>JARHVA010000115.1:3165000-3422500 GCA_037957365.1 Torreya grandis | reverse complement strand
AGGTGTAGATGTTTAACAACATTAAAAATATCAAATTTGGATGCAACATTTTAACAACATTAAAAATATTCGTAGGTATGACAAACAACTATTTTGATTGCATATGGTGATCAAGTTTTCACCGCATGCAAGTTTTAATAAATTAATTACATATTATATTTTTTTTATTAATGAACATATCTCACATTATCCAAAATAAATTCTTAAAACAATCATACTATTAATTACAAAAAATCAAATTACAAATATTTGTTAATAAATATTTAAAACAATCATATTATTAATTACAAGAAAGCAATATTACAAATTCTTATTCTTGGCACCTAAAGCAAAAGTAGTGACAACTACAACCATAATATTTACAAAGCTTTGCCAACTATCGTAGACGTTGTCACACTTGTTAGCTCTTGTTATCACCACCTACTACACTTCCCTCGTTATGAACATAGGCTACAATTTTTAATAAGCCTTTTAAATGTTTGTTGTTCTGAATTACCTTAACAACTATTACTACTTTGGCTTGCTATGATACTACCATTAATAGGTATTTTTTCCCTCTTATGTACAACTGTAGGAAAAAAAGAACAATGAATTTGGTTTATTGGATAAATATAACTTACAAAATTAAATTATGTTATATGCATAGATCAAGTACAATCGGTTAAATTGCTTAGAAAAAGGAAACATTAGATTCATATCACACTTCTTGTAATCTTATATGGAATGAATTTTATATTATTTTGATCAATATTATGTAGATAGTATATATGGATTTGTCCAAACTTCAAATGCTTGCCTATGCAAAGAAAAAGGGTTGTATCTCAACAACTCCCTCTAACAGTGAAATCCGATGCCTTTTTCCAAACAAGGGTTGCATCTCAACAACTCCCTCTAACATTGAAATCCAATGCCTTTTGCCAAACATCGAATCCTACAAATTCATAGTTGTTTAAGAAAAATAGTAAAATCATGATTTCGACTAAACACATTTCCCCAAATGATGATTAAGATGTTTAACCTACACTTGAGTCCATTAATTGGACAAAAGGCACCGACAACACCTACTCCTATAACTATTATTTTCGTAACCATGTCTATTGTGACATTTTATTTTTCTTTAGACTACGACTCCAATTCTAGCTCTTCAACTTATTGAACTTGATTCATAAGCATTGCTTCTGCTCACAATTGCACAACTAGGATGTAGGTCTATATAGTCCTATTAAAAGTGCATTAGACTTACAACTAGTTCTAAATTTAATATTTAATATTATTATTTTGAATTGGTAATCATGTTTAACCAGAGTTATGATCTAGTTTGGAATATAATAGGGGCCTAGATCTCCAAGTGATTAACCACCAATGGGCAAAACCTACCTTGAGAATACCACCAATAACCATAAATGACCTCACATGCCTTAGTGAGATTTGAACCTGGGTCAGACTTAAAATACCACGCCACTTTACCAACTCACCCACATCTCATCAATAATATTATATATTACCTTAAAATCAAAGTTTTACGAAATAATAACTAATATTATTTACCAAGTATATAAAACCTGTAATTAATACTTTGATATTATTTAAATTTATGAAAATAAAGTGTCAATTCACGTATTTCAGTTGATTATCTAATTCATTCACATTAGAATAATTGAGGTTTAGGATTTATAAGATATTAATTGGTATCAAGAAAAGATCTTGGATTTTTTTGATCATATGGACAACCTCTTGATTGATGTTTTCTTTCTATAGTAGTATGTTGTCTTGACCAATAACTTATAGGAGGAAGTATCTTTAAGTGGAGGGGGATGTCATGCCCTATTTTTTATGTTACATTTTATCATGCAAAATAATTAGTAATAGATGGGTTGTGTGCCCAATGTCTCTCTTAGGATGTTATTAATAATGATAATTTATTTTTCACTAAAGGTTTTTTTTGTGATAAAGATTATTTGTGCTTATCCTGATTTCAACAATCTAGTTACATATTTTGTGTTGAAGACCTTCATGCCCCATTTTATATGTTCTTATATGCCAGATAATTTTTCTATCCACATTTAGATTGAACCCATTTATAAATATTTTTTGGGTGCCTCATGGGGATCTTGCCTCTTTATTTAGTGGTTTAAGATGTATTTTTTTTTTTCACAACACACCCCATTTTCAAACTAAAAATGGGGACCCTCTTTTTGAAAGAACTCTCAAGTTTGCTTACTTTCATCGAACCCAAGTCTATTGAACTCGAGTTCCTCGAGCCCTAGTCACTTGAGACAATCAAGTCAACTTATTTCATTTTAAAAGGATATTCAGTCTAAGTCAATAATCGATATACATATGCTTTTAAGAAAGGCATGTGCTTAAATTGAGTTGACTCATGTGAATGTTCATTACCAAATAGTAGAATCTGTGACTTATTTATCATATTTGATCAGAATCAATTATAGATTTTGCATTCATAATTTGGTCTGTCTTAATGTTTTTACTTTGCCTTTTATTTAAATAGACTAAATTGGAGTTATAATCCAGAAAAATGACTAAGTGTTCATAAAATTTCACTCTTTTGCCTCATCATTTTTTTGGCCTTAACCTTAGGTGTTGGTTTTTGAAAATTTGAAATTATTGACTAGATTATTTTATCCTTCATCCATAGTTTCCTAGTGCTTTTCTCAGTCCACATGGCAACTTCCCATGGCTCTTGGTGATCCAAACCCATGTCAAAAGAGTTTCGACATTTAGCTAATTTTGATAGAACCCAATTGATTTAACCAAGAAAAATCACCTAAGGTAAATTTTGTGCCCACGAAGGTTGGTCCACAAGTATTTTATTAATCATAAAGAAAAAATTACATATAAAAAGGTGTCTCTATCTCTTTAACCCTTTTAACACAATAGAACATGTATATATAATAATTCACCTATGAAAAGTAAAACCAACCAACCTAATAACCAACTCTCACAAGAATGCAACCTGAAAGGTAGTTGTGATTATTAACTCAAAACATAAATTAGACTAGTAAAATAACTAAATATTATTAAAGGGAGTGTCTTTACAAATAAAGATGCATTCCCCTTTACATTTATTATTTACCTACCAACCTAACCTAAGGTTAAGTCTTTAGAACAAGTCCTAACAAACCCCCTATGATCCAAAGTTAGTTATTTGGACACATACCAAGAATTTTTATAAATTTCTCAAATTTTATTAGTTTAAGGGGTTTTGTGAAGATATTAGTTGTCTAATCAGTAGTTGGGAAATATATTGGATCAAGTACTTTCTTCACCACCAACATTCACAAATAATGATATTTGGCATCCATATGTTTCATTTTGGCATGAAATATTGGATATTTAGACATCTTGATTGCACTTTGATTATCAATGTATAATTATGTAGGAAAAATCTGAGAAATCTAAATATCTTCAAGAGTTCACTTTAAATAAACAATTTTTCTAGAAACATCTTATGTTGTGATGTATTCTAATTTTACTGATGAGTTTGCCATTATATCCTTCTTCTTATAACACCATGCAATGATAATAAAACTCATATGCATAGTGTATCTTGTTGTGGACACTCTGTCATCCACACATCCACACAAAATTGCATCAAAAAACCCAAAAAATTCAAAGTTTTTATTGTGGTGGTACTCAAGGCCATATGTTTTCATTCCTTGAAGGTAATTAAGTACTATTTTTTCTACATGCTAATGAATTTCTCTAGGCTCATGCATAAACCTAGACAAAATTCTAATTGAAAATGATATATCGAGCCTAATAGTCATCAAGTATATAAAACCTCCCATTAACTGTCTATATTTGGCACCATAAAAAAAGACACTATCATCATCCTTAGACAATTTCAAATTAATTTCCATGGGAGTGAGGGCAGGTTTGCAATCATTCATGCCAAACCTATTTAATAATTCAAAAATATACTTAGTTTGTCAAATGAAAATACTTTTCTCTTTTTAGTTATTTCTATGCCAAGTAATAGTGAAGAAGTCCAAGATCTGTCATCTCAAACCCATATTTTAAATCCTTATTCATAGACTTGTTATGGTTTTCATCGTTTCCTGTGATAAACAAGTCATCAACATAGAGAACAAGAATTACCAATTTATTTTATTGCACTTGAATATAGAGAGTATCATCAGATTCACTATGTGTGAAGCCAATTTTCTACAAGTAGGAATTCATTTTCTCATACCAAACATTGGGTTCCTATTTGAGTCCATAAAGATCTTTGATCAATTTACACACTTTGTGTTTTGTACCCACTTTATCAAAACCTTGGGGTTATTTCATATATACTTCTTCTTGTAAATTAGCATTCAAAAAATCACTTTTAACATCCATCTGATGTAATTTCCAACCATTTTGTGATGCTAAGGCAAATACCAAATGAATAGTGTGTCATTTGGCAGTTGGTGCAAATGTTTCTTCATAAGCAATACCCTCTTATTGCACATAACCTTTCACAACACATCTTGCCTTATGTTTATCAATGGAGCCATATGATTTATACTTGATCCTATAAACCCATTTGCAATCTATGGGTTGAACATGTGGAGGAGGATCAACTAAAGCCCAAGTATTATTGTTAAAATTACATCATACTCACTTTTCATTGCATTTTGCCAAACCTATTTAGTACAAGCATCCTTAAAATTGGATGGATCAGTGGAAGAAGTTGTAATAACCATATCATAATTCACTTATTTACGAGAACTCTTGGGACCTGTTAGACCAACTTCATCTAATTTCAAGTCAAAAAAAGTACTTTGAGCCCATTTTTACTACTTTTCTAAATTATTAAGATCAGGAACACTAGAGTTCTCTTCATGTGCACCATTTGAAGGAAGACTTAGAGAATTTTCAACATTTTCTTAGTCATTATCATGTGAAATACTAAAATAAGTATAAGAAATGGAAAAGATACTAGTATCATACCACAAACTATGAAAGTTAGCCTCATTATTCAATCCCTTAGTACATTTTTCAATCTTATTCTCTAACCTATCAAATTGTGAATTAATCTTTATAGTTTTCATAATAACAAATTCATCAATTATCACATCTTTAATCACTATGAATTTGCCTATATCCTATATAATTAAATGATACCTGTTAGGGTGTGGAGCTAAAAGCTTCACCTTGTTGCAAAAAGTAGGAGGAGGTTTTTCACAGCTTGACAATCGCCGGCGTCAGCAGGCCACAACCGACATCGGTCAGGGGAAGCACAGAGGAAACCGGCATCGGCAAGAGATCGGCTGGCGTCGGTCACCTCTAGTCAGGCAGGGACCGATGTCGGTCACCTATAGTGGTCAGAACTGCTGTTGATGAACAATTAGTTAAGTGAACGCAGAGTTTGCATGTTAGAGACCAGTTCGAGTCTTTGAGCCGCCTGTCTAAATTAGTGTATGCATGAGATCTATATAATAGACTCATGGGCTATATTGTTAAGCGTAGAACTTGTAGAACCCAAGTGTGGAGCTTGGAGAGTTCTTCCCATGGTGGAATCAAGTAGGATTACCCATGTATGTAAGATCAGGTTTGATATGCAGGGTGTTGCAGGATCATGGAGGAGATCTACATGTGATAAGTAAGATCAGGTTGGTTTGCAGGGATGTGTGAATGCGAGGGTCAAAAGGAGATCGGTGGGGGAGCTAGATCCAAGGTGACAGTAATACATCAGGAGCAGGATCATGGTGAGATCTACTTGGAGTACTAGTTCGTACTCAGTTGTACTGGATGTACAATGAGGTGAACAACAGGTTGTGTAAGTTATTAGTTGAGACCTATGAGAGAAGATTATTCAGGTGGGAAGATTACTTGGAGCCCTTGAGGTGTGGAAGGCCTTGTAGAGGTGGAAGAAGAGTGTGATCTCTTTATTGTAATTTCTTTTGTAATGAGTTGAATACAATTTTGTGTTGCCTCTCATATTCTGTGTTATTTCTCATTGATAGTTATTTGTTCTTCTAGGTATTTTCACATGTTTAAGTTGCTTATACATTGGTAATCATGTGTGCTCTTAAATCTGACAAGTTGTGTCAGAAATTTGGGAAACTTTGGTCCTATCAAATGGTATCAGAGTGAGGTTGGACATTCTCAGAGCGAGCTTGACTAACAGGTGGTTCAGATCTGTTAAGTGTTGTTGATTATAGGTTAATCATAGGGGTTGCTGTTTGAGTGGGAGTATAGCAAGGCAGAAGAATGGAGAAATTCAGACACAGGTGTAGCACCACAAGGTGTGTGGTGGGTTGTCTTCAAGTGGGAGCTTGAAGAGGAATACAAGCCAGGATGCAGATTAGACAGAGTACTGGTATGGGTACAGGTGCAGATCTTTATCTCCAAGTGGGAGATTGTTAGGGTGTGGAGCTAAAAGCTTCACCTTGTTGCAAACAGTAGGAGAAGGTTTTTCGTAGCTTGACAATTGTTGGCATCAGCAGGCCACAACCGACGTTGGTCAGGGGAAGTGCAGAGGAAACCGGCATCAGTAGGAGATCAGCCGGCGTCGATCACCTCCAGTCAGGCAGGGACCGACGTCGGTCACCTGTAGCGGTCAGAACTGCTGTTGACGAATAGTCAGTTAAGTGAACACAGAGTTTGCATGTTAAAGAACAGTTTGAGTCTTTGAGCCGCTCGTCTAAATTAGTGTATGCATGAGATCTATATAATAGACTCATGGGCTGTATTGTTAAGCGTAGAACTTGTAGAACCCAAGTGTAGAGCTTGGAGAGTTCTTCCCATGGTGGAATCAAGTAGGATTCCCCATGTATGTAAGATCAGGTTTGATATGCAGGGTGTTGCAGGATCATGGAGGAGATCTACATGTGATAAGTAAGATCAGGTTGGTCTGCAGGGATGTGTGAATGTGAGGGTTAAAAGGAGATCGGCGGGGGAGCTAGATCCAAGGTGACAGCAATACATCAAGAGCAGGATCATGGTGAGATCTACTTGGAGTACCAGTTCGTACTCAGTTGTATTGGATGTACAATGAGGTGAACAACAGCTTGTGTAAGTTGTTAGTTGAGACCTATGAGAGAAGATTACTCAGGTGGGAAGATTACTTGGAGCCCTTGAGGTGTGGAAGGCCTTGTAGAGGTGGAAGAAGAGTGTGATCTCTTTATTGTAATTTCCTTTGTAATGAGTTGAATACAATTGTGTGTTGCCTCTCATATTCTGTGTTATTTCTCATTGATAGTTATTTGTTCTTCTGGGTATTTTCGCATGTTTAAGTTGCTTATACATTGGTAATCATGTGTGCTCTTAAATCTGACAAGTTGTGTCAGAACTTTGGGAAACTTTGGTCCTATCAATACCCCTTTTAATTTTCATAACATCCAATAAAGATGCATTTTTGACTTCATGGTTCTAACTTAGTTCAATTTTTAGTGGGAACTAAAGTGAAAAATAGGCATCCAAAAAAATTTAAGTGTTTAACTTTTGGTTTAAACCCATACCAAGCCTCATATGGAGTTTGACCCAAAAGCATAGTTTTAGGGGACCTGTTTCTCAAATACACTACAACACTAATGGATTCAACCCAAAACTTGTCATCAAGATATTTATAGTGCAACATAGCTTGACACGTGCCCTCTAAAGTCTTGTTCATTCATTTAAACACTCCATTCTATTGTGGAGTATAATCATTACTATATTGTAGTTGAATATCATGTTCCCAAAAATAATTCAAAAAATCATTTGAAGTATACTCACCACCATTATCTGAATGAAGAGTGGCCAAGTGTGAACATATTTCTTTTTCCTCTAAGTGTAACCAATCAACAAACTTAGTAAAAACTTCAAATTTATTTTTCATGAAAAACACGTGTCATCCTAGAAAAATCATCCATAAATAACACAAAATACTTACACCCTATAATGGATGACTTCTTCATGTCACAAAAATTACTATAAACTAACTGTAAACATCTATTAGCTCACCATGAATAATTATTAGGAAAACTTTCCCTGTTCTGTTTGCCTAAAACACATGATTCACAAAGAATACTATATTTGTGAAAAATGGGAAAACCACTCACCATACCATATCTCTACAAGTCCACTAAAGAGTGAACATTAAAATGTCCATAGTAGAGATGCCATAACCATTATGGAGATATAGTAATTGTACTTGTATTAACAAATACTACAAGTTCCACTATGGGAGGAAACACTTTACAATGCAAACAAAAAAAAATTCCATCCTCATAACCTATATACATTGTTTTGTATCCATCCTTCACCGAGTTAATATAAATTAGCCTATTTCTAAGAATAATTTGATAACCCTTCTTATGAATAGTTACCAAATAAATAATATGTTTTTGCAATGTGGAAACATAGCAAACATTCTTTGAGTATTTGATGAAACCATTAGGAAGCAAAATTATAATAGACCCAAGTCCTTATGGAGTGTTCATAGACTTATCTTCCAAGGATACCAGAGTGAGAGAAGCTTCTTTGTAAGTCCAAAATAAGTCTTTCCTAAATGTCATGTGTTTGGTTTCTCCTATATCTAAAACCCACACATCTATTAACTCATCTCTAGCCTCATATTCCATATAAGCAATGTTCCCAAAAGCTGTGAATGCAAATTCATCAACAGCATTGCCCGACTCATCATAATCATGGTAAACATATTGAGCAAAGTTAGACTTAGACACTTTTTGTGGCCTCTAAATTTTTTCAAACAGAATCTTACACTGAGAGGTAATGTGACCAAATTTCCCACATCTATGACATTGAATGTATCATCTACCTTTACCTTTACCTTTATAAGAGTTGTGATTATGTCCTCTATAACTCATCTCATTTGAATGAGAATGGATATAATGTTGATTTGAATGGTTGTTCTGATGATATCCTCTACCTCTATTTTTAAATTTGCCTCTTTTATAACTTTTACCCCCTTTAACTTTGCCCTCTATGGTTTTGTTGACCATAAGAAAAAGAACTAGGCTTTGGCTCTATAACATTGGCTTCCTTGGTTTTCTTGGATCTCTTGGGGAGAGAGAGGTCATGTTGAATAAGTAACTCAACAGATTTATCAAAATTTATGTCTGTGATCTTATCAGAGACATGTAACATTTCCACAAAAAATTTATAGGACATAGGTAGTACTTTCAATGTAACAGTAACAATGAGATCATCATCTAGTTTACCAAACCCATCCTTAGTATACTCAGTAGAAATATTATTAAACTTATACATGTACTCTCCTATATCCCCATCTTCCTCTATGATAAAGTAAACGACTACATGTGTATATCTATCTTCTTATGCTTGGTATTTTTATCATACAAGTAAGATAAAGTCTTCAGTGTAGTGTAGTTATGAGGAGAGTTTTCAATATGAATGTAATTATCTCTAGTACAATAACACTTGATTAAAGCTAGGGCCTTAGAATCATGCATATTGAAAATGTCAAGTTTAGACTATTCTACAGGCAATACAGGGTTTTCATTATTCACAACATCCCATAAATCATTGAAAATTAATAAAGATTCCATCAACCATTTCCAATCAGTGTAATTAGAAATCACTAAATGATAACTATCTGAAAGCAATTTTTAAATATTTGACATCTTGAAATGAAATAAAGTGCAACAAATGAAAGTAAGTGTGACAAAACAAAGGAATAACCCACTCACTGATAGCACTTTGCACAAAACAATGCTTCTACAGAGTTGTTCATTAACCTCTACGTAGAGAAAAAAAGAGAGATCTTTGATGGGTTTTACACTTAACCTCACCAAAAAATTAAAAGATTACACCCTTATTTCACCAAACAACACACAATTACACCATTATTTCACCAATTACACCCTTTTTATCTCACTAAAATGCACTCTTTTACATATTTTATGCCCTTTACATTATGTAAATCATTCAAAAGGTTCTAAAAAGAATGGAATATTCCTCCAAAAAGCAAATGACCAAGTTTTACTTTTCACCAAAATAAAGATTTGAACCCTAAACCTCTACCTTCTGAGGGTTGTTACAAAATAAAGCTTACCAATTTCTCTTTGAGCATTTACAAAACATATGAGGAAACATATGTATTTAAATATTATTTTTTCTATATGGATAATATAAAAAATATTACTTTTCCAAGTAAAAATAATTATCTGTGAAATTTTAAAAAAAAAGGTGAAAAACTTCTGATTTTTGTGGACCCCTAAAAACCCTAAAATTTTTGGACAAACTATATTAAACTTTACCAAATAAGAAAAAAATAATTTTTACCTCATCTAATACCAAACCAACAATCTAGGATACCATGGTTTCCAGGAATAAATTCTAAAGCTTTGTTGGGTCGTACAAATTTGTACCAAGCTATACAAGGCCATACAAGGGATATTTTTGGTAGTTTTAAGCAGTTTAAAATAACCAAAAAGAGATTTTATATATCATGACTGATGGATGCAATGTTTTGGACACCATGCAGGTCATACCATTGGTTAAGAGGCTGTACAAATTTAAAAATTTGATTTAGATGCTTCTAAGAATGATTTGAATCATGTTTTTGACAATCAAAGGCTCCCAATCAAATCAAATCTCAAAAAATCCTCCGAGTTATGTTTCATATTTATTTTCATACATTTTCAGGCCATACACATAAGAGAATGGGTTGTACAAGTCAAAAAATTAGCTTTAGAAGCTTTCAAAATGATCAAAATTAGATTTTTTTGAAGGTTTGAAGCTCTAAATCAGAAAGAATCACTCACAAAATCTTTCATATCATTTTTTGACTTATGGAACACATATATGGATGATTTATTATTATTTCACTAGGGTTTTAAAAGCCAACAAAGTTGTACAAATATCTTATTTTGACTATTAGTGCAAAATTTTTAGATTTGCATTGAAACAATCAACTTCTATAGGCTTGAAAAGGGAGATTCAAGCTTCAAAAAAAGCATGATCAAATTTATATAGGCATATAGCCATGACAAATAATTTTCTCAATATTATAAATATAATATTAAATTTTCAATATATTAATCCCTCCAATCACAGGCTTGGAAAAAGTTTCATTTGAAAACATTAACTTTTGAATGATTTTTCAAATGTTCGACAACAAAAATTAACCAAAGAGCATACCTTGTATTTTTCAAATTGATTTCAAGTGAATCTTCCATGTCGAGTCACTTAAATAAAAAATTACCCCAAGATCACCATGCTTCCTTATACCATGCATTTACCATGCTCTGATACTACTGATAAAACCCCAATTGATTTAACCAAGCCAAATCACCTAAGGTAAATCTTTTACCCACCGAAGCGGGTCCAAAAGTATTTTATTAATCACAAAGAAATAATTACATAGAAAAGGGTGTCTATATCATGTTAACCCTTTTTACACACAAGAACATGTATATTTAATAATTTACTTGTGACCGGTAAAACCAACCAACCTAATAACCAACTCTCATAGGAATGCAACTTGAAAGGTAGTTGTAATTATTAACTCAAAACATAAACCAAAATAGTAAAATAACAAAAGATTATTAAAGGGGGTGTATTTATAAATAAAGATGCATGCCATTTTACATATATTATTTACCTAATAACCTAACCTAAGGTTAGGACTTTGGAATAAGTCCTAACAAATTTTATAAAAGTTTCTTGGTGTCACGTGTCACTTTTCTATTCAACAGGACTTGGCCATTTATCTTTGAATGTTGCCTGATCCCATGTGTTGATCTTACAATAGTCTTGTATCCTTTCGAAAGGATTTTCAAAGAATTAGCTGATTTTATTCAAGGATGCTCGATGGGATACTGACATCAACAATGCTCTAGGTTTGTAGGTCAGAGGGATGATGCCACATGGTATAATCCTATTTCTCTATTATCTCAGAGATGTCTATACTAGTGCAATACCTCTAGGCTAGTTGATTATTAGGATGATGCTATATGGCATAATCCTAATGCTCTACTATCTTAGAGATGTTCATATAAAACACAAAGCCTTCGAGCAAGCAATTGATTAGGATGGCACTATGTGGAAAAATCTCATCTCTTCATTATCTTGGGATGGTTTATGCAATGATGAATCCTTGTCACAACTCTAGATGAGTGAGAAAATTTTACTTCACTATGATATAAATAGTTAGTAGGAAATTTTAGTCTCCCAAGGAGGTAGAATCATCAAATTTACTAGAGGCTAGGAACTAATCAATGCACAACATGTACATTATGTCAGTCTCATATTCAAACTCCCAAGCTGACATGTTGTCACACTTGTCAAATCCCAGATCCAATCATCAAACACCACATGGACTTTGTCAGTCTTGACTAGTCTCTTAGTTTTAATAGAGATGTCAAAACTGATGAGAGCCCAAACAAACTAGGGAGTCCCACATCAATCTATTATCATATGTGCCAGTCTCCTAGACTTGACAAAGATGTTAGATCCAAGGAATTCAAGATGCATGAACTGACACTAGGAGAGATGACTGTGTAAAGTGGATAAATCTAGGATCAAATGGTAGCATGATAAGTGGCAACTAAAAAAAAATCTTGATGATAATGTGGTGGGAGATCGGCCAATGGGTGATGGGCATGTGTCTAAATGGTAAGCCTAATGGCAAGATCGACCCATTTTATAGCATGACAATGGGACTAATCTTGTGTTGACATGTGACATAGTTAATAAATGTATTTTGAGCATAAGTGGTCTTTCAATATTGAGTAGCTAAGTGAACGCTCTTCATTATAAAGTAATTTTATTTTCTTCCCCTTACAAATGTGGTACTAAATTCTTAGGATTAATGCAGTGAGCTTGATGGATGTTGCATGGCCAAAACCTAAGTTTAATGAGATCAAGGTAAGGATAGATCGAGTTCAGATGAAAACATTATGAGGAACCTTATTTTCTTGAAGATCCCATCTCAAAGTATATGAGCTTATCTTGTGGGTTGTATTAACCTTAAGCTCGAAGGGATGAAGAGATCCATCGAGGATCATAAGAAGCTAAAATGGATCACCAATTTTCAAATAGGGATGAATCTCCAAGAAGTCTTTAAAAATGGATCATTGTTTCCTTCTTGGAATCAATCTAAATGAGATGGCATACTTTAGTTGGGCCCATTGGGAATGGTTAGAGAAGAAGCTAAGTGTAGAGTGGTGATGGGATATCCTAATCAGATTTGGGGGATTAGGCCTAGTTTGTCCCATGTACTTTGATACACTAGCTCAAGAAATGATGGGAATCAGTAGCAATTACATTGTGGACTCTTGGGCATAGATCTCCATGATAGCTCATTAGTGGGTTGAGATAGACATCGAAGCCACAAGCTTCATGAATTGTCTATTTAAATAGGCTGAAATGTCATTATTAAGCATGATATTTTTGGGCATCGAGGCTCTATAATAATTATGCTAGGATCCCACCTACCTTTTCTCCTTTGTACTTTGATCATACTATTTACTAAGGGTCAACAATTTTATGTAGGAAAACTTTTCCAAAATGATGTCAGGGCTTGCACCTATGCTTTTATCTCTATTTGATGTACATTTTACCTTCTAGGTTTGAATAAAGAGATTTTTGTTGATGTTATGAATATGTGAAAGGGTTTTGTGTTGTGCATAAAAACATAATTGATTTGTGTAATAGTTATGTTGGTTGTTTTGATCTCCATTTTATCTGTAAGATTGATGTGATTTTAGATTGTGTGTTAATTAGTTTAAACAGTTTACATGTGTTAAACACAATATCCCATTAATAGTATGTGCCTTGGCTATTTGTTATTGGCAAGAACCTTTGTTCAAGTAGTGTGGAGTCATTGTGTCTTATTTAGAGTAAGGGTTAAAATAATTATGTTTGTACCTACTTTCCTTGGACACTTACTTGTTGGGTCAACTAAGTTTAAGTAGTGGCTAAACTTATGATTTAATGGTTTGATGGTAGACAAAATACCTTTCATGTTCCTGAATTGACGAAGCTATTTTTTATTTATTTAAGTAACCTTCTCTTTTTTTCCCTTCCCTCTCCTTATTCTTTTTTGTTTATTTTGTAACTTGAACTACATCCCACTTATTTTATAAAATGGTAAAGTGAAACACACTAACATTAGCAACAAAACTAAACAATTAACTCATAGTAATCAGAATTGAATATCAGTGGTGGCATCACATCTCTTGGAGACTATTCTATGTAGGCTCCATTGTGAATCAAATACATGAAACTATGCCTTGGGATGATCTCACATCAGTCTTAAAATGGAGGATTAAAGTCCATCATTGTTCTCATGATTATATTTGAAAATACTCAACCTCATGAGTATTTTGGAATGGTATCTTAGACCGAACAATAACTAGTTCTAGAAGGAGGGATTAATTTAGAGAATTTCATACCTATCATTATTTTAAAGTTGATTTCATCTCCTTTATGCTTCTCCCAACCTATTGTGTGCTTGAAACACACAACATTATCTAGTGCTAGAAGGAGGGCAATCAATCACCTAGGGGTAATTTTTAGTATTCCAATTTCATTTTAGCTTTTATTGTGTGCTTAATATCACACTAATAGGAGTTGGTATTGGGAAGGAGGTTTAATTTGATTTTATTGAAAATTTAGTTTTTTGTTTCTTAGGATATTTTGGTCCCAAAATCAATTCTTTCTCTTAGATAACTTGTTCTCCATCCATAAGATAGAGGGAACCATTGAGGGTTGAGCTCATTATGAATGTTTATTTCTATTTTTAACTTATTTATAACCTCTCTTTCACATAGTAGTCCCTATGGATTGGATAGCCAAGAAATCCCTTAATATCCTCAGTGTTATCAATGCCTTACCTAAGAACTCAAAGAGATTTTTGCCTAGGTTTAGTCCTATGCAAACCTGAATAGACAAGGAACACATCACCTCACTTAAGACTACCTTGAGAGTATTGAACATCAAATTTAAAGATGTGGCATGTCATTTATTCCCACTTACTTTGGTTGATGGTGATTTTTATTAGTTTTCGAACCTACTAGGATACTAAACTTCTTGGGTTCACCTCTCAAACACCTTCCTTCCCCAAATTGGGAAAATAATTGACCTAAACATTTTACATCAATAATTGGTTTGTGTGAGGCATGAGCCAAATGAGCCCATTCAGGACTTCAATACTTGGTTTTATGAACTCTATAATAGGATTGATCCACCTTACAAACTTGATCCTCTCCTTGCATTGGAAATTTACCAAAGTGCCCTTAACCCATGGATGTCAATGTTTTCAAGGACCCTAATGTCACTAAATTGCCATCCAATTATGAAGAGGCTATGATCACAAATAGACAATTGAATCCCAAAGGTCATTCATGTTCCTTTACTTTATCCAATTTACCTATGTTAGGTGCTAGCCAATTTGTCAAATCAAATACCTTGTGGCATCAAAAACACTGATTTACAACCCAACACCATTTAGTTATGCTACTCCAAATACTAATTTGAGGTTCTTAGTCTCTTTAGTAACATCTCCTATGAAAACCCAGGTACCTATCCATTTTTCAATCCAAAATGGGTTGTATATTAATAATGTGTCCAATACATAGGTGGGACCATGAACAAACCATTAGTTTAATCATGATATCTTTGAATGACCAAAGCAATATGGAAATAAAACCAGTACTAGAGAAGCCTATAATCTCACAATTCATCATAGGGATAACCCAATCAATTTGCAACATAAACCCATTAAGTCCCTTTTTAAAACACTTTATGAGGTTATCCATATAGAGAATGGATCATTGCTTCAAAGAACTCATGGTTCGTCTATGTTCAGGAGATCTACAACCATGAAGAAATTGTAAAAGACTTAGTGTATCACAATGATGATTCTAAGGAAGAAAGGGAAGAGACAAATATTTACCATGGGGATCCTAGGAATGATGTTTTGTTAAATACATCAATAACACAACACTCCTAGACTTTATTATCACCCCCAAACCTTTATGGCCTGATCTCATTCATGAGATTACCTAGTTGAATGGAAGTGAAGTTGTGCAGGCCTAATTGGTGAACACAGAGTAGCACATGGAGCCTCTAATTTTTAAATATGTAAATTGTGAAAAGGATGGATCTGTAGATTTAAATATGTAAAATTCAATAGTACATACTCTTAATAACATTCATGTGCTCAATGTTAAAGGGGGAGTTGATATTGTCTTTAATGATAAATCTAATGTGGTTTCCCTTTCTAGCAAAGCTTTCTTTGAAGCCTTGTCTGATTTAATTTTCCATGTTGAGTTGAGTCTTGATGTTGGATTGTATTATCATGATGTGTATTTAATAGATGTGCACTTATATGATGATTTAATTAACCCTAATTCTAAATTGATACATGAATCAAATAAAGAGTTTGGTTTAAATTATGATATTTATAGGGATCCCCAACTTAAATGGATGCCAATAGGAGATGAGGTGGATGACATCCCGAACGAGAATGAATGGGTAAATTCCTCAACTATAGAGGAACTTAATCAAATCATCCAAAATAATTGATAAGTGTTGGAACTCTTATTACAAATATTTCATTCTCTGAAGTTGAGGTAATTGAACACCTTCCTTTTTGTTTGGCTTGATTTTGAGGTGAACTTTCCTAATGATTTGGTAGATTTTGATTTTGGGATTAAAATAACCACTCATTTTGAGCACTCACTTTATAACAATATGTGTTTAGTAGAAGGAGGGCTCAACAAGTCATGCAACGAGTACAATGATGAGGATGCTACACAAGCATCCATTTGTATAAAAACGCAGCCACCAACTGACTCATGTAATGGCTACCATCAAGAGCATGCACTTTCAGGTTGGATCTTCAAATCAATTTGGTATATATGAATACCCAACCCTATTATTCATTGTAATACAATGTATGGGCTAATGTATTTTTTAAACCCTATCCCTCATGATTTTTACAACCTATATGCAAACATGATGCATAATTATATAGTCCTAGTTTGTTTAAATTACATGAAATGAACATTGATAAATCTCTATGGGATAGTGTTTTCCAATGTAAAGGACAACATAGACACATGTATATGTTTCCTTTATGCTTCTCAAAATCCTAAAGAATCAAGTGTCTAACTGGTTCAAGCATGCACTTGTTTGAACATTTCCTATGAATACTATTTATTTTTCCTTCTCTTTTTCTTTTTGTTTTTCTTTCCTATCCCTTATTTGTTAGTTTAGTTTTACATTTGTTTAATTTTTAATTTTATTCCTCATTGGGTTTGTCCCAACATTTTTTTGTCCTATGGTCCCCTTGTTAATCAGAGAAATGAAATGAAGGGTTATTGCAAGAGTAACATGGATGGCACTTAAAGAGCCTAATTACAATTTTACTCAAATAACTTGTGTGAACTACTGTTATCGCTTTGTTCATTTATCAAGTTCTAAAGTTTAATGATTCATAATAAAACTAGTGGATTTATAATAATTATTTTCTTGTTTGAATCCATCTAATGCACTTAAATAAATATTTAAGGAAAAATGTAGCTTTGCTATAATTTTATTTTGTATTGAGTTGTCATGGAATTATTGATTTCCTTTTACCCATTGCTTGGTACACAACTCTCTATGGATGAAATTGTAAAATCTCCTTTCAAAATAATTGAGATAAAATACAAAATTTAAAATATAAAATTATCCTTGAAAGAGTGATCTTGGCAACCTCCACCACATGATTTTTAGCCTAGTTGAAAGTGGAGCAAGGAATTTGGAAGGGATAAGAGGAATCTCTATTGGGGATATTGATGCCTAGTTGGCAGCAAAACAATGCCCACACCACTTACCCCAAGTTAAATTGTAAAATTTGTTTTCTTCATTAGTTCTGACCTTATGCAAATATGAATTATTATGTGTGAATGAAAATGAAATGAATAAATAAAATAATCACACATGGATGGTTTTAACAAGATTATGGTTTAGTATGTCACTTATTCCCTTAGACTTTAGCACCTTTGAATTCTAGTTTATTCTAATTAATAGCTTGCAGCTAATGCTTTTTCTTGTGAAATCAAAGATTCTAGATTCTCAAAATACTTAGGAGTATTTCCCAGTAGGAGTTGCCATTTTTTTTCTTTCACAACATGCCCCATTTTTAGTATAAAAATGGGGACCCTCATTTTGTTGAGCTCTTCAGTTTGCTCACTTTCATTGAACCTAAGTTTGTTGAACATGATTTCCTTGATCCTAAATTGTTTGAGCTAATCAAATCAACTTGTTTCATTTTAAAAGGATGTTCAATTTAAGTTAATAATTGATATACAATGATTCTAAGAAAGGCTTGGGCTTAAATTGAGTTGACTCATGCGAAAATTCATTACCAAATAACATAATCTATGGCTTATTTCTTGCATTCGATCAGAATCAGTTAAAGATTTTATGTTCTTAATTTGGATTGTCTTAATGCTTTTGCCTTGCCTTTTATTTAAATGGACTAAATTGGATATAGAATTGAGTGAAATGACTAAGTGTTCATATAATTTCACTCTTTTGCCTCATATTTTTTTGGCCTTCACCTTAGCAGTTAGCTTTTAAAATTTTAAAAATTACTGACTAGGTTATTTTATCCTTTACTCATAGGTTCCCAATGCTTTTCTCAGTCCACATGGTGACTTCTCATGGCTCCTACGATTTGGATCCCCTTCATATGAGTTTTGACACTTAGTCAATTTTACAAAACTTAACTGGTGCCATGTGTTGATCTCCTAGTGGTCTCAGACTAGTTCAAAAGGCTTTTCAAAGTCTTATATGATTTTATTCAAGGTTGCCTAGTGGGGAAATGATGTCAATGATGCTTTGGGCTGGTGAGTTAGTGGGATGATGCCATGTGGCATAATCCAAATGATCCATTATCCTTGAGATGTTTATACCAATGCAATGCCTCTGGGCTAATGGGTTAGAAGGATTATGTCATGTAGCATAATCTCATTGTTCTATTATCATGGAGATATTCATACAAAGCATGGAACCTTTAAGAAAGAATGTGAGTGAGATGGTGCCACATGGTGAAATCCCATTGATTCATTATATTGGGGTGGTCTGTACAATGGTGAATCCTTATCAGAAGTCTAGGTGAGTGAGATGACACCACATGGAAAAATCTCACTTCACTATGATATAAACAGTCAGTAGGACACATCAATCTCTTGGGATGACAAAATTGCCAAAATTTGATAGAGTAAAGGAACCAATCAATGATTGACACATGGAATCTATCAATCATATATTCAAACTCTTGAGCTAACATGTTAGACTTGTTAGAGCCTAGATCCAATCAACAAACACCATGTGGACTTTGTTATGCCTGAATTCTCCTAATTTTGATAGAAATGTCAAAGCCTGGGAGAGCCTAGCAAAACTAGGGAGTACCACATCAACTAACTAGTAGATGCAATAGTCTCTTGAACCTAACATAGATGTCAAAGATAGGGAACCTCAGATGCATGAGATGACACTAAGAGAGATGATTGGGTAAAGCAAATAGATCTAGGATCAAATGGAAACAAGATAAATGGTAGCTATAAGGTAAGCCTAAGGATAGTGTGGTAGGAGATCAACCAATAGGTGATGGGTATGTGTCTAAGTAGCAGTCCCATTGGAAATATTGACCCCTTTCACATTGTGACAAGGGGACCAATCTTATGTTTAAATGTGGCATAGTCGATGAACAAGTTCCAAGTAGTCTTTCAAGACCAAGTAACTGAGTGAGTGCTCTTCATTATAAAACACTTTTATTTTCTTCCCTTTGTGAATGTGGGATAAAATTCCTAAGATTAATGCACTGATATCAATGGATGTTACATTGCCAAAATATGGGTTTAATAAGATCAAGGTAAAGATAGCTCGAGTTTGAATGAAAATATTATGAATAACCCAATTTTCTCAAAGAGCCCATCTCAATGTATATGAGTTTGACTGGGGGGTTGTATTAAGCCTAAGCTCAAAGGGATGAAGATATTTCATAGAGATCACAAGAAGATTCAACAAGTCACCAGTTATCAAATAGGGATGAGTCTCTAGGAAATCAAGAAAAAGGGATTGTTGCTTCCTTCTCAGAATCAGTTTAAATGAGGTGGCATGTTTTGGTTTGGCCCATTGGGAGTAGTTAAAGAAGAAGCTAAGTGTAGAGTGGTGATGGGATCTCATAATTGCATTCAGGCATTAGGCTCAGTTTTTCCCATGTAATTTGATGTACCGACTCAATAAATGATGGGAATCAAGAGTAGTCACATCACGGTCTCTTGATCATGGATCTCTATGGCAACTCATTAGTGGGATAAGTTGCATGTCAAAGCCATGAGTTTCACGAATTTTATATTTAAAGAGTCTAAAATGCTATAGGAATTATGCCAGGATCTCACTTGCCTTTCTTCTTTTGCACTTTGCTCATATTATCTACCAAGGGTCGGTAATTCTATATAGGAAAACTTCGTCAAAATGTTGTCAGGGTTTACACCTATGCTTTTGTTTCTATTTGATGTGAATTTTGCCTTCTGAGTTTGAATAAAGAGATTTATATTGATGTTATGAATATGTGAAATGGTTTTGTGTTTCTTGTAACCACATAATCAATTCATGTAATAACTATGTTGGTTGTTTTGATCTTTGTTTTCTATTTAAGATTGATATAATTTTAAACTATGCTTTTGCTAGTTTAGACACTTTACATGTGTTGAACACAATCTCCCAATCTCCAATTAATAGTATGTGCCTTGGCTATCTGTTATTGGAAAAAACCTTTACTCAAGTAGTGTTGAGTCATTGTGTCATGTTCAGAATAAGGTTTAAAATCATTATGTTTGGACCTACTTTCCTTGGAGACTCACCTGTTGGGTCAACTAAGTTTAAGTGGTGGATAAAATTATGATTCAATGGTTTGATGGTAGATGGAATAACTTTCCTATTATCGTATTGATGAAGTTTTTTTTTTTTGAAGTAACCTTCTCTTTTCTTGCCTTCCTTCTCCCTCTTTTTTTGTGTGTTTATTTTGGAACTTGAACTACCTCCCCCTTATTTTGTAAAATGGTAAAGTGAAACACACTGACATTAGTAGCAAAACCAAGCAATTAACTCACAACAATCATAAGTGAATTCCTGGTGGTGACTATTGGTCAAATTCCAACCCCTAGGTTTGCACCTTTCAAATTTGGCCAAGTCCAGTACTTAACTTTTCTTTAGAAGAAATGTTCTTTGACAAAGCCCGCAACAAATGTAAGTCTTTTCCTTTCAAAAATTTAGACCAAAGCTATTAACTCACAACAATCATAAGTGAATTCCTGGTGGTGACTATTGGTCAAATTCCAACCCCTAGGTTTGTACCTTTCAAATTTGGCCAAGTCTAGTACTTAACTTTTCTTTAGAAGAAATGTTCTTTGACAAAGCCCGCAACAAATGTAAGTCTTTTCCTTTCAAAAATTTCATTTTGGTCTTTGTTAAGCCTATGCCAAATTCCTTTAGGTATTTATTTTAAGCCTTTGTTGAATTCTTTCAGACTTTTTATCCGAAGAATTTTTTCCTTAAGTGTATATCTTTCAGACTTTTTGTTTTCAATTTTCTCAAAGGATAAGTATCTAAAAAAGTTACTCTATGCATTTTTTCTAAAAGATATCGTTTCAAAGTTGAAGGGTAATTTGAAACTTTTATGAAGGGTATTTTTCCTTATGAATGGTCCAATTCATCTTTTTCGAATGGATCATTTCAACTTTCCCGAAGGACATTTCACTTTTTCTGAAGGGTACATTTCAAAAATTTCAAAGGGTTCTTTTGTAGGAAAATGGACCAAACAAAAATTTTGAAGGGTACTTTGTAACTTTTTTGAAGGGTACCTTGTAGCTAAAATGGTCCTCCAAAAAATTTTAAAGGGTATTTTTTGGGCAAGTGTCCTTTCCAAACGGTCCATTTCACAAAGTCCAAAGGGCCAAATAGAAGTCGATGAATTATTTCAAAAAAAAGGTAAGAGACAAAAAGTTCAAAGAAAAGATCATTTCAAAAAATTTGAAGGACACTTGAAACTTTTCCAAAGGAATTATTGCAGAGAAAGTGCGTGAAACAATTTCCCTGAAGGGTGCCCCCTCTACAGGGAAGAGGACCAAACAAAAAAGCTGAAGGAAATGTTTGAGAAGATTGTCTAAAGATAGCTATTGGGATTCAAACAAAGGATGATGGTCCATAAGAAGTAAATTTTAAACTATGAAGAATAGCCATTGCTATTCAAAATACTTGGTGAGAATATGAGAGCAGACATGGAGATAACAAATGTTTGAATCCTGAGCATCTGGTGTAGACAAAGCAAGCAAAATGGACAGGTTGATGGTTCGAGTCATTGCTTCCACAAAATTGATAACTACATGTGTATAGAGGATAGCTAACAGTTAGAAAGAACATTTTCTAACTATAATCATGAGTCCCATTCCCCCTAAATAGTGTTGTGTTAGATTCTCTATTTTTAGTTTCAAACTCTCATGGATGATCTTCGATAGAAGCATATTCCTGTGCCACTCTTGAAGGCTTTATGCCACTTGCCACCATTATCATTACTTGTTTTGGACAGGTAAATCTCTTGGCATGACATGGCTCACCCCATCCATCTCTCTCATGCTTCTATAACTAATTATCACATGTGGACACATGTCCTTGTGCCTCTTCAACTTCTCTTCTCTCTCTCTTCCCCAAAGTTCTATAATTTGAGCCATTTCAGCCATTGTAGATGACCACATTTTTTGGTATGGTGAATCCCTACTAAAATGGCAATGCACTTTGATTTTTAACATTGAATACAAGACCAATTCCGAGTTGTGAACTTCTATCTGAGTATGTGAGTGATGTATAGTGGAGCCAAGTGATAACATCATCCTTACTCCCTTTACCCTTAATGTTTAAACAAAAGTTATGATGTTAACAAGTCATGTGAAGTGTGTTAAATGCATTAAACTCTCTTTCAATTATGTAATTGTATCTATTGTGTGCAATCTACCCCTTAGGTCAATTATCTTGTTGATTGTCTCAAGCATGTTACCTTCACATTGGAACACTATGTTAGTATCTTTCAATGCATATAATTAGTCTTGGAAAGCATTTTTATTCAGTATAAGTGTGATAGTTGGTGGGATAAATTCTTGGTGGATCACCTCTTTAGCATAGTTTTTCTATTTTATGCAAACTCTTGACTCTTTTCATGAACAAACATTAGATTAGGTGATAGAAACTTAGAGAAGAATTCAAAGAGCTAGCCCTTTTCAATCCAATAGACTCATCTCTCTTATAAGTTCCCACAAACTTGAGGGATGACTCAATATTGCATCAAATTGAAGGAATTTCATAGAATCTCCTAGGGTGCACAATTTGATGCCAATAGTGACATCATATCTCTTGAAGACTATTCCACATAGGTTCCATTGTGAAGCTAAATACATGTGATTATGCCCTAGGCTGATCTCACATCAGCCCTAAAATGGAAGATGAAAGTCCATCATTATTTTCACAATTCTCTTTGAAAATAATCAACCTCATGAGTATTTTGGAATGGGATCTTGGACCAAAAAATAGTAGTCACATTGACTGTCATTCATATCATTTTGACAATTCGGTCACTTGTTGATTTAACTAAACTTTCTTGAGGCCCACATTTTTATGATTACCTAACTACAATATTATGTTAGACCAATACTACAAAGATTAGAGATAGACCTCGGTTAGTCTTGATCTATGCACATCTTAGCTTCATCCATTTTGAGTAGCCTTATTATAGGCAACCCATAGGCATTCAGGTATATTACCATGCCTATCCTAATGTTGGTTGTAGCTATGTGGTACACTTGCCAGAGTTTTTACTACATAATATATTTCAACTCTCCTTGGAAATGTTTTGACTAACTATCCTTCCTTGTTATAAAAATAAAGAGTTGGACATGTTTCATAGTAGATTAAATTTTAATAGACATTAACATACATATTATATACATTATCATAACTTGAGATACTTGGTGTAGATGTTAGCAATTGTTGCTTGTTTCATAGACATATATCATTATTATCATTAAGTAGCTTACTATTTTATTGACATAATTTTATATCTTATTATTATGGGATTATTCAAAATATGTACTATAAACATATTTTCCATGGTATGTGGGCATGGTGATTTAAGTAACTTGTTATAGATAGTTTACTAGCATTATAATTAAAATTATGAATTATAATTGACAATGATTAATAACATTGAATTTTTTAACCTATTCTCTCTCATCGATGTGATGTGATTTGGGATATAGATATAGCTACTGAGGATTGAGAAATATCGATGATTACCCATGATCTAGTTTTATGTATTACAACCAACATACATAGTTATTATTCATGCTTTTTTGGAGATAATATGATGCAAGAGCATCTTTAAACACCTTCATGGAGGACATGGACAAGTGGAAATCATCCTTTTCACAAGCATGCAAAGTTATAATCATGTTTGGATTTGAATTAAAATTATTGATTCCCTCCAAAATGTTGTCTTAAGAAGGTTCCAAACCTTTACCTTGGAGGAGTAAATGTAATTATGAAAAATGTAAAAAATAAAAACTAAAAAGAGTGAAAAAGGTGAAAGTAGTTACGAGAGAATCCTAAGTTGGAAGCCAATATTGGCATAAAGAGAAAATAAGGGGGAGTGTTTGAGATATCCCAACCATAGAAAGTTTGTTAGAAAATCTTTTACATTTATCTTATTGGTTAGTAAATCTTGTTTGTTTGTTTTTGAGCCCACGTTGGGCGTAGGTGAGAGAAAAAGGAGTTTAATCTAAAAGAGTGTTATATGTATATTGTAAAAATTTCATCTTGAGAAGGAGAGGAGAGATAAAGAGGATATCCAGGAGATCAAAGCTTGTAAGAATGTAAGAGTGAAGGAGAGAAAGAGAGAGATGTAAGAGAGAAAAGGAGAGGGAGAGAGAGGATAACCAAGAGAATGAAAGGATATGAGAAGAGGAAAGTGTGTAGAAGGTGAAAGTAAGGTGTAATAAGGTATTTTAATCTAATGAGGAACCAATCAGGCATTAAGGACTCTAAATGATCATAAAATGAGCACAAGTAAACAAACAACAGGGTATGAATGAAGAATTATACATATATAGTTCACTGTCATGTTGAGAGTTCTACTTGTGTTTAGATGCATGGGATTAATTAAGTTTTTGGAATAGATTTGTGAGGTTAGTAATAAAATTTATGAACAATAACCAAGATTTGAAATTCTTTATACATTGTGGAATCCTCTTTTCTTACCTCTCGAGTTTTGCATGAACAATGCATAAGCAATATAATGGTATTTTGCATGTTTTTTTCTACAAGAATGGATTGTGGAGTGATTATTATATGGATTTATGCTCATAAGAGGTATATAGATTGAAAATATTGATTTGTATTTGGAATAAAGATAATGAAGGGTCTAAATAAGCAATGAAACCTTGTTTAGTGTGATTATCCAGTTATAGTCAAGAGGAAAAAAAGGGTTTTGAACACATTTTTGAATGATTGTATCTCAGATGTGAAATATTAAGGTTGAGAAAGGTCAATTAAGACTTTTTGGAGGTGTTTATTAGGATTTAAAAGTTTGAAACATTATAAAAACAAATTTTTATAGCTCTTAGCCCTGTGCAGGACAAAGCTAAGGTTTGCTTAGAAAAAGCGTTGTATCTTGGGTTTTAACCCTTAGAAAATTTTAAAAACTTGCAGAAAGATTGATATGAATTTTAGATAATGAATGAAATATGTTTCAGGGTAAATGTTTTTTTATGGAAGGATTTATGTCAATTTCAATGACTGTACCTGTATGAGAAAAACAATAAAATTGACCCTATTTCACTAGATTTTGAATCTGTGAAGAATTTTGTGCCTAGACATAGTGTGGAGTGATATGAAAAAACTAAATATATGATAATACAACCTAAAAATGTGAAAATAATCTTATTGAATAATAACTGAGTTAAAATGATGTTTTAGGCTTGTATCAAGGCTAATTAGGCCTAGTGAAGGAACATGAAAAGTACTAGTTTGGAGGATATGATCCAAAACAAGGGTATGTGATTTTGATATATGTTGTGTAAATTGGAAATGGGTATCCTAAATAGTTTTTATATTTTTTATATGATCAATATTTTTAATTTTATATCCAAAATACAGTGATTTTTGATTTTTAGAGAAACTTGGTAATTTGAGCTTGATAGAGGGTATTCTGAGCCATTTTGTCTAAAGAAGACCCACAAAAAATTCCATGAGATTTTCAAATGGAAAAAGGGTACTCCAAAATGGGTTTTTATCCCTGTGAAGTGGTTTAGTTTGTAAGATATGGGAAAAAATCAGTCCAAATTGTATTTGCATAAGAAAACATTGTAGCCATAAGTAAGATAATTGCTAAGTGGGAGTGCTCAAGATTTGGAAAGTAGTTTGTTGGATCGGGGTAGATCTAAAAAAATATTTGAATGTGTTTTAAAGGCTTGAGGAATATAAAATAATGTGATTTGTACAAGCAGGTGCAACATAATACATGATTATGAGTTATATTATGTATGATGTCTAACCTTGTATGGATTAACCATATGATCATTTGAGTTGAATCTGAATGATTCATGCATATTTATGTGGTAAGTTACACTATAACATCTACATTCATTATTCATCCCTATTTTAATAACATTCCAAATACTAATAAGAGGTGTACTACTATGATGTCTAGGAGTAACTAAGGGTTGTGATGCTCATTGGTTATCCTAAGATCTAGAGGGAACATATGGTTATGGGGCTATTGTTAACTCTAATTCCATGTTATTCAAAGTTCAATATACATATTGAAATATTCCTCTGAGTAAATGGGTACCCTAATTAAGATAAGAGAAAAAAAATTATGCTTAATTATGTAAATAATAATAATAATAATAATAATAATAATAATAATAATAATATATGTATGTGTAACATATATGTATGTATGTATCAGAGGTCGCATTGGAACACTAAGAGCTTTGGGTGTGATTACCATGTGAATGTGCAATTTGTTTTTTGGACTAATTTTTATTCTCTTAGTGCATTTGGAAAAAATAAAGTTATATCAATCTTAACTACCCATTGATAATCCATTGTGGACTCAAGTAGTCAATTGTGTTCTTAAAATTTGATGTCAAATTCTCAAGGTTTGACCTTGAAAAATAAAATTTTGATATTTGATGCTAACAATTATTTTTAAAAGAAAAACCTAGATGATATTTCACATAACTCTTGCTATAAAAATTACACATATAAACAAAAAATGAAAATTAAGTGAATGTGTGTGTGTGTGTAAAATTTTCAAAGGAGTGGTCCTGATTTGACCATCTTATTATTAGTAAATCCATAACTAATTAAAAAATACAAAAAATACAATGATGACAAAATGATTACATTTCCATCATTAATATTACATTTTGAATTTTTTTTACGAGTAAGGTGCAAGGAAATACATTGTTATAGCATCTAACAACTTTATAGAATTTCAGAATACACATTAACCATTGATAAAACATCTAATAACTTTATAGAATTTTAGAATACACATTGAATGTAATCATATGAACCATCATTGTTAAATTTGACATAAATGAAATAATTCTAGTAAATTTATAGAAAAAAATCTAGACGATGATATATCAAGATTAAAGAATTAAAAAACATTATAAAAATTCTATTCTAAATCTTGTCACATGAAAAATATACAAGTCTATGACAATTATAATAATATAGCCATGAGATCATATGGATAGTTTGGTCTTTTTCCTTTCTGAGGTCCAAATAATGTTTTCATTATCACCATTCCTCTCATTATAATTATTACATTATGCAATAACACTATCATCAAATCAAAATAATCCTACACTTATGCTCCCATATCCTTATAAATCAATGTTATACCAAAACATTTCCCTTGTTAGTACATGTCGTAGGTATATGGTGTATCTTAGGAGTCTGAAGAGCACACAAATATTGATTGTTTCCTTATTAGTGAATCTTAATAAAATCCAAGTATAACAATACAATGAAACTAAACACTTTTGTCTAAGAACTAAGGGGAGCATAAAACAATGGATAAAACCACAAATAAGGGATAAAAACACATAAAAATTTTACCTCCCTTGTCAAAATTAGTATCCACTTGTTGGCATAGTAAATTTTCTTGCTCGGTCTATGGCATTAGAGACTTTGATCAATATTTCTCCATGTTGGTAGCATTTATCCAATGGCCACATGTAGCTTTGCTTGGTGTGAATCTTGGTATCAATTTGACATTATAACATTAATTTGATGGTTTCTTGAAGGCATTCCTATAGAATAACCTTACACACAAAAGCTTGTTTGGGTAAAGTGAGGGCATTTGTATTTATAGGTCTCAAAACTAATTCTAACCCTAGGGAGGTTAGGTTTAGTTATAACTTTGGTTGAGTCTAAAATAACCTAAGTTGATTTAGGCTAACCTTGGGTCGGTTCAAAGCAATCATGAAGTCTTGAAAATTCATTTTTAGATATTTATGAACCATGAAAACTCACTTTAGATATTTATGAGGTTGTGACTCACTTTTTTGGAATTTTAGAAATTAATAAATCACTTTATTATATCCCTTAACTTTGACCTCATGTTTATTGAAAAAATCTTTTTTTAGAAAATGTAATTACCTAATTCAACTTGGCATTTTTACTTAAGCAAATAATTGAAGTTTACTTTCTAATTAATCCTACTTAGGGTTTTTAGCATTTGGCAATTGTTTTAAATGTTTTGCATTAATAGATCAACAAGCTAAGAATGTCAAATTTCTAGGTCATAATTTGACTGGGGTTAAATCCAAGCTAGGTTATTGGTGCATATAGGGTAATACCCCAAATAAGCAAGCCTCAACATGTTTTTGGGTAATAAAATCCTATGTGCAGATGAATTTTGGTAATCCAGGTGATTCTTAGGCTTAAATTGCATTGTTTAATAAAAATCGATTTGAATCCCAATTTAGACAAGAAAGTGGTAAAAAATGAGTGTCTATAGTTTGCCCCTATTTGAGAAGGCATTGCGAGACATAGGCATAGTAATTTTCAAATAATGCAAAATTTGTAAAGAATAAAAAGAAGATAATGATTAAGGAATGATGCTCCAAATAAAGTTTGGGAATACTATGATGCCCCCTTAAGGGAGTGGCTAGCACATATGATTGATGCACGGTCCCTTGAAAATAAACAAGAAGAATAATGAAATTAACCCATGGATGGGATTAATCTAATTGAGCTAATGCATACATGCATTGATTAAAGTATTGATTTGCCCAAAGGTAATTATAATTAGTAACAAAGGTTGACACATCGATTTGTCCAAAGGTAGTTATAATCAGTGACATATGTATGTACCTCAGTAAGGTGAATAGGTCAAAATAATGATTTTACCAAAGGCAATTATAATCATTTTGATGACTTAGATTGATTAACTATTTTGCCCAAGTAGGGAACATTTCATTGTGATAAATTGGTTGTGCTCCAATAGGGCAGATTGACAAGCATAACTCAATGATATAACATGTTACACATATTAAAGATGAGTAGGCATAAATGTATATGTGATGGTCCAATAAATTTTCAAATACTGAAGAAGCCATAAACAACCAGGCATATGAGGATGCAAAAAGTGATGAAAGAGATGATTAGAAGAAATAATGGTGGTCGAGTTGACTTGAGATACATCCTATATCTAAGCACTGCCTACATAGTCCCCTTAGGCCAATGTAGTTCACCCAAAAGTGGGAGAAAATGGAATGAACAATGGAATAAAATAATAATATTTGATTAATGTGAATGATTTTATTATACCTACCAATGTGGAAATTCTTGTCCTTATTAGCAATGATATAACCAAAATGGTCAATGAGTGGGTTTGATCAAGGATTAGTAGTTAACTATTGATTCACCATAATGGGTCCAAGAAAGCTCACATAATTAACTCATAATCATGGATTGATAGTGAATTGGTACAAAGGATAGGATGAATTTGGGATACCTGCTAGTATGGAGATGCACATCCTAACTAGTAGGGATTATAATTCATTTGTGGTTTAATTACTCTACATTTAGGTGATGTTTGGGATATACCATATTTGTGACCTGAGATAAGTAATGTACACTACATTGATTGATAGCTTCATTGACCTAATTTTTGTTATATCACATTATGGTATGCACTATGATATAAAATACTATGATGACCTAGGCACACTATGCATAAAGATAAACACTTGATCCAATAGATAATTAAAAATAATGCACCAATGATAAAAACCATGATGATAATGTTGATGTATGAATATGTATGGACTCAAGTACAATGCATAATAAATCACCTAATGAATGTATATATTAATTCAAGGCATAACAATGAAATCAAACAAATAAACAAACAACTAAGTAAATAAACACACAAATCTTGAAAGTAAAATCAACATAAATCATCATATCGTCAACCAAGTCAATACCTATGAGTGAAGGCTCAATGGAAGAATAAAAGGATGATGCCCCCAAGAAGGGATATATGTAAGGGAATGACATGTGGGGATAAGATATCCTGGTATAAGCTACACATTTTGGTTTTGCCCCAACATGGCAAAATCTGTGAGTTTGGTCTAAAAGTGTGAATTGAATGGTGCTCTTAAGTAAGGATACATGCAAAGGGAAGTTCACACCCCCAAATATACTTAGCCTAAAATCACAAATTGGATGATGCCCCTAAATAATTATACATGCAAAGGGAAGGTAACACCCCCAATAACAGTGTAATGGATTAGAACCAACAATTAATTAGACCCAATAGGGCAGATCAATGATTACTCACTAGGTTTAGGATAAGATAAATGTTTTTGGATTTTGGGGATTTATATCTCACTAGGATATTGTAAGTTGATTTCAAATGTTTAGGTTTTTGAAATGTTTTGAGTTTTTTTGGAAATTTTTAGGCATCTTAACTATATGGAAAATTATGAGATACCACTCAAAAAATGGTGAGAGCATGGGATAAACCAAGGGTACAGTAGTGCACAATTTTAAATGCACAATGCACACAACAATGACTCATAAAATGGTGAGAGCATTGGCTTAGGTTACTCACAAAATGGTGAGAGTGCAGTTAAATGGGTGATTGGGCTAACCTCAATGTAAATTGAGCACTACCTACATAGTCCCGAAGGACCTCAAGTCATTGTAGTTCCACCTTATAGTGGAAGAATGTTTAGAAATGTTCCTAATGGTTTGGGTTTTTTTTTGGTATCTCATCTCAATAGAGGATTGCAAGATATAGAATGGTCTAACTCATAAAATGGAAAGGGCATGGCAAAGGGGATGACCGATCTAAGCTCAATATATATTAAACGTTACCTACATAGTGTTGAAATACCTCAAGTCACTGTAGTTTTTCCTACATAAAAGGAATCTGACAGTACTTTTGCCTATATATAATAAAAAATGCTATAAAAATAAATGTAACATAATTATCATACACAAAAGTAACAATGAGTCAATTCATAATAATGAATCACAAAATCCAAGTAACATACATTTTGTAACATAATAGCATATGATTTAAAAATTAGTTAAAAATTAACAAATCAATTTAACAACCATATTAATACACATATAATTAGGTAATTCAGCTTAGTGAAAAAATTGAGATGTAACGGTAGGAGCATGAGTATCTCTTTATATCTCTCCATTCTCCAACATATTCTCAATCAAATATCTTAGCTATATACACTGGCATATGGAATGTTCTTTGACATGATGGTACTCATAGAATTCATGTTCTTTGTACCAATCTGGAAAAGGAATCCTTTATGGAATGACTTCTACACAAGCCAACTAATCATATTTTGTTGAACAAGTTTATAAAATATAAACTCGATAGGATCCTTAAGGTCATTGAATTATTTGGAAATGGGTGGTCTTCTCCTTGGAAGAGGTGCTTGAAATTTGGATTGATTTGGTGACTATTGGTTTTTTAGAGGCCTTGGCTAAATGAGTGGAGGTAAATGGGTAGCTAGTGTTTGCACCATTTTTACATTACACGATTCAGTGACCCCATTGCCAAAAACATTCTTGTTATGGCTGTAAACCTTTGGTCATTCATTATTGTTAGCCTAGGATAAGGTTGAAGCTAGTATTTGAATAGGGTTTTGGTTCTACTGGCCTTGATACTAGTTTTGGCTCTAGTTGAAGAATATAGCTTGATGATCCATTTTTGACAAGGGCCTTCTCAATATGTATCCATTTCTCAATAAGCTATTCAAACTTATGATCACATTTCAACTTGAGATGACAAGATATCTCAATGTGTAAGATCCTAATAAATATTGCAACTAATTACTTGTATAAAAAATTATGAGTGAATTGACTTCCAAGTGCTCTCCACCATTGTAAATAAGTAGCAAAGGTTTCACCATTATTCTATTTTACTTGGGCCAAATCCACCACTGTAATCTCATTTTTGATATTATATGATAAATGTTATATGAATATCTTAGAAAGATCACCAAATTTTGGTACATAATTATTTAACAATTTCAAAATCCATTCCTTGGAAAGAGGAGAAGCAAATATATGTCATTGTAAGCCATTGGATATCAAGCAACAAAGAATTATTTTAAATGCTCTTTGGGGTCATCTTTGCCCTTTTATTTGTAAAATTTGGGTGGCTCATAACCTAGAAGAAATGGTATTTGAAGATAATTCATATTAAATGGATACAAGCATATTTCATCTAGATTGAACTTCTTTATTTACTTCCCAATCTAAATGGCCTAAATTGCATCCTTCATTTGTTGAAAATCTTGAGATAGGAAGTTGGATGGCATGCCTTGTTGCTTTTTGGGTTTGCGGTCAAAGGTGGATTACCTTGACTAGGGTATGAAGGAATGACATACTATGAAATCTTTATCCAAATTGTTAAATGACTAGGTATGTGTATATTTGCATTGGGATTATATTACTGATATAAAATACATTTTTATTAGAAAACATTCTGGATAGGGTTGGCTACATAATCTTGGTTGGAAAATTATGGCTACAGTAATGACATTTGAATAAGTGAGATATGATGGTATTGATGGGTTTGGGTGGGAATTTGTTATCTACTCATTGAACCCTATTGTATAAAGGGAACATATTGCTAGATAAAACCCTATTATTGGAGGTATTAAAAATTAGATCCCTATTGTATGTGTGATAGTCATTGGGTGAAAGGTAATTATTGCCTAGAACCTATTATATATTGTACATTAAGACCTTGTTATTGGTTAAATGCATATTATTGATTGGGAACTTATCAAGGGTTTGGAATTTTTTTGGACCAACTGGAACTTGTTGACCAATAGAAACACATTACAGATTAGGCAATGTTTATGATATTTGAGGTGTATTGGTTTTCGATTGTTGTGGAATAACATTAGTTGCCACATGTTGAGGTGGTCTAGTGTTATGCACTTGTTGAGGCATTATGTTGATCTCTTGTTTTTAGCTAGTTTCCCCCTATTGTGTGCTTGAGAAAATAGTTGGTTGAGGAGTGGAAGTTACTTGTTGTGTTGGGGAAATAGGCATACCTATCACTTTGTTTAAAACCACTCATGGTATTAGTTAGAGGAATATATTTTGTATTACTTAGAGGTATATTAGACCCACTTTGGTTTAAATTAGAATCACTTGTGTACTATTTAAAACATTTTGAGTGAGGTCTTCCATTTGATTGAAATTTTTTTCTATTGAATTTGGGACATTATATATGTCTCCTACTAATGTGCATTGGCTAAAGGGGTTTATGTTCTGATTTGCATATCCTAAAGAATATGCGTATGACCTTGTTGAATGAGTTAGTTCTATAAATTGCATGTTAAAAATAACCATGTCATTGAAATTTTGAGCTAGGTTAATGTAATTTTGGTACACTTGATGTATCTATTACAATTTTTCATCCATAGGACCTTTCCCTTTTGCAATTAAACATTGGATTTATCGAGGTATTTGCACTAAATCTTGATTGTAATGAGTTGAAACCTATTTAGATTATTGATTATGAGTCACGTTACTAGGTGTTCTAATCAAACTAGACAGACTTTCACGTGGGAAGTTTGGTAGGAATTTGACTCCTACTTATATTGCCTTGACTAGATTTTTGTCTTTGTTTTCTAGTAAATGAAGATCAAACAAGTATGGATCATAACTTGGTGTTGGTGTTGTTACCTAGTAGGGTTGTTGTTCTTGGATTTATTCAATGTTAGGCATCACTTGAGCAAGGTAATGTGCCATTTTCTCTTATTCTTGGCTTGGATAGGACAATGCACTCACCAAGTACTGCACTAGTGGGTCCAAACCTTGTTTAACGTATAAAATATTATACGAAGGATATGGATCCATCTCATATGTTATATCATCACCATATGCCTTTTGAATAAAGGGGTCACTAGTAACAAAGTTCTCATAGTCTGAATTGTGCATAGTCCCTCTACTTGGATAATGAGGCATGTTTAGATCTATGACTAGGTCTCTTGAAAAATAAGGTCTAAACATGGCAAACAATCGAGGTCTGAATTAGACAACCTTTGGCTCTATAAAAGAGGCCCAAAGGGTAAAACAACTAATCTAGGTCTAAAGCAAAGGTAGAATAAAAACACAAAACTGGTCTAATAAAGGAAATGATTTACCCAAAGGTGGTTATAATCAGTAGTAAAGGTGAAACAAAATTGAAATTGGTGTATGCATAAGGTATTTATTTGACCAAAGGTGGTTATAATCAGTGGTGAAGGTATCTTGACAAGGTAGAACAATCATGAACTAGGTTAAAGGTAAATAATGATTAGCCTAAAGTCAGTTATAATAGTTAGCATGGAAAATAATTTTAGACTTGGAAACAAAGGTTGATCTAAAACAAGAACTCAAAAACAATCTAAATATAAGGTAATTCACTTGGATAAAATTGATAAATGGCTTAGAAAACACCTTAATTATAAGTTAATTATCTTGGAAAGACACTTGGTAATTGGATCATAAAAGACTCGGTATTTGGCTCACAAAAGACTCTTTGATAATGAAACTATAACATTTTGGAAATTAGCACAACAAACTCTAAACAAGACACACTGAAATAAAATCGACATAAAAAATACTCAAATAAGGCACACATTAATAAACAACTACTAAGTTTAGACAATGGGTCTTTAGACCAAATAAGAAATCAATCCAAGTAACATAATCCAAACATAAAACGTAGGCCACCTAAACCCAATTTAGATGAGGATTCAACGTAAACCTGATTAGTTTAGGATTTTCACTTTGAAAGACTAAATTTATTATTTTATGTAAAAGACTCAAATTTTCTAAGGCAAATAGGCTAGACTAAAATGGACAATGTAACCACACATTTTGAAATAAAAGGTATGAACGGTTTTAGAACTTGGTTTAAATTGAGATAAGTGTTTTAGAATAACTTAATTAGTGTAATGACTCTCCTTCAAACAAATGGTAAAAGATGGTTTTGGTCAAAAATCCAAGGCAAATGTTTGAAACAAAATGTGTAGCCTAACAACGCCCCATTAAACAAGTGACACACAAATCATTTTAGAATAAAAATTCAAGGCAAATGCATGAAATAAAATGAGAAAAGTAACATCTCTTAACTAAAGTGGTGTGAAAACACTTGAAGGATTAGACTTGTTTCGATTTTATAAATAAATAATCAGTTTTAGATCCAAACACATGAAAATAAAATAAAATAGAAATAACACTAAGTGCACGTCTTATCCCTAAAATTGAAAAGGTGTGCATAGCTTATGCCAAAGTTTCCACTAATATGCCAATGCTCAAAAGGAATGAAGTGTTAATCCAAAAATTAAAGAATAGCTTTAGGTAGAGTTTTAAAGACCCCCTCTATCTCTCAAGCATTGGTACGTGTCACAAACTTAGAGTGTCAATCACTTGATATTTGGTAAGATATTTTATAGCAAATGGTGTTTATATAAAATATATAAGTTTTGAAACATACTAAATGGTCCCAATTATGGCTAACACAAGGGCGCATCACATCAATTGGATTCAAACTCACTAACTTATTATATAAAGGTCTATTCCTTTGCACAATGACTTCATCTATGTACTACTTAGTGAAGTCTGATGTTTAGCATGAATTAATCTGAATTTTTGGTAGGATTGGTAGGCTAACCACTCATACACTATTTAATTCTATTATCACATGCCTAATTTATATACCCCATTGTGGATTGGGGTTGGTATAATGTTGGGAGATGAAACACTAGGTCAATGGCCCCCAAAGAACTTTTGAGGAGGTGATGAATTCTCACCCACAAGTAAATGCAAGAAAATAAACAAATAAAATTTGGAAAGACTTTAGAGGTCATTTATAGATCACCCAAGTCACTTGAATCTTAGGGAGAACATACATGATGTTATTTCCATTCTAGGATAAACAAATTGATTTTGGTCACCTAAATTCCCTAAAAGGGATGGGGGAGAGCATACACACAAAGTTTTTGGTTTGCCATTAACAAAGAATTTAATTAGGAACTTTGAAACTAATTAACAAACAAAGAACAAACAAAAAGATTAAAGCTGTTGAGATATCTAAACTAAATTAAATGTTCATTTTAAAGGCACCCAATCATATGTGAATGAAGTTTTGATCCCTTGGCCTTGTTTTCTCTTGTAAAAACTTGAAATGTGAAAAGACAAGTTTGGTTAGGCTAATTTTAAGCACAAAATTAAAAGTGTGTATGAGACTTATAAGTGTTTAGGCATCTCTTTCTCTACTTTGGTTCCTAAAAAAATGTTAGGGGGTGCTCTTATCTTTTAGTCAAAAATAAAATCAACAAATAACTTTTCATTTTTAGCTCTCAGGTTTCTATTTACATAGAGCAAAGTCACCAATTATGCAACAAAATGAAGTTGTTGATTCGAACAAAGTCACTATTTTCCTATGGCATAGATAAATATAAACTAGTTTTTGGTGAAGTCATCTTTAAATAGTGGTGAAGTCACTAATTAGTCTAGGCAAAGTCACTGAATACAGGTTAAAATATGGAAAAGTCATCGAAATCACTTGAAATATACCCATCAATGTTACTGAATAACATGGTTGATGTCATCGTTTCTATTTGTTGATGTCACTGTTACAAATGATCATATCACTGATGTGAAGTTGGCATTTATATAAAATAAAAGATCACAAATAAAGAATAAAGCATCGAAGTTACCGTTACATGTGCTAAAGTTTTTGATTATAAATAAAATAAAATGATAATATTTTAAAGAATTAAACTCTAAATTTAAAGATTTAAATGCTCATATGAGGAAATCTAAAGGTTCCACATCATTCATCTTGGTCATATGAGATGCATGGTCCCATCGGGCATGCCATTATGTATTTTAAGAGTCTGAAGAACACATAAATATTGATTAGGTCCTTGTTAGTGATTCTCAATAAATCAAAGTATAAAATAACAATGAAACTAAAAATCTTACCTAATAAATAGGGGGAACATAACATAATGGATAAAACCACAAATAAGAGATAAAAACATACAACAATTTTACCTTCCTTGTTGAAATTAATATTCATTTGTTGGCATAGTATATATTCTTCTTGGTCTATGGCATTAAATATTTTGATCAATGCTTACCCATGTTGGTATAATTTATCCAATGGTCACATGTGGCTTTTCTTGTCTTGGCTTGGCTTGGTGTGAAGCTTGGTATCAATTTAGCATTATAACATTACTTTGATGGCTTCTTGAAGGCATTCCTATAGAATCATTGTTGACCAAATTTTGACCTCAAGTCAAAATTGGTCACCCCCTTTAGGTTGAAAATTCATAGGGTTGTAAAAAAAATTCATGGCCTTAAACGATCTTAGAGAGTTTCATATGGTCATATATATTTTTGTCTAGCATTGTCCAAGTTCTGGTCTTATGTTCACTTGTCTAGTCTTATGGGTCAATTATAAGGTCTTGATGTTTTAAAACATTGTCAGAGGTTTGGTATGTTTTAAATTCACTATGAAAGGTTATTTAGATGCCATTGATGACATATTATCATGAACTAACCTTTTATTTAGCCCTCATATGCAAAAATCACATTTTGACCACCTTTTAGCCTATTTAGAGGAGTTGAACATACCATTCCAAAAAGAAAATGTTTTAGGAAGATTACCAACATCCATGATGTCATAAATGGGTTAGAAAATGTTCAGGGGTAGTCATATACTGACAACATCTATAGTTCAATGCCTAAACTAAGTAATAGGATATTTTACAAACACTTGTACGGCCTTACAAGATTAATTTTTAGTTGGAAATGGTTTTTAAGTGTCCCTTGGGATCCCTCAGATCATTTTATAGTTTTATACCAAGTTTCAAGTTGAAATAACACTTCAGACATTATTTATCCCCCATCACTGCTTTCACAAGCTATGAAAGACAAATTTAAATTGAATGGTATAGCCAAGAGAGAGAGAGAGAGTTAGAAGGTAAAACTTTAGCCATTATTAGGGGTTCTAGTAAGATTAAAATTAGTGTCATTAGTTTGAATATTTATAGCTTCTTATTTATGAGAAATCACTAAGAGTGATAGCATGTCACTATGTCCTATCCATCCGAAAGGGGTTTGTTCTTGCACCTGTTTCTCCAATTCAAAAATCGATGGATAAGAATGGTTTTGAAGGATGTTTTTAGAGGTAAAGGAGATAATTTTCATGGTGGTTTCATCATCTAAATCATCTCCATGAACCATCTTCACTTGAAGGAAAGAGGTCTTGATGTATAAAGTGTTTCACTCACTCTTGTTACAAGTTTTGTTTATTTGAGGTGTTGGTCACTTTCAGGGGTTTCCATAACTCCATTGTTTACAAAAAATCTCCTCACTCTCCCACAGTTCATGTGTTCTCTCTTGAAAAGAATCTTCTTGTTTTTAGTCTCCAATAAGGGTCATATGCCTTGCTCTTGAAATGCATAGTACAATTCATAAATGGTCTTCCAATGATCTGCATGCCATGTTTGATCTAGATGGTAATGATACTAATGTTTGATCTATTTGAGAAGTTTTAAAGCCTAAATTATTGAAGGTTTCCAACAAACCATGATCTCAAACAAGGTTATACGATGCTTGACTGTGTATGCAGTCTGTATAGGTCAGTTAAGGTGAATTAAAGGTGTAATAAAACTTGTTCATAATCGCTATGGACCATTGAAGGAGTGACAAGCAGGTGTCATGGATTTGATAGAGTTGAAAGGTTAAATAACTTAAGGAAGTGGCTTTATATCCTAAATAAGGAAGTAGTGACCTATAGGCTTTAAGCCTGTAGGTCCTCATTATGGATTAAATCAATGTAAAATCAATAGAAGAAAGGCCAAGATATGAAAACCTAACCTTGATACTAATCAAGGAGAATTAAAAAATCCTAGTAGACATATAAGTGTGCTTGAAGAGCCAATGAGGGTTAAGGAACTGAGTTGACAAGTTTCTTAAGGCACCTACAGGAATGTGTACGGTCTATACATGAAAACAAGTGAGAAGTGAATTGAGAATGCCATAAAATAATTTTGAATACCTTGATATATAATTAAATTAACTCATTTGGTTTAGATATTTAAAAAACATCATGGCAAGTGAGAGGACTAGGTTTCAAACCTAATGCTCAAATAACCCTCTAGCACCTATAGGTTGCTAGTGAAACAACTAGCATCAGAACTAAGGAAGGAATAGAAGTGTTATGAGATTAATTTGGATTGTCAAAATAAATAAAAAATACATGGAAAAAGTATTTGGCATGAGGGTGAGGTTTAAACATCAAGAAGATAGTCAACCATCCTAAATAGGCACTTATAGGCTGCAAGTGAAGACAAGTTGGTTTTAAGCTTGAGTAAGACACAAAACATGGTGAAAATATCTAAGATCCACATAAAATAAAATAGAATATCATAAATCCATATAAAAACCAAAGGAAACATAATGACATTGGTCAAAATATGAGTTTAAAATCTCCATACATAGTCAAGAGGTAAACTATATGTCTGCCTGCTCTTTATGAACTTTTACTTGATTTGAAGGTAAGGACTGTGAATAAGTTTAAGAGAAAGAAATATCATTTGGGAATGGTCTAAAGTGAAATCAATAATTTATTTGAAACCTCATAATGAATTTCAAGGGTATACACAATTCAAGACTCAGTCCAGACCTAGTGAGCATAGCCCACACATAAGCCTGCTTGCTTAGCTGAGTAAGCATGAAAAAGAGAAACCTTGAGGGATGAAATACATTTGGTGAATGCTTTTATAATTTTATATAAACCTATATCTAACCCTAAAAAAATATGACATAGGTATGAAATGTTTATGGGTCATGTTTTAAGGTAAACAAGCCTAAGATACACATAGGCAAATCCTATAGCCAGTCATGCGAGAGGTTGGTATTTTGAGGGTTCTATAGGCATGATCACACTTTGAGAATTGATACAAGGTATGGTTATGAATGGAAAAATACATACATGTTCCCCTTAAATCCATAAAAATAATAGATATATGCACTATTTTGTCTTAGACCGTGCTCACTTCATTGGCAAGGGTCAATCTTATTCACCAAGTGAGAGATACGTCAAGGATATCTAGGTAGGGTTAACTCCATACCAATACATAAAATACCTAAGCACCTAAAGGATCATGAATAAACAAGAAATGAAATATATCATAGTAGGAGCACCACCTACAGGGGTCCCTAAAGGCCAATGTAGACCTACAACTACACCCTAAGCTCTAGATAATTGACTATTTGAGTGCCATAAAGTGAACAAATGGATTGGGTGGGATACCATGAGTGACTTAAGGGATTAATTGATTGAGTTATAGAAAATAAAAAATGTTTGAGTGATTGGATCACTCCCTTCAAGGGCAGAACATAGAGAATATAGTCATTAGGTTTATAGGCCTAATACACTCCTCAAAGCATCCACATTTGAAGACTAAGGTTAAGAGCTAAAGGGGTTGAATGGAGACCTAGGACATATGATATAACCTTCCTAAGGTGTTTTTAGAGTTGAGAGAGGTATTGGTTTGCAAAGGGAAACTTGGAGATGGCCATTTTGGCCTATAACTATTATTAGAGTGCACAAAATACACATTCGCTACCCAAGGAGTAACTTCTCACACTCATATATTTCATGAGGATTTGCATGAGACCTAGTGGTGAGTGGAGGGGTCCCATAAAAACAATCTTGTAGAATTAGGAGAGGGAAATAGGAACTATTCTTTATGAATAATCCTTAAGAATGAAATGTGCTTAAAACCCTCATAAAACCTTGATAATGACTAAGAAGAACAAACAGACCTCTAAAGCACATAATGCCATAGTTTTTTTATAAAACATCTTGGATGTTGTTGAGGACTCCAAGGAGGTTATCCAAATGTAGTTTTATGCTAATGTCACTTATACAGACTTTAATAAATGCCATATTTTGCATATTTTTTAGTGTCTTGCAAGGGTGTAGGTCAAGGGAGAGCTTACCAATCATTTTATAAAGTTATTTGGGATGTGAAATAACTATTAAATTCCATAAATATGCATAGAATATTTTGGAAGTGGTCAAACAAGGCTCATTTTCCAAGGTAGTCTCAAATAGACTAAAAATGAGACTAGGTGGCAAGGTCATTTCATGGTTTGCATACTTCCACAGGGTCTCAGAACCTCAAATTTGACATGGAAATTGGTGATATCATAGGGAAAATGAATCACATGATTTTTGGTGTTTTCAAATGTGTGGGAGAGGTCTGGAGCAATAAAATAAGGTTCTAGGCAAGGAGGCCTAATTGAGGCCTAGTTCAAGAGAGAAAAAGATAGAAAATGGGTTTCCACTCAGAGTCAGGACATGAAAATTGACATGGAGTTGTAAGGAAATAATGGGTCTTAGAATATGACCTTGGTTTTTAATTATCCTCTATACATTCTCCTACACAAGGAGGTTTATAAGTTTTTAGGACTATAAAGAAAATCGGCCTAGTGAGGGCTTGAGGAGCAAAACGAGTTCTTGGGAGTTGTTCCAGGAACTAAAATGGTTTTTTTCAGGCCTGATAACATATTTGAAAACTATTCATAGAAATAAGATGACTTTTAAAATATTTTTTTGAGTTTTAGGCCACTTGGACCAAGCTAGGCGTGAGAAATAAAGAATTTCAAGACACCTATGCATATGAATGATGAAATGTCAGATCAGAGGAGTTTATTAAGGCATGACAGTTATGTAATGAGTTGTATGAGATCAGTTCATAACAAATTCATGATGGATAAACTTATTTTTCACTCTTCTTATGCAAAGAAGGGCAGTTTTCAAGAAGTTAGTCAAGGTGTCAAGCTAAGTTGTAACTCCTACACCACATGGAGGGTTAAAGCATATTAAGGAGTGAGATAAATGGTTTTGGAGGTCTATTAATGGCTATTCCATAAATTCTTGCTTATTGTAACTCATGAATACACTTGTCAATCTTCTTCTACTATGCCCCCCCCCTCTCTCTCTCTCTTCACACTTCTCTACATAAGTAGCTACTTTTAGCTTTGTAATTAATCCACATATGGTATGGCGAAGACATGCTAATTTGAGTACTATTTTTTGCCTTTGAATAAAAGATTTTAAACTAGTTTTGAGTTCTCAACTTCTTGTCTAAGTGTTTTAAATAGTGCATAGTTGAATGATAAGTGATAATCATCTATCCTTGTGTTCACCTTGCTCTTTCATGTTTTGTAGAAGTAGTCTACTCTCTAACAAATCAAACGAAGTGTAGTTAGTATTTTTGTATGTCTCTAAGTGTAAGTAATAATAAAAGTGTCTACAATTAGACCTCTTATTCATCCACCTTGGGAACACATTGCATCTTATCTTCATGTTGAAATACTTATGCTAAAGAAACAATGGATGTTGAAGTCAGTTTTGTGAATCACCTTCCATAGTGCAAGTACATGGTAGTCTTGTGGAGATTAAGTTGGTGCATCACCTCATTAGGTTAGGTTTATTTCATGTTTCTCTATCCCTTTTCATTTCAACAAGTAGAAGCATAGGTGATGAGCTCAAATAGATGTATCAAGGGAGCTAGCTCTTAAATCTAGAGGTTTACCCATACTATTGACAACCCATAGGTCTAGGGGTAATCCCATTGTTTCACTCAATTTTAATAGACTTGAACTACCTCTCCAAGGGTGAAAAATTGAGTGACAAAAATAACCTTACACATAAAATCTTGTTTGGTAGAGTAAGGGCACTTGTATTTATAGGTTTCAAAACTAACTCTAACTCTAGGGAGGTTAGATTTATCTCTAACTTTGGTTGAGTCTAAAATAACCTAGGTTGAGTTAGGCTAACTCTAGGTTAGGTCAAAGCACTGATAAAGTCTTGACAACTCATTTTTAGATATTTATGAGCTATGACAACTCACTTTAGATATTTATGAGGTTGTGACTCACCTTTTTATAATTTTAGGAATTAATAAATCACTTTATTAGCTCCCTTGACTTTGACCTCATCTTTTTTGAAAAAATTGTTTTTTAGAAAATGTAATTCCCTAATTCAACTTGGGATTTTTACTTAAGTAGATAATGGAATTTTGTTTTTTAAGTAATCATGCTTAGGGTTTTTGGCATATGGCAATTGTTTTAAATGTTTTACATTAATAGATCAACAGGTCAGGAATATCAAATTACTAGGTCACAATTTGACTAGGGTTAAATCCAAGCTAGGTTATTAGTGCATACAGGGTAATACCCCATATAAACAAGCTTTGACATATTTTTGGACAATTAAATCCCATGCACGGATGAATTTGAGCAATTTAGGTGATTTTTAGGCTTAAATTGCATCGTTTCCTAGAAATTGATCTGAATTTTTATTTAGACACAAAAGTGGCTAAAAAAGAGTGTCTACATATGATACTATATTTTTTCCCCTAAAGCGACTATTGTGTCTCAAAAACCATTTTCATTCAATGAAAAATTTCTATTCCATAAAAAAATAATAGTTTCATAATGTTCGATTGAAGGCAAGGAATTGTTTATTATTTTTCACCGTTAGTGTTAAACAATGATTAAATTTTGTGAAATGCCTCCAATGAAAGGATTTTGAATGCTTTAAATTTAGACACAGTCGTTTAACAACATTAAAAGCATTCAAATTTGGATGCAGCCATTTAACAACATTAAAAACATTCAAATCTAGATGTAGTGTTTTACAATATTAAAAATAGTCGTAGGTATGATAGAGGACTATTTTACCTGTATATGGTGGGTAAGTTAGTTACATATTATATATTTTATAAATGGACATATCTCACATTATTTAAAATAAATTCTTAAAACAATCATACTATAATTACAAGAATACAATATTACAAATTCTTTTTCTTGCCACCTTAAATAGAAATAGTGACAACTGCGACTATAATATTTACAAAGCTTTGCCAACTATCCTAGATGTTGGCACACTTATTAACTCTTGATATTGCCACCTACTACACTTCTCTCACTACCAACATAAGCTACAATTTTTAATAAGCCTTTTAAATGTCTATTGTTTTCAATTTCCTCAACAACTACTACTACTCTGACCTCTCTACTACTACCGTTAATAGGTATTTTCCCCCTCTTATGTATGGTTGTAGGGAAAAAAATAATGACCTTCGTTAATTGGATAAATATCATTTATAAAATTAAATTATGGTATATGCATAGATCAAACACAATCAATTAACTTGTTTAGAAAAAGGAAACATTAAGTTCATTTAAAGGTTCTTGTAATCTTTTATGGAATGAAACCTACACTATTTTCCTCAATTTGGATTTGTCCAAACTCAAATGTTTACCTATGCAATGAAAAAGGGTTGCATCTCAACAACTCTCTTTAATAGTGAAATTCAACACCTTTTACCAAACATCGGGTTCTACAAATTCACAATTGTTTGAGAAATCTCTTAAACAATAAAACCACACTTGGATTAAACATGTTGCTCCAAATGACAATTGAGATGTTCAACATGAACTCGAGTCCATTAATTGGACAAAAGGCATCAACAACACATGAAACTACAATTGCTCTTTTCACAACCATGTCTATTGTGAGATTTTCTTCTTTTTTAGAATGCAACTTTGATTCTACCTTCTCAACATCTTGAACTTGCTTCATAAGCACTACGTATGCTCACAATTGCACAACCAGGATGCAGGCCTATATAGTCCTATTAAAAGTGCATTAAACTTACAACCAGTTCTAAATTCAATATTATATATTATTTTTTTGGATTGGCAATCACTTTTAATCGGAGCTATGACCTTGTCTAGAATACAACAGGGCCAGATCTCCAAATGATTAACTACCAATAGCAACAAATTACCTTGCGAATACCACAACCAACCTTGCACTTAAAGTCACAATCTGTCTTGAGAATACTACCAGTGACCACAACCGACTTTACACTAATGATCACACCCTACTTTGAGAATAGCACCAATGAACACAACCGACCTTACATACCTTAATGAGATTTAAACTTAAGTGGGAATGGAAACAACCAAACCAATTTACCAACTCACCCACATCTCATCAACAATATTATATATTAACTTAAAATCAAAGATTTGCTAAATAATATCGGATATTATTTACCAAGTACCGTAAACTCTGTAATTAAAACTCCTATATTATTTAAATTTGTGAAAATGAAGTGTCAATTCACATCTACATGTTAATTTTAAAAGCCAAAAAAAAAACCAAGCTATTTCTTTGCATATGCCAACTAAAATTTCTACAAATTTCACAATAGTTTTTTATTAGATCATCCAAATCATTAAAATATCACATTTTCAAAAAAGAAAAACAAGCTGAGAATTTACTTTAAAAAATAAAATAATTGATGAAAATCATTCTCTATTAACCATTTATTATATTTATAATTAAACGCAAATACCAAATAAGAAAAATATGGCACCTTCGTGAAACAAAGAAATATGTAGGTTTCCAGTCACCACCAAAATTACTTTCTTAACATGTCAAAATAAAAACTCCATGTACAAAATGAAGATCATGTCAGAATTTTCCTCCAGACCTGTGTACTTGCATTCTTGGCGGCTTTACAAAGCGGGCGTGTATTGAGTCTGGTATCGCAATCTTTGCATAGGCAGAGATGCCTGCAGCGCAGCAACAACAGAATGCACCCAAATCAGATCAGTCAGACAAAAATGTAGCTGCCCAGATCAGTGGGAATAGTGCAAAGAAAACATATGCCCAGAGAGCACAATATGCTTAATTGTCAGCAGTGAGTGGTCGCAATGCCGTTGTCTCGCTTAGACATTTAAAAGCCACACTGGGTATTATTCGGAGTTTTTTAAGCTGTAGGTATTTTAATTAAAATGCATTATGAATGACAAATCTAGTTTTTTTCCACGTGGTAGAATTTACAATCTTTGGATTTGTTATACATGATATTGATTAAAGACTCCCTTATTTCCTATGCAAATTCACTACCTAAGTGGTGATATATGGTCTATGGCCATTGTGTTAAAGGTTAAAAATATGAAAAAAAAAAAAGTGTTTCAAATTCTATTAAATGTTTAAGAATTTTTTATTTTTGATTGAATTCTCTTAGTAAAAATAATAAATTTTATATACAAATCAAATTAATATTAAAATTAAAGTCGAAATTAATTTTACATTGTTAAATGGATATCAAATTTAAAAGTAAATATCATTTGTTAAAATCTCGTAAACATTATAATTTACACCAATTTCGATTACCATTACAAAATACTTATAAATGTAAGTAAGACATTACTACTAAAGTTATTAGCCAACTAATTATTTTTCTATAATTTTTAAACCTTCTTCAAAAAGATATAAAGATTAAGATTCATTTGATAAATTATCTATGTTGATTTTAATGCACGCTGTCATCATGCTAGCAAACCATCACCAGAGCAAGTAAAAACAATGTCTTTCTTGAAATCTTTCTAAGTATGTTTTTCTTATCACTTACACTTAAAACATTTCTCCCCTATGCCGCTAAGTTTAATACTATTTAAATTTAAAATTTAGACTCTTGTGCAATAGACTATTGCCCTTTGGAAATGCTTACATGCTCTTCAATCTCTTGCTATAACTACAAATAGGTATCCAATTCATAAGTTGCAATAAGTTTCAGAAACAACACCAATAATATTCTCATAATTACTTGCATTCACTTCTTAGACATGCTCATTTTTTCAAAAAAATAGTTTTTTGAAAAAATCTTTGGTCATTGTCTCGTAACTCAAGTATGCCTTCCTCAACGATATGAATATATATTTGTAGTTTCCATTGTGTCATGAACACCCTTTTAACATCATTACTTTTATAACAGAAATTGTAGACATTGCTCTAACTACTCAGATGCATTTGAACCATTTACTAATCCACCTTTAAAGATAGACAACACTAGTTCCTTGATAAGTGCACCCTAGTCACTTGCCCCTGCAAAAACAATTGTATTTGTCTCAATAATATTCCCAACATAAATAAAATCACATTTATTTAATTCCCAATTTTTTATACACCTAGCATCCGAAATCATCTACCTTACAAAAACGCAGATACCATAACTACAACGTAACCCTTGTTTAAATAGGCACATTAGCATCCTAATACTAGGAAGTAATTTAACATTGGAATTTTATCATTATCAAACCTATGTAACCTTCCACATCGTGTTGGCTAGAAAATATGTAATGCATTTTGAAACGATTGGCTAGTTGTGCCATTTTTAAGTATCTCCTTGTTGACTATGCACGCCACATTCAATGTTCAACCAATTGTTTTTATTTAATTAAGCTCAACATCTCACTTAGACTGGGGAAATTAGTTTAATATTACCATTTAGTGATGTTTGTAAACCCTAGGCATTTCTTCAAAATATTTATCCTGCGTTGATGACCAACTATTGGAAGTGTTAATTATCGTATTCGACCTAAAACATAGGCTGCTTGCGGAGGAAGCTAATGCTAGAGGTCAGGGTGTTCGAATCCCCACCTCAATCTACTTTTATCCTTTTGTTAGTGGGAAATGACAGAACATATGTCATGATAGTGGATCCTGCATGACAGTCCAGGTTCATTTTCAACTAGTGAAGAAACCTATCCTCATATTCCTTACTGGGTAATGAATCCAAATGCGGCTTAATTTTTACTTGGAAAAGCTGAATCTGAATATGTTCAAACTATCTTGAATATTAAATGTCACTATTTCTATTTGAAATGAGTATATAAATATGTATGCACTTAGTATTACACCAACAACAAGTGCTATATAATCACCTAAAAGTGGTATTTGGATGCTAAAAGTGTTGCTTGAGATGGCATATTCCTAGACCTATCCTAGATCCTTTACCACACTTTTCAAGCCATTTTGTAGACCACAAATATATTTTGTCAGCCCAAACACAGTCCTAGGATAGCATTCCCAGATCCCAATCTAGTGTGCCCAACAGTTTGCCAGCTAGACACTAACACCACATTAAGGACATTGAAGCCACATGACACTAGTGTCCCCAACTTGGCAATAGTGTCCCTTGCCCTAACTCTCTGAACATATACATTTTCAAATGTGTGCCTCTCATAATATCAACCTAAGTATATTTTATATTCCACACAAGCTACAAATATCTATAAATATAATATTATTTGACCTCTATTCACTAGATGGAAACTAGATGTAATAGTCTATCCAAATAAGAAACAAGTTAAATAAAATTAAGGTATTTGATCCCTATTATTCCCTAATTTTTGCATACTACCATTTATAATAGCCCTAAGCTCGTATTTCAAATATTTTAAAGCTCAAGCACACTCAAGGCATTCAAGACCACTCTCATTCTATCATTCATTTGCATTTGCACCAAACACTAGGTGGAATAACTACATCGGGTTTGATCCCTACTCAAAGTATTGGTATGTAGGAAACTCTCTTCATAGTGGGGCATTGAGGATGTCCAACCTATCCAACTAATGAACACACATTTTTAGCTCATGCCATACTTGTAAGAAGGATTAGGGTTTGCCCAATAAATCATGTTTTCTAGGCATAATTTAGAGTTCCAGATTTTATGCACGCAAGAATAGAACCCAAGAACACAGGCACAGGTGCTCCTAAAAAATAGGAAAAGTCATGCAAAGAGGACACTAGCACCACTTTGAGGGCACTCTAGCAGTATGGTGCTATTTCACAGATGGGGCACTACTGTCTAGTGAGCAATTAGACCCAAAGACCCTGTTGACAACACTTTGAATTATCCAAAACCCAATTTTTTAAAACCCAAATCTTCTGCGACAGTCACTTTCTAGAGAAGTATCTATTTATGCATATTTATTACTAATTTTAAAAATTCAAAAGAAGTCAAAATCCATAACAAATTAGTGGTTAATTATTGCATATTATTTAATTGATTTAGACATATCAATCCTTTAGTCTAGCTTAGGATTTACATTTGTAAAACCCTAAAAGGTTATATCATTTGGTGAACTCGACTTACTTTGAATATTGATTCAAAACCTAGTTTACATTAATTTCAATTTTTATGTAATAAATTAGGGCTGCATACTTCTAATTTTTTTAGTCAACCTAGCTAGTCAAATCAATTACATATTAGGGTTTCAATTTATTTACATATAATTTAAATTGGTGTAACAAAACTCTAGATTCAAAAAATCCTAACCTTAGATTCTCTTAGGGTTTGTATCCTTTTTTTTCCTATTTTCATTAGCTACTATTAATTTTTTAGAATTCATATATTCTATTTTAGTAGCTCTATTCCAATTTGTTTACTTAATGCCATTTTAAAAAGTTATCTGTCTTCTATTAAGAAGTGATAGACTAGGTGGTACTCCTATAGATCATATTCAGATTCTTGTTGTCCAAGACCATAACATGGACAAGGAACCTATTACAATTCCAACTATGAATCCTTCACACCTTGATTATATGGATTTCAATGACAATACATCCGAAGATGAACAATACAACCAAGAGCAAGATGAGGTACACATTGAGAATTGAGACACTCTCCCTCCACTTAACAATAATTAAATAAGTATAAATAAAGATGAGGTATTACAAGGCTTTAGAGATAGAATTTGGGAACAAACCATTGATCATGCACATATCTTACAAGCCATATTGGAAATCAATAATAAAACAAATAATGGTTAATCTTCAACTCACCCTATTAAAAATGTTGTTACACCTCCAATGGGGCCAACTCAACCAACTCAGATAGCACAACCTAAAATTTTTATTCAAAAACCATCAGTGATAGCTACACCACTTATGCCTAGTTCCTCAACTCTAGATCTAGAATCTCTTATGCATGAGATTCATACTCTGCAGTCTAAGTTGTTACATCTCAAAAAGGGAACCACTAGGCCATCACATGTCTTGGATTCAACATTCTCTTACATACTGTTATGTCCCTTTTTTGAGCAAGCATAAGAGTTTGGTGGTTTAGCCTATCATCAGGTCCTCGTAGGCTAATAAGGGGTGATTAGAGGGCCTAGTGTTGGAGTTTGCTAATTCTTTAGTTGGTAGTGTTTTCATCTCCTGATCCTTGGCGTATTTTGAGGTGATGTTATTTAGGGTGTTTTGGCTACGTTTTTATATAACAACTATTTATAGTAAGTTAGTTGGATGTTAGAGGCCAACCTTACTATTTTTATTAAGTCACCCTAGTGAGCAGTGAATGCAGTGGGCTTCCTCTAGGCGCAGACGAAATTGATAAATAAGGTTTATTTATGGAGTTATGAAGTTTTAATTATTATTAAAGTGAACCTTTAATAATAATAATTAATTATAAAGTGCACATCATTTAAATATTTAATGGAATTTATTATGAGGGGGTTATTTAATGAATATAAAGTCAATTATATAATGTGCATTCAAGTCAAATTATAGAATGCTTTATGATGGGCACCCATTTTGAGGGATTAAATAAAGTGCAAGGTAAATATATTTTAATATGTTTTAAATAATTAAATGCCTCTATGAGATCGACCTTTTTGGGAGAAGATATAAAAAGGCATTTGAAAGGGGTTTCATTCACTTCTGGATCATTTTATCAACTTGTCTTTGTGCTTTATAAATTGGAGGTGGAGACCTAGGGTTTTCAGCTATAACGATCTTGGAGAGCGTAGCTTCTTCATGAATTGAGATTTTTGAGGGTGTGAAAGATCATCTGAGGTTTGCTAATTGGTGGCTTCACATAAAGGTCACATTTATGCTTATTTGGAGAGTTATTAATAGATTTCTTAAGGGTTTGATCAAAAGTTTGAAGGTAAATCATTGAAGATCATCTTATTGCTGCTTACACACTAATTCTTGGCTAGTGGGAATCATATTATGCACATTTGAAGTATTTATCTACAAAATTTGTAAGGATTTGTTTCAAAAGTTTTAGATTATCAAATAACATTCATTGGAGGACTATCATTTATGCTGACAATTCATCCTTCATAGCCACGTGGGGGTTTCAAGGTTGCACTATTCTTTGTCAATATGTTGTACAGATCTTCTTGGCTGGGTGTGTGGATTCAAGAGTCTAACGATTCACTTTAGGGTGTCATTCCTTCATTATTTGGGTTGAATCCCTCATGGTAGCCTCTTTGAATTATACATAAGGTAGAGAAATGGTATTTTTGCATGAAGGCATTGAAATTCTATGGTGCAACAACTACTGATCAATTTATTTCAAACATACAAGTATTCATTTTTCTTTCTGGGTATGATGTTAATGTTATTTATCAAGCCTTGTACAAATATGAAATTAGTATATTATATTTGCACATAAATAATAAATCAAATTTGAAATCTTTCCAGTTTTTGCTTTAGTAATTTGTTGTATTTATTATATGCAATTTCATACTTTACCTGGAAAAAACTTCATAAAAATTACAAATAAGCAAACCCACAGGTAGATTTCAGTTAGTGGATATCTCACAAGGGGTGGGATATTTTAGTGGTATCAGAGTGGTTTTCTACCATCCTGTGCTGGTAGTTTAGTTTCATGAGAAAAAAGACTATTCATTATACTAGAGGGGCAAAAGTGTGGGAGCCAGCATAGGTACTAGAGGGTGAAATGGTATTAGGATATTTAGGTTTACACAGGAGTGATTCTAGTGATAGTGAGGGTAGCATAGGTGCTATGGCATAGAGGGATAAGGCACTGATTGGTTTTGAGAGTCTTGATTCCTGAGCTAAGAGGAAGTTTGATAATATGATGGACATGATGTCTCAGCTGTTAGGACATATGAGGCAGTTGACCCCACCTCAACACATAGGTAATCCTAGTGAGTTTAATGGTATAGTGGGATTTAGTCATCCCAGTGTGGGAATTTATCAGTCTTCATTGTCTATGGGCTTAGTCCTTAGGCCCAACCAGCTCATCTTCACTCCTAGAGAGGCACCATAGGATCAACAGGTCTCATAGGTTCAGGTGCCAGAGCCACATGTTCTCACTATAGGGGATATCACTTGACATTATGCAGAGTATATGACTCTACTTGAAGAGATTAGAGAGTTATTGATGATTAATAAATTTTTGGATAAGAAGAGGCCTAAAGGTGGTGGAGCAGTTAGGATAGAGCATAGAGCACATCAAGGACCATAGGTTAATCATGACTTTCAGCAGGTTGTGAGCAAGGTCACCTTGCCACACTTTGATCGCAATGATAAATGCATTGCTAGATCATGGGTCCAAAAATTGGATAATTACCTATCATTGAGGCCTATGTCAGAGGATGACGCAATTAAGTTTACTAATTTGCACTTAGATGGACTTGCACATGAATGGTGGTACCTATTGACCATTTTTTGCCTAACAGACCAAAAATCAGTCCCCTTCTTCCCCTACTGTTCTAGGCCATTTCATTTTTGATTTTGCACAAGTCCAGGAATTTCTACGGACTCTATAGGTCTATTTCTATGGACTCTGTAGGTCCATTTCTATGGACTCTGTAGAGCTTGGATTTCTATGGACTCTGCAGGTGGAATTTCTACGGACTCTACAGGGTTAGTCTTTTGGCACATGAAGGATCAGTTTCAAAAAGTGCTAGGTTTTACAAGGTTTCTTCGGACTCTTGTCTAGAAATTCACAAGGATAGTTGGCATCTTTGAACCATTGAACCGGTTCAAGGCCTTGGTTCAACCATTAGTTCAATGTTTAAGTTCAATCGGCCTTGGTTCATCACTTGGTTCAACCATTGGTTCAACGTTTAAGTTCATCAGCAAAGTTCAAGGCCTTGGTTCAGCGGCTTCAGGTTCATTGATAGGTTCAATCAATCATTTCATTAGCAAGTTCATCAGCTTGGTTCAATTGGTGGGTTCATCATTCAGTTCAAACATTCAATTCATCAGATGGTTCAATGAGCTTGGTTTAAAGGCTCGGCGTGCAGTGTTAAACCATTGAATCAGTTCAATGATTGGTTCAAGTGAATGGTTTAAAGGCTTGGTTCAACAAAGGCTCGACGCGCAGTGTTGAACCATTGAACCGTTGAACCAATTTTGGTTCAATGGCTTGGTTTAAGGGGGCATCCCAAAATTGAAGGGAAAGTGCCCTTGTGGAGGGCAGTTCCAGGTTCAAGAGCCCTTGTGGAGGGCAAGAAACATTTCAAAGGAAAGGAGCCACAAAGTTAAGTTATCTTCAGACTTAGCATTGAAACGAATTCTTTCAAAATTTTTGTCTGAAGGAATTCCTTTAGATAAAAAGCCCAAAGGAATTCAGAGGAAGGCCACCAGATCGAAGCAAAATACCTAGGGAAGTCAAAGCGGCCAACTCCCGCAGACTTTTTGTCCGTAGGAAAAAGCCTAAAGTAAAAAACCACAGGAAAAGCCCACAGAAAAGACCCAGTGGATTTTTTTCAAGGACGGTGACATCCCAAAAGCCGTCAATTTTAAGGAGACAGACTAGCCATTGGGTATTCAATTTCAAGGTGACGGCTGTGCGAACGTCAAATTTAACACAGTGAAATAGCTATTTGATTTTGAATTCCTGAGCGCCAACCACAAAAAGAGCCCAAGGAATGCAGCGACCCACCAGAAGATCACCCCCGAGGGCTGAAGGAGTAGAAAGAGACAAAACCAGGACGAGTCAAGGTGCACAAAGAGACAAAGTAGTTCAAGTGGTAAAGAGGAGGTGAGTTATAGCCAGATGAGCAGCACAGCCTATTTTCTCTAGTTGGCATTTATGAGGGGACAAACAATAGTGTGTTTGCAAAAAAGAGGTGCGGCCATGTTTTTTACATTAATGTGGAACACCAAAGTCAAAGTATGGAGCCGACATTCAGATGGCTTCCTCTTCCCAAGGTTTAAAATGCACATGGGCCACTTGCAAAAAGGCACCAAAATCTTTCCCAGGAAGTGCCAAGTTCTCTTCCTCTTTCTATATATTATAAAATTTCTCATTTGAGAAGCATGGACTCTCTGAGCCTTGAGGCAAAACTCTGCCCAAAAATCTCTCAAGCTTGTAAGGCAGAGCGCTGCTAGATTTTACCTTGAATCAAAACTTAGCTTTTTTACCTCTATTTGGACTTGCACTTTAAAGTATATGTCTGTGTTCTTCTGTGTTAAGTCATTGTCTTCCATGCTTCTCACAGATCGATTACAACATGTCTAGTACATTGTGAAGTCTCCTTTCCATAGGTCTACCAGAAGTGTCTATAGCAGGAATATAGGCACATGTGAATAGGTTGCCTAAGTGTGTCGCAGAGCACCTTTGGTAGTTCCTTCCTCCCTGTATCTCCACAGACCCCTAGTTGACTGTTGTAGTAGAGCTTCCAACTTTAGATGAAGTGTATGGGTGCTTCCTTTTGGTGAAAAGTGTATATTCAAGCTGGGTGGGTCACATTTTTTGGTGTATCACCTTTTCCTTTTTAAGCTTAGGTTTTGTTTTCAGCATCTCTCTCTCCCTTTTCATCCCCCCCTTTTTTTCATTTTATTTAAAGTTGTAGGAGAAACCAGGGCCTAAAAGATACATCAGAGGGAGCTAGCCCTTATCTAGAGAATATCCCCTCCAGCTTCACCGGTCCCACAGGTGAGAGGGGAGTTTCCATTGTTGCGTGTGGAAAGGCAGGAGCTCAGCCTCCTGCCCTGCGTGCAATCCACTACATCAACAATTTTTGACACGCTCGGTGGGATCAACTAGGAAGAGTTGTGTCCAAAGAGTTGAAGAATTCTTGATGTGTTCTTCAACCAACTAGCCTTTGGAGGCTTTTGCATCAACACCAATGGTGACTCTGAGTTGAATCAGCTGATTAAGCAGCCTGGTGCCATTAAAAATCACATTTTTGTATGTATAATTCCTTTGCACAAAATCATGGACCTTGTATTCCTTCTTATGACTTCGATCAAGCTCAGGATCTTTATGCAATCCCCTCAAGCAGCTCTCCTAGTTGCCCTTCAACGATAAGGGAGGTGGCACTAGAGTTTGAGAAGCAAGTAATGGAAATAGACAGACTGGATGAGCAGTATGGTTATCAGTAGGACCTAATGTACAAAGAGGTGTGTTTGTTTAGGTAAGCTCAGGGCTTGCAATCCATGGAGGAGGAGGTAGAAAATTGGAGGAATCCATTCATTTAAGGCAGTTAGCCTTGCACACCCCCTCCTATCCTAGAGAAAGCCCCCTCTTGTGCACCAAATCCTTTCTATAAGATAACACTTACTCATTCTAGCTCATCAGATGCATCAATCAACCCTGCTCTTGACCCCGTGCACCTAGCCTTCTAGCATCAAAAGGGACTAGAGCAATCCCCCATGGATATGAACCTTCTAAATTCCTTAGATTGTGAATCTTCTTTTGGGGGGAACATTATGAACCAGCACATCTCTCTCAAAACTACTCCTACTCAACATGATGATGCTAGTAACCTCCAAGAAAGACTCTTTCAGGATAATCTAGCCAAGAAAATTTAAGATTTAGAGGCTAGGATGAGACTACTTAGAGAAGGAGAGATGGAACTCCTAGACCTTGTGGAGGAGCCCTAGGACCTTGGAGAAAACAAAGTTGCTACCTGTTCACAGGAGCAAATTTCCAATCCTGAGATCCTGAACTAGAAGAAAACAATAGAATCAGGAGGCGAGTGAGGAGTAGAAGATCCAATCTATAGTCTCCCAAGAGGCTGTCATGAGTGATAATGAAGAATAAATCATCATTGATGCTCCTTGTGAAGGCATCATCAATAATGGAGAAGACTCAGGTCACGCATACATGTAAATGTTCCAGCAATATGAGGATGAACTTAAGCATGGTGAGCTCTCTCCCCCTTTGTTTGATGAACTTCCTTGTTGCTTCAATGAGGAGGATGACTACACTGAGGAGTCTAAGTTGGAGAAGAATCAGGAGAATATCTTTGAAAATCTAGAGATCCTGATCTTTGAGGAGGAGAAGGAGAGGTTGGTCTCCCTTGAGGAAAGCCTTGAAGGAGATTTTTTTGAACAAAGAGGTGATGTTTTGTGGGATGAGCAATCATTTTGTGATTCCATTTCAGACATCACAACAGTCACCCTTCTTCAAGAAGGCCAAGAGGAAGTATAGGATGAGTCTAACAGTGTCTTAAATGAAGCAGAAGGAAACGGGTTAGACCATGATGCACTGCAAGGGAGCTATACGTATCAAAGGGCTTATGGTGATGAGCCAACAACCATAGTTTTCTTGATGAGATGCACCAGCATGAAGGACCAACATTCAACAAGCTTCCAAGAACAAACAGAGTATGTATATGTTGGAAGCATGTTTGAATCTGATCCACTCGAATACCAGCCAATCCAAGTGATAGGCAAGAGGAGCAGGTCACCAACTCTCCATTTCATTCAGCCACTTGTCTGGCACCATAAGTCTTCTTGCCAGGAAGGGGAATTAAGAAGTTTTCCTTTTGATCCAGGAGGGAGGAAAATATTCCTGGTTAGCTGTATATAGTAGTTTGCTTTTAGTTTCTTTCCTGCTTTTCTTAAGTGCAGTTTGCACAAGTAGTGTTTCTTAGCCTTGTGTGTGTTTTTACTTTATGTGTGGGGTAAAGGCTTCATGTTTGATTCTTGGATCTTTGGAGCTGTTGCTAACCTTTCTTCAAAGTTGCATTCTGACTTCGTGCCCAATGGACTATAAGGCAACTAGTCTCTAAGCATAATAGGCATGCTTCCCTTGGGAGTCACCAATTTGTTGACCATTTTTTTCCCAACAAGCCAAAAATCGGTCCCCTTCTTCCCCTGCTGTTATAGGCCATTTCATTTTTGATTTTGCACAAGTCCAAGAATTTCTACGGACTCTACAGGTCTATTTCTATGGACTCTACAAGTCTATTTCTACGAACTCTGTAGGGCTTGGATTTCTACAGACTTTACAGGTGGAATTTCTATGGACTCTATAGGGTTAGTATTTTGGTGCATGAAGGATCAGTTTCAAAAAGTGTTAGGTTTTACAAGGTTTCTTCAGACTCTTGTCTAGAAATTCACAAGGAAAGTTGGCATCTTTGAACCATTAAATCGGTTCAAGGCCTTGGTTCAACCATTGGTTCAACGTTGTTCAATCGGCCTTGGTTCAATCGGCCTTGGTTCATGACTTGGTTCAACCATTGGTTCAACATTTAAGTTCATCGACAAAGTTCAAGGCCTTGGTTTAGCAGCTTCAGGTTCATCAGCAGGTTCAATCAATCGGTTCATCAACAAGTTCATCAGCTTGGTTTAAATGTGTTGGTTCAATGCCTTCAGTTTATTGCTTGGTTCAATTGGTGGGTTCATCGTTCGGTTCAAAAATTTGGTTCATCAGATGGTTCAACGAGCTTGGTTCAAAGGCTTGACGTGCAGTGTTGAATCGTTGAACCGGTTCAATGATTGGTTCAAGCGAACGATTTAAAGGCTTAGTTCAACAAAGGCTTGGCACGCAGTGTTGAACCGTTGAACCAATTTTTATTTAATGGGTTGGTTCAACGGCTTGGTTCAAGGGGGCATCCCAAAACTGAAGGGTAAGTGCCCTTGTGGAGGGCAGTTCTAGGTTCAAGAGCCCTTGTGGAGGGCAAGAAACATTTCAAAGGAAAGGAGTCACAAAGTTAAGTTTTCTTCAGACTTAGCATTGAAATGAATTCTTTCAAACTTTTTGTCTGAAGGAATTCCTTCAGACAAAAATCCCAAAGGACTTCGGAGGAAGGCCGCCAGCCCGAAGCAAAAGACCCAGGGAAGTCAAAGCGGCCAATTCCCACAGACTTTTTATCTGTGAGAAAAAGCTCGAAGCAAAAAACCCGTAGGAAAATCCCGCAGAAAAGACTCGATGGATTTTTGCCAAGGACGGTGACATTCAAAAGCAATCAATTTTAAGGAGACGAACTAGCCGTTGGGTATTCAATTTCAAGGTGACGGCTGCGTGAATGTCAAATTTAACATAGTGAGATAGCCATTTGCTTTTGAATTCCTGAGCACCAACCATGAAAAGAGCCCAAGGAATGCAACGACTTGCCAAAAGATCACCCCCAAGGGATGAAGGAGCAGAAAGAGACAATACTAGGATGAGACAAGGTGCATAAAGAGACAAAGCAGTTCAAGTGGTAAAGAGGAGGCAAGTTATAGCTAGATGAGTGGCGTGGCCTATTTTCTCTAGTTGTCATTTATGAGGGGACAAACAATAGTCTGTTTGCAAAAAAGAGGCACGGCCATATTTTTTACATTAATGTGGAATGCCAAAGTCAAAGTATGGAGCTGACAATCAGACGGCTTCCTCTTCCCAAGGTTCAGAACGCACCTAGGCCACTTGAAAAAAGAGCACCAAAATCTTTCCCAGGAAGCGCCAAGTTCTCTTCCTCTTTCTATATATTGTAAAATTTCTCATTTGAGAAGCATGGACTCTCTGAGCCTTAAGGCAAAAATTTTCCCAAAAATCTATCGGACTTTTAAGGTAGAGCGCTGCCAAATTTTACCTTGAATCAGAACTTAGCTTTTTTACCTCTATCTGGACTTACACTTTAAAGTATATGTCTGTGTTCTTCTTCTGTGTTAAGTCATTGTCTTCCATGCTTCTCACAGATCGATTGCAGCATGTCTAGTGCATTGTGAAGTCTCCTTTCCACAGGTCTGTCAGAAGTGTCTACAGCAGGAATATAGGTGCATGTGAATAGGTTGCCTAAGTGTGTCACATAGCACCTTTGGTAGTTCCTTCCTCCCTGTATCTCCACAGACCCCTAGCTGACTATTGCAGAAGAGATTCCAACTTTAGATGAAGTGTATGGGCACTTCCTTTTGGTGAAAAGTGTCTATTCGGGCTGGGTGGGTCACATTTTTTGGTGTATCACCTTTTCCTTTTTAAGCTTAGGTTTTGTTTTCAGCATCTCTCTCTCCCTTTTCATCCCCCCCTTTTTTTTCATTTTATTTGTTAGCAGTAGGAGAAACTAGGGCCTAAAATATACATCAAAGGGAGCTATCCCTTATCTAGAGATTCTCCCCTCCAGCTTCACTGGTCCCACAGGTGAGAGGGGAGTTTCCATTGTTGTGTGTGGAAAGGTAGGAGCTCGGCCTCCTGCCCCGGGTGCAATCCACTGCGTCAACAGTACCATGGCATGGTTACTCTACATCAACACCTCATCACTACCTACCATGAGTTCACTAATAGGTTGATTGAGCGGTTTGATCGAAAAGATCTAGAGTTATACTTTAGAGAGTTGGTTTAGCTCAAACATGTGGGTAGTTTGGAGTCATACATTAGTGAATTTCAATGTTTGTTAGTGATGGTGCCTAGTTTATATGAGAGGAGATTGGTTATCTTATTTATTGAAGGGTTATTTGAGCCCTTACGTGGTTGGATCAAGGCTTTTGATCTGCCTACATTTCAAGATGCCATGAAGAAGGCATGTAGTATGGAGCTAGCTACCCCAAAAAGGCAATTTCCACCCAACTTATCACTCTTATAAATGAGAGGCCACAATAGGTTGCTGATCAAAAAAAGAAATCAGCAACAAAAGTTGATGAAGAATCATGTGATGAACTAAGGAAAAAGAGACTATGCTATTAGTGCAAAGGTCCCTACACAAAAGACCATGACTATCCATTGAGACCCAAAGGTGAATCTAATTGTGTGGAGTGGTTTTATGAGGACCAATCAGATTCTAAAATTTTAGATCAAAATGCTGATATGGATGACCATGAGGTTAGAAAAGTATCTATTAGGTCCATAAGTGATGCTAAGTTATCACCCTTAGCATTATACATGCACAGTCAGAGTTATGGGTCATTTAGGATGAGAGGAGTCGTAAATAGGTAGCATTATCTCACGCTGATTGACATAGGCACCATGCATAATTTCATTAATGAGGGATTGGTAGTCAGGTGTGGACTATAGATAGAGGACTTTGAGGGTTTCAAAGTAAGGGTAGTAGACGGTTTTACTCTTACTTGTACTAGGAGTATCTTTAACCTCACCCTTTTGTTGAATGATTATGAGTTATGGGATGATTACTATGTATTCATCTTGGGTGATATGGATATCATTTTGGGGGTGAAATGGCTTCAAGCCATTAGAGAGTTTTTGCTCAATCTGGAGAAGATGGAGATGAAATTCGAGGTGGATGGTAGAAAATATTTATTGAGGGGGACTACAGAGGGTAGCTTGTGTGCCATGTCCATCAGTAGAGGGAAGGGTAGAAGGTTTAGGGAGAAGTTTGAGTATTTGGTTGAGGAGCATGATTAGTTTTAGGAGTGTGGCTCCCTTCATTGTTTTTTAGGTCTTGATGAGGGTAGTACAGATCAATATATGGACAGTGTTTAGTTTATCGACAATCCTTTGTTTGAAACTGATGTTGGTTTGGTTTATGATAACCCTCTTTTCAAGTTAGATGATATTCCCACTTTAGTCCCTTAGGTGGAGTTGAGCATTGATAATAGAGTTTGGGATCCCTCTTGTGCATCATGATTCTAGACAGGGCTTACAGAGGAGTTCCATAGTGTGTACATTGTGTGGAGTGCATACAGTTTCATCTTCAATCCACACATACATGACTTGATTTAGATACACAATTATCATGTGTATGAGTTGGATGGTTGGTTTGATAATTTTCCTTGCATAGATGTGGGAGGCAAACCATGTCAATATCCAATGTTGCTTCCTCATGTTGATGATCATACTTATGAGACACATGGCATAGGGATACTTCAAATTTGTTATGATGATCATCGTGCTTTACCAGATGTTCTTGGGTTGATGCTATGGATATCACTTGGAGATATCAAGGACATTACACAGTTATTTCTTTGGGATCTTGGTGGTGTTGTGTTTCCTCTCCAAATAGTGTGGGGTATGGATCTAGAGATGAGATTGCTTGTGGGCAAGAAATTTCAGGGAGGGCAGACTGTAATGTCCCCTTTTTGAGTGAGCATAAGAATTTGGTGGTTCAGCCTATCATCGGGTCCTCGTAGGCTAATCAGGGGTGATTAGAGGGCTTAGTGTTAGAGTTTGCTAGTTTTCCAGTTGGTAGTTGGTAGTGTTTTCATCAGCTGATCCTGGGCATATTTTGAGGCAATGTTATTTAGGGTGTTCTAGCTACATTTTATATACTTACTATTTATAGAAAGTTAGTTGGATGTTAGAGGCCAACTTTACTATTTTTATTAAGGTACCTTGGTGAGCAGTGAATGCAGTGGGCTTCCTCTAGGCATAGACGAAATTGATAAATAAGGTTTATTTATGGAGTTATGAAGTTTTGATTATTATTAAAGTGAACCTTTAATAATAATTAACTATAAAGTGCACATCATTTGAATATTTAATTGACTTTATTATGAGGGGGGTATTTAATGATTATAAAGTCAATTATATAATGTGCATTAAAGTCAAATTATAAAATGCTTTATGATGGGTACCCATTTTGAGGGATTAAATAAAGTGCAAGGTAAATATATTTTAATATGTTTTAAATGATTAAATGCCTCTATGAGATCAACTTTTTTGGGAGAAGATATAAAAAGGGATTTGAAAGGGATTTCATTCAATTATGGATCATTTTATCAACTTGGCTTTGTGTTTTGCAAATTGGAGGTGGAGACCTAGGGTTTTCAACTGCAACAATCTTGGAGAGCATAGCTTCTTCATGAACCGAGCTTTCCAAAGGTGTGAAAGATCATATGAGGTTTACTAATTGGTGGCTTCACACAGAGGTCACATTTGTGCTTATTTTTAGAGTTATTAATATATTTCTTAAGGTTTTGATCATAAGTTTGAAGGCAAATCATTGAAGATCATCTTATTGTTGCTTACACACTAATTCCTGACATGTGGGAATCATATTGTGCACATGTGAAGTATTTATCTACAAAATTTGCAAGGGTTTGTTTCAAAAGTTTTAGATTATCAAAGAACATTCATTAGAGGACTATCATTTGTGCTAACAATTCATCCTTCATAGCCACATGGGGGTTTCAAGGTTGCATTGTTCTTTATCAATAAGCCGTACAGATTCTTCTTAGCTGGGCATGTGGATTCAAGAGTTAAAATGATTCACTTTAAGGTATCATTCCTCATTATTTGGGTTGAATCCCTCATGGTAGCCTCTTTCAATTATACATAAGGTGGAGAAATGGTATTTCTAGATGAAGGCATTAGAATTCTATGGCGCAACAACTGCTGATCAATTTATTTCAGACCTACAAGTATTCATTTTTCTTTCTGGGTATGATGTTAATGTTATTTATCAAGAATTGTACAAATCTGAATTGAGTATATTGTATTTGCAAATCAATAATAAATCATATTTGAAATCATTCCAATTTTTTCTTCAGTAATTTATTGTATTTATTTTATGTAATTTCATACTTTACCTGGCAAAAACTTCATAAAAATTCCAAACAAGCAAACAAACTTGAAAACCATAAGCAAATCCACAGGTAGATTTCAGTTAGTGGATATCTCACCAGGGGTGGGATATTTCAAATACACCTTTGGCACATCACATATCAACAAATCCCTTGCCATCTGATTTTGTAACACCCAAGCTTACATTATATGATGGAAAGGGTGACCCAAAGCATCATCTTATATATTTTCACGTAGCATGGTTGGACTATGTGTCTAATGATTAGCTTCTTATGAAGTTATTTCTACTAAGTCTCAATGATTATGCCCTGTAATGCTTTTATGATTTACCAAATCAATCTATCACGGCATTGAATTCTTTATCCAACATGTTCCTAACACACTTCTCTATCAACACAAGTGATAAGATATCATATGCACAAGTGGTACAATTAAATCAAAATTCAAATGAGCCTATCGTAGATTATGTCTTATGATACAAGACAATATTAGTCAAATTGACTAGCCCCATGGCAGACAGAGAGTTTCAGGACATATTTAAACAAATTATCTTACCAACATTGTACAAAGCTATTTTATTCAAGAAGTTTCCTACATTTACCAATTTATGTCTTATCGATGTATGCGACACCATCAAGAAAAGAGACGTTAAGCTCTTATCAATGGGAAAACTCAAGTACACAAATGGATCAAAATCAAATATTAAGAGTTCAAACAAACCTCCATACAAGGTAATGGCCACAAAGAACAAAAGTGATCAAAATGCCACAATCAACGCAAATTTCGAGCCATCTCCCATATTGGTTTTAACCACTTCTCAGTGTAGAGTTTTCACTAATCTTCCCAAGTCACCAGTATGAGTTCTAAAACAACTTTTGGAATGCAATTTCATATATCTCCCTCCCATTAAAGAGGGTAATATGAAATGGCCTCTTCCAAAGAACTATGATTGAAATACATTCTGCAAGTATCGTAGAGCACTAGGCCACATGACAAACAAATGCATTAGCCTAAAACACAAGATACAAGATACAAGATCTCATTGAGGCTAATATTATTGATGTAGACACACCCATAAAGGCACCAAAATAACAAAAAATAGAGGCTAAGGCACTAAATATATTTTTAGATCCTTTCCCAAAGCATATAGTGAATGAGGTAGGAAGCACATCAGATGTTCACTATACATACCAGACACATCCACCACTAAATTCCTATCACACAGTTATAGAGGAGACACATCCCTTACATAACATTATTGGTATGTATCACACTATAGTGCCACCTAGACCACTTATCACATTTTTAGAGTAAGAGATTATGGATGATGACACAAATTTACATGTGCTCTTAATACGAGCATACATAGACCACCATCTTATTCAGAGTGTTATGGTTGACAATGGATCAATCATAAACATGTGCACTATGACACTCTTACAACACTTGGGTTACATAGAGTTGGATACATTACCTATAGATATAGTCATTTGTGGTTTCAGTGGCCATGTTCACATTAAGAAGATTGTGTTTTCATTACAAGTTGGACCAACACATATAGCAACTTGATTCCTAGTAGTACTTAGTGCATGTGTATTCAATATATTATTAGGTAGGCCATGGTTATAGTAGCTATGAATATCCCATATACATTACATTGATGCCTAAAGTACATACATGCCAATCAGGTGGTTAAGGTTGAGGTGTCCCATATGAGTATTCTCTACCCATCCCATATGTAGTTCCAACATAATTTCTGGCTACAGTTCCAACATAGACACTAGTTACAGTTTCAACATCATTACCAGATATTGCATAGCTATCAATTATGATAAAGAGTATAGCTCCTATGCATACATCATAGAGTTCAATAAAGGCATTAGTGTAGGCTAGGTCTACTTCTATGGTATCTACACGTATGCATACTCTCCCATGGAGACCATTACTAGAGAGACCCCCTATGTCAAAGATATGTCACAAATTCTAGGGGTCCTTCCTCTACTCAGTTTATGTTGAGACCATTTTTATTGGGTTATAGGGGTTCTTAGCATAGGGTACCTACATCACCTACAACTTATTCTATCAGATGCATTCCTAAGACCCCTATAGTTCATAAGGCATCACAGTTAGTGCCACAACTTCATAGCATCACTACACATGTAGCTTCAAACACAAATTATACAACACAAAAAATTAGGGGATCACAATTTCCCTTTCACACTACATGCATAATCATAGTTCCCCTATTTGACATAGGCCATGGTGATAGTGAGCCTCCCATGAGACTCATTGGTTAGTATGGTTCTTACTCTTGTACATACTTCATTTTCTCTCTCGCTCCTTGTACATAGTTTATTTTTATTTGATTGTACATAGCTTATATCCAAAAAACACAAAAACAATATAACATGCCAAAAAACAAAAAATAATTGAAATATTACTCAATAAACACAAAATTTATAGATTGTATGCATTGTTATGTTTACATTTTTTACACTTGCCAAATATTACATATTCTAGCAATCTTAATATAGTCAGTTTTATCATACATACATGCTTCACTTATTCTTGTTGAGTGCTTGAAGTTACATATGTAGGACCCCAATCCGCTACACTGATCTAGACTTGCTATCATCTACCCATTGGGGGCATATCCATGGATCCAGGTTTATTGATTTGATACATCTGCCCACTTGGAGGAACCTCATACATAGTTGCTACTATCAGGTTCTATCCTTACATATTATACAATCTAGTTTATAGATTTATACATCTTGATATTGATCATTGCTACTCATTGCTCAAATTTTTTGTCAAATATCACTAGTTAGACTCAGAATATGTACATCTTAACATTTAAATAGATTTATACTACATAGTTATACATGATTTGATTTCTAGCTTTCCTAGTTTAGACTTGATTGTGTTTCTTATGCTTATTCTATTCGAGGGCATTTGAATATGCCATTGTTCTTTGGATCTATGCCACTTCTATGTTTATATGACTTGGACATGTGCCCATATCCCTTGTGTGTGATTTCCTAATTGTATATGCGAACATTTGAACATATCCTTCTATGTGGCTCTAAGCCAAATTATTTGTTTATTATGTATGTAGACATTTGAACATGTCCTTGTGTGTCTTCTATTCTCAAATTTAGTGACATATGCCCATATCCCTTGTATTTTGGCCCCTTGGCCTACTTTTGTGTGTCTCAAATGTTTTGTATGTAAGCTTCTTTGATTATTATTCACCATGACACTTGTATTTGCTTGTTACACCCATCAATTTTTGATGTTATGAGGGACATCATGCATCTACCCTTCCTACTTGGGTGTTGTGATGGACATCATGCCCAATCCCCCTAAGTAGTTACTCGAATTTGTTGTTACATATTGATAACATATATGTTGACACCCTTATGCAATGCTAGATACTTTTACATTTCAATTTTATGTTTGCACATTGTATTAATATATCATGCAGATATCATATATATGATCTGGCTAACACATTTTGCAAAGCTACTTTTTTTTAGGACAATTCTTACACATGATCCAAAACTACCCTCAAAAGAGGAGGCATTCACAGGGGTTTGTCATAGAGATTAAGCTCCTACTTTTCTATTCATAGATTATTTTCAACACACAAACTTAGTTTCAAAAATCAGACACAAGTCAAACACAAGAAAAAATAGGGACTTAGAAAGTAGTCCATATCACTTAGATTTCAGACCAAATAAATATTAGCACCCAAATTGGGACACTAGTGCCATAGGGCGCTACTGTCTAGTAGCCCTAATTTCATGCCAATCTAGATTAGCCAGACTAGTACACCAAATACAATACAGATTTGCATAGGTATAGTCACAAGTTTGATAATTATGTTCAAATTTTACTCAGATACACTCATTTTAGCTCAAATTCATACTGATTGCTCAGATTTGGGGTCATCATGTGTGGCATGATCACTCCCACATTCAGTTCAATTACACATATTTAGTTATTATATACTCAATTTGGAATCAATATACTCAGATATCATATTGGGGGCATGTGCACGACACATAGTTTTCATATGCTCAGTTACACATGTTGATTAGATAGAATGGAAAAATCCATGTCATACTATATGTTGTATACAATTGCTATCATATTCTAGGTTGTTATCAATTTCCTTCTTTATTCCATTTGTAGTGATTGGATTCCCAAGTGGCCCAGAGCTGCCTAATGTACCCAAGTGGATACAGAGCCGATATACATAGTTAGATATACCCAATTAGATGCTTTCAACATGTTGTATATCTCAATTTCAAATACATCCACTTTACATGGGTGAAAAATGATAGAGTCATGGCCTACTTGGGTTCTTAAGCCACCCACATGAAAAGGTTAGACACACTTACAATCTTATCCAAGCTATTCACAGATCATGATCCACTGAGCAGGGGTGGGAAATGATGGAGTCAAAATTGGATTGAGTTCTTGAGCCATCCATATGAGGATTGAGCAACCTATCAGCTTAGTTCAAGTTATTCAATGATTCTATCACTATATACACTCACACACATAGGTTGTCACTAGATTCATGTATTGGTTTGCATATCCAATGAGGTGTATTCATTCTTTTCTTCTCTCTTTATTCAATTTTACTTAGTTACTTTATTCAGCATAGTATTTTGCTTTTGATAATCTCTTAAGTAAGGATTGATTTTTGCACATTTCATTGCTTTGGATCATGTTTTACATATGCATACCCAACTTCACTTACTCAGACTTAGTTAATGGGCTTCACTTCCTAGGTAATTCTAGGTATGTTTATTTTTCCTTTATACTAGTCATTTCACTTTGCTACATTTCTAGCATAAAAAGGGGGCAAATATAATCATGTAAAAGTGGTATTTGAATGCTAAGAGTATTTTTTGAGATGGCCTATTTCTATCTTATCCCTAGATTTGTTCTAGAGCCTTTACCACACTTTTCCATCCATTGTGTAGACCACATACATCTTTTGTCAACCCAAACACAGTCCCAAGACAACATTCCCATATCCTAACCCAGTGTATCCAACAGTGTGATAGTTAGACACTAGCACCACATTAAGGACACTAAAGCGACATGACGCTAGTGTCCCCAACTTGGTGCTAGTGTCCCTTGCTCTAATGCCTCTCTCCTAAGGTCCATGTGAGTATATTTTATTATTCGCATAAGCTAAGAATCTCTATAAATACAAGACTATTTGACCTCTATTTATTAGATGCAAAAGCCTGTACAAATAAGAAAAAATTGGGTAAAATTAAGGTATTTACTCCCTATTCTACCCTACTTTATGCATAATACCATCTACAATAGTTCTAAGCCCAAATTTCAAAGACTTCAAAGCTCAAACACACTCAAGGCATTCAAGACCACTGTCATTTTAGCATTCAATTGCACTTGCACCAAGCACTAGGTGGGAGAACTACATCGAGATTGATCCCTCTTCAGAGTATTGGTATGTAGGCAACTCTCTTCACAATGAGGTGTTGAGGATGTTCAACCTATCCTACTAACAAACATACATTTTCATCGCATGTCATACTTGCAAGAAAGATTAGGGTTTGCATATTAAATCAGTGTTTTCAAGCACAATATATAATTCTAAATTTCATGCGTGCAAGAATAGAACCCAAGAACAGGTACTACTAAAAAATAAGCACAATCTTGCAAAGAGGACACTAGTGTCACTTTGAGGACACTGCAGTAGTATGGTGCTACTGTCCAGGTGGGGCGCTATGGTCCAATGAATAATCAGACCCAAAGACTTTATTGATGATACTCAGACCTGTCTAGAACTCAGTTTTTAGAACTCAGATCTTCTGTGACAGTCACTTTCCAAATAAGTCTCTATTTATGCATGTTTATTACTATTTTTAAAAATTCAAAAGAAGTCAAAATCCATAACAAATCAGTGATTAATTATTGCAATTTTTTAATTGATTTGGACATCTCAAATCTTTAATCTAGCTTAAGATTTACATTTGTAAAATCCTATAAGGTTAAATCATACTATGAAAACCTGAACAAGGATATCCAATTTATACAAATGCATATATCTAATACAATATGCAATGATATGACAATTTATAATCTATAAATGGGACAAGAAATGATAACCATAAAAGCATACATTGAAGCTTTATGTGTCGAGGACTTTAAGTTTTGAAATAAAATCTCTTAATTTTTTCAATCTATCTTACAAGAAATGAGAAATAGTGACACGTGACCACAACGAAAACATGATAAAAAATGAAGAAAAAATTTTACACATGAAAAAATAGTTTTATGCATATACATATATTATATTATATTTTTTTCTTAAATCTAATTCTATTTTGATTTGAATATTTAATTTTTTTATTGTTAATATTTTTAATAGAATATTTTTAAACATTAAAACATTTGATGGGGAATCAGGGACAACAAACAGCTCTGATCCCACTTGTTAGGATCTTGCTCCTCAGAAAGAGCACAATATGATTACCTTGTATTAGCAATTAAACATGCGGAATTAACCAGAAGCAATAAGTAACTAGAATTCAAAAATAACACATAATATGAGAGACAACACAAACTGTATTAATACTTATCCAGAAAGAAAATACAATAAAGAAGATGCCACTTCTTCTTCCACCTCTATAAGGCTTCCCACACCTCAAGGGCTCTCAGTAATTCTCAATCAAGAGTTCACTCTCCTACCAAAAACGGTCCCAACACACAACTCACACACAGAATTGGTGTTCACCTCCAACCAGTCAGTAATAACCCTACCAATACACAAGTACTCAAAGTACTTCAAGTAGATCTCCCATAAGCTTGCAACAACCTGCAACTCAATTGATCTTACTCACTATGTAGATCTTCTCCATGAACTTGCAACAACCTACAATTCAAATGATCTTACACTTGAAAGGGTCTTCCTTGCCTTCCTCTATTTGCTCATCTGTGGAACTAGAAGGAGCTACACTTGCTCAACTCTTACTAGCACTCTGGCTATCTAGCTCACTTTACAATACATGCCAATGGATCTATAAATAGATCCCACACTTAAACAATAACTTAGACTCTTAATTTATACACGCAGCTCAAGACTAAAAATAGCTTTTTTCATGCAAACACTCGGTTCAACGAACTAACTGTTCGTGCAACGAACAGTTCTGGAACCGCACAGGGGACCGACGTCGGTCCCTGTCTGCCTGGAGATGACCGACGTCGGCCGACCTCCTGCCGATGCCAGTTGCCCTTCTGCTCACCCATAGCCGACGTCGGTCGGCCTAACCGACGCCGGCGACTGTGACACTCAGCAACTCCTCCATGTCTGCAAACAGTTGAAGCTTTTAGCTCCACAACCTAACAACATTAATAATAATAATAATAATAATAATAATAATAATAAAGGCCCTAAACGTATTATCATTATTTTTATCTTTTAGCACAAATTTAAATCAATTTATTGAAACACCCAAATCATAGCCGCAATTAAATGAGCTTCAATAAAGGCAATTATATTGGGAAGTGCTATCATATAAAGGCTTGCGATATTGATTCAGCCCCATATTTCCTGCAAAACTCCCAAAGCCGAACGCCTAAAATTCTAAAAATTGCAGAAGTTGAGCCTCCACAAGGTGCTGTGTAAAGTGGTGTTGAGTTGAGAGGAAGGAGAATAATGCGAAGATGCAGTATGTGAAACTGGATTAAGTTCTCAAAACGTAATATCAGTAATAAAATCCCCAAAAAATAGTCCTGAAATGCCGTTTATATGTATAGGAGTCCGTTTATGAGCTCCTTTCTCCCAGCCGATTTGTGAATAATGGGGTAAGACCAATGGCCCATTTATAAACATACAAACTTGTTTTGTAAACTCAAACTCTAGAATAAGGAAATTTGTAATGAGAAATCAAAGATCATAATTAATGGAGAAGCAATAAGAAAAGAGTGGTGGTAGCCATGAATCTCCCATGGCTGCGTACTTCAAGAAGTGATTCTATATTGTTGAACATTTTCGCTACTATTACTGCCTTAAAGGAAGGTTGTCGTTGTGTGGTGGACACCATCACATCCCCACTTTGTGCTTTTACGTTGAAAAGAAGACATATCCATATTGGAAAAGCTTCAAAACTTAGCTTTAAGATCAGACAGATTCATATATATATATAGAGAGAGAGTGTGTTTTTGTTTGGGACTTAGAATGTGGTGGTCATAATAATAATAATAATAATAATAATAATAATAATAATTATTATTATTATTATTATTATTGATGATCAGAAAATGCAATCCACACAAAGGAAATCAAATGACTCTTAATCACCAAGAAACAAGATATATATTGTGCACATGAATATATGCATGTACAATTAAATAAAGCCATGGATGCAATGGAGTAAGATAGTGTCTCCATGGGTTGGCCTTCTTATCATGCCTAAATATTGCATGACTGAAAACACACAAAAATATGCCTTTTGTTTTTAATGTCTAAAGCACATTCTACTCACTTGCAATGTTAACAATTGATTAATTATGTGGCACAGAACACACAATGTGATGTAACAAACACACATGCCTAAATGATATGGATTCTAATGCGCATGTGGCTACATGGTAGCCTACACAACCATATCATCCCCAATCACTCAAATCAGCCTATAGGTTCTCAAGAACCCTAACACTCTCTAAGCTAATTTAGTTAGCCTCGTGGATCCAAGGCCCAAAAAGGATGATCGACTAAGGTGAGTGGGTTTGAGCAATAATTGGCTTGAATGATTCTATCTATTTCTTTGCAGTGTTCAAATTTTTTTTGAGAAATTCTGGCCAATCATGGGGCTCTATTTGCATTTAGTCATAATTAAAATATATTTTCGACTCAAATCAAAGTCATGGAAAGTTCTCAACCAAAAATAATATAGTCCCCAAATGACTTCAAAATAGGTATGACACATCTCAATTAAGCCCCTTGAGGATGGAACATCCATCTCCACCATCATATCTTATCAATACCAAATATTGGATCAAGGCAGGGTGTAAAAGCCCTAGGAATCCTTATGGTGCCCCTTAAAGGTTTCTAAACCCTCATTTCAAATTTAAACTCAAATTTGGAAAATGGGGAGGAAGTGTTGGAGAATGACTTGTCCATTCTCATCCCTCTCCACCTTCATTACCCTTGGACAACCACCATTAATGGGATCTCCAAAATTTTATCATAATTAGAATTATTTAATTTTCAAAACCCTAATATAATAAAAGGTGTGTGGGCTTGTTTTTGGACACATATTGATGGAAAATCTCTAGGTGGTCTTGAAATCTTGTTGTTGTCAAAACAATGATTTGGGAACTTCAAACTCCTTTACGACCATTAATAGTCGCCAACAAGGATTAAGATAAAATTATTTATAAAACTTAGTTTTAATTTAAAATTATTTTTCATAGGTAGAGGACAAAAAAATAATAAGGTCCCTTTTGGGTCCACCCATCCTGGGACTTCTAAGAGCCCAAAAATGTCTAAACTGAATTATGTGGGACAAAAGCAACATATATGGGAAATGGTGCCACTTTAGATCCTAAAACCTATTTCATGCAGAAGAACTTGGAAATTTGAAGGGGGGTCCCTTTCAAGTTTCCCCACCTCCAAGTCTCTAGATAGCTACGATTAACTTTACATCTATCAAGTATAATTGTTTGTCATAGTTTTGGTATTAATTTAAAGTGTCCTCATATGAACTTTATAAAAGTATAGTTTTAATATTTAAACAATAGTAAATAATTAATTAAAATTTATTTATAAATAAAAACATTGACAATTTGTGACTAGCCACCATGGTAACCACAAAGGTGTCAATCAACAATGGTGGAATTCAACACAAGTTGACCACCCCCTCAAATAAATAAAAGTGTTAGGGTCATCGTGTGGCTAAAGCCACATAGGTTTCCTTTCAAACTACCCAAGGACCTAAAGCGCCAATCACCCATGCAAAAAAATTATGATGGTTATCACTTAACTAAATCAAGTGTTAGCACTATAGGGTCTCTCAACCCTTTAGTGATTACATGGCCCTTTATGTTTGATTCCCTACAACAAGAGGTATGTGCCCTTCCAAAAGACCTGTCAAAACAAAGTATTACCCTATAAGGTAAGACATTTCAAAAATTGATAACTAGAGCATTGCTAATCAAAATTTATAAAATGTGTGGAAACATGATTATAAAATTTTAATTAAAAAAAATTAATCCATCTATTACATCGATTTACATGCAATAAAGATTGGTAAAGTTTAGATAAGATCGAAAGGGATTTATGGCCATTTTTAGTGTCTTTGCTAAAAAATTCATATCTTTTAGTTGGTATCTCATAAAATCATATCTCGAATTGTAATGGTTTCTAAAAAGGGCCTACTTCATTGAAAAAATGAAATTGGGAAGATTTGATAGTTTTAAAATTATCTAAAAAGTATAGTTGGCAACTAGCATCTTTAGGGCATATCTAGGAACAAGGCAATGGAAGTATGTAAATATAACTTTTCACATTTCTTTGTAAAATTGAATTTATACAGTGGAATAACATTTTAAGAAAATTCATTTTCATCAAGATTTATGCATTACACTATCATTAAAAATATATTATTCTTTCTTATTTATATTTCAACTAGAACTAGTACAATGTAATAAGCATGAAAACTCATTAAGTTTACATCAAATTTCCTTCCATATCTTTTCACAATAATTACAACTGAATATTATATTATAATTTTTTTTCAAAACAACCAATAACATTTTTACAAATCATTATGAAAACATTGAAATAACAAGTCCTCAAGTACACTCCACATACAACCCGTAAGGTCAACCGAAGGAGGGACTCACCTCCCATCCATTTTCCATCATAAGGTGATTTATCTAGGCACCCTTGAGCCTATAAATCTCATCTCTAAGTATATTAAACATCAAGGGTATGAATTAGGTCAAGATTGGCAAGATGATATTTGGTTGGTGGCTAGAAGACTCAACTAGGCTACTCAACTAGAAGACTAACTAACACATCTACTAGAGACTTACATCACCAGAAAAAAATGAATTCAAGAATTTCAAAACACCATTTTAAAACAAATAATATTAAATCCATCCATAAGAACATTACAACATAATAAGGCTGATGAGGGAGAAGGAGAACTTGGGCATGCCTCCCTCTTATCCTAACCCTTCTCTTTTCCATGAGAGGACCTTATCCCAGTCAACCAGGCCAACAAATCATGTAGGAAGGTATGAAAACTTGGTTAAAATATCCATTATCACTTCACAAATAAGAACCATGTAGGAGGGTACGAGAACCCAGTTCCACTAGTTACTACCACTACACAAAAGGAGTAAAAACATTACAAGTAATTTAAGCCCAAATGGGTAGGCTAATGGTGTCAAAATGAATGAAAGCATGACTTTTAAAAATAAGAAATAAAAATAGGAGAGATGATGCATCATCAAAGCCCATATGGGCAATAAAATCCACAAGGTGTCCATAGACATGACTGTGACAAGCAAAGGTGAAAATAGGGTAGGCCAAGTGGCTTTACACCTCTTGAAAACAAGCAAACTAAAGGGAGAATATTTTCTTTCAAACTAATAACATAAATAAAAAAATACAAAGGAATATGGAAGTTTACCTCAGATTATTTACTTGGTTCAACATAATATAATTTCTCTTCAAATGGTTGGGTTGGTTCACCTCCTCACAAGACAAGATCTTTCCTTTTTCCCTTAACTTCTCCTTTTCTCCTCTAACTCTCCTCCCACTTCTCAAATTAAAAATGGTCAAGAAAGTACTCCTAAGGAAGGTTTTCCTTCTTCATATAGGCAAAACTCTCACATACATTGGCTAATGGGAAGGTAACATATGCCATTTCCCATTTCTTGGTTCTTGGTTGAAAATTCCACATGAACATTAACTCTTCTTACAAGCCCATATGGGTAAACAAGGTAAGTCCACATCTCTTCGATGTTCCCAATAACCCATGCCACAAATGGGAACATAGGTTGTCCTAGGGCTTGCTCCACACTCCAAAAAAGTTCAACTCCAACCTATGGTAAATTAAGATCTTAAATACACAAATATATACCTCTAAAACACTTTATAACCACTAACAAACTTGGTTAAAAGTTCTTACCCGAGTTTTGGTCAAGGGGACCACTTATGTGGTTTAAAAAAATACTTTATTAAGTTTTAATAATATTAAAGTGACTCTTAAGCTTTAGAAAAATAAGTATGAATAGTGTCAAAGAGGTGAATAGTATTAGGAGGGGCAACGAGGTTCACCACTTATGATTAAGTCTACATACGATACTAAAATTGAGTTTGGATTTCGATAAGTCAAGTAGTCATTATACCATTATACCAATCATGTACTCATGCTCAATGAAGGCTTAGTTCCCTTTTTGGCCTCTCTTGTCACCTACACATTAATTCATACATAAAATACACTATCTTAGATAGTCAACACTACAAAATATAAACAACATAAGTAATCTCAATACATATAAAATACATATGAACATATCTAAGGCATATCATATCAATGGTAATATATTCGTGCCAATCATATAAACTTATATATAATCAATCATATAATTAAGAAATAATAGCTCTACTAATATGTAAATACAATAAGCATCATAATCAACAACTAAAATAATATATGTAAACTAAGATCATCACATATATAAAACCTACAATCTCAAACATAAAGTAATAATAACATCTCATGTCTCTCTATATATAGAACACATCATATCAGGACGTGTGTATAATTAAAAAATATTTAAAAGAAATCATTTTAAAAATAAGGGTCTCACACTTCTCCACCCTCGTACACTTTCAAATTAGAAGGAAAAAAAAAAAGATAAAAAACAAAAAAATAACAACTAAATAATGATATTAAATAAATAGTATTTTTTTATAAGAATTTTAAAGGCAATGTTAAGGTTGTAAAGATTGCATAAGTTAGATGGGATGCATCCAGTGCGTAGGATTTAATCATATTTTTTTTTCATGCTTGTGATGCCCTATTAATATTGAGATGTGATATTATTAATATTAAGATATGATATAATTAATAAAGAAGTTTTAAAACTTATAGGTAACTTGATTTTTTTTAGTAAGGCTTATTTTTATTTAATTAATTATTTAAAAATTATAACACTTTTGTAATACATATAAGTGATTTAAATTGGTGTTTTAAAATTATAATGTAATTTAAAATTTTAATGGTTAAATTATTTTGAAACATTTAGTTTTATGGGGAATTTAATTTTACATTCAAGTTTATATTGTTTTAATTGTTTATTTGAAAACTACAACACCTTTTATAATCAAATTCAAGTAATTTAAGTGATACTTTGACAAGTGCAATATAATTAAAAATTTAAATAATTAAATTTATGTTGGATTAATGGTTAAACCCTTTTACGACTATTCTAGATAAATTATTTACCTTGTGAACATTACACTTGAGGAAATTGAGTTGTTTTGTTCTTTTTACAATACCATTCCTACATGATGAACTCATCCACCATAGATTTGAAACCTTATACCCTAAGTATGGACTTTTGAAAATCAATTTTACTTGGTTAATAATCCAAACTAAGAATCTTGGAATTGTTTGAGACAAAAAGGCATACCTTTAAATTTGGGATTTTTAGATGGAATTTTAGTGTGTGCACTCTCTTTTCCATGTAAAAAATCTTGGTCTTTGGGTATGATCCTTCCATGTTGAGATATTGGTGATTTTGTATAGTTTTTTAATTTATGTTATAAAAATTAACTTGCTGACTTGTAGAAATAGACTATTTCTCTATAACTATGTAGATTTGTAGTACTTATTTTTAGCATGTCTAAGTCTCCTTAAGGACCTCTCTATTTTCTCTTGCTAATATAAGTAACATGGTTTGTAGAAGGTTCTTAGTGTATGTGATATAATTGATAGTTTATCAGTAGTTCCACATAGTGGACTAAGCTTCTGAGTTTCCTTCCTCCCTGACACATCTTAATCTCCACACCAATAGCACATTGGATGGATTCCTCAAAAGCATTTAAGCAGTAATAAATTTTGAGACATATGATATCTCATTCTTATATGTGTATTTTGGTTTTATATATAGTTTGTATACATTATATTTTCATGCTTGTATGCATATAATGTTTATTCTTGACACATTCATAAGCTTAAAGATATGTTTAGAGCTAATATGGTCTTAAAATGGGACTAGATCATGCAAGGATCTTGCGTTATGTTTCTAATTTTATTGGTATATCATCACATCTAGGAAAGGAACCAACATTCAAGGAGATCACCATATTTCTCTAGATTTTTGGAAGGAAACGAGATCCATAATTCTATGTTTTCTGTTGTATCATTATCTTTCAAACTATCCTTGTGTCAACATCAAGATGATAGTAAGAATTAGGTTAGGTGGAATATAATTTCATCCACTACCTTTATATCTTGAAATTCACAAATTTTGTTAGGATGTTTTTGTTTTTTGGCAATGTCAAAATTCTCTACTAACGCTAGAAGATCATAATGTTTATATCTAGTGATATTTTTACTTGGAAAAAATCTTCATTGAATTAGTTCACCCTATCTTGTTTTTGAAGGGCCTTTTTGAAAAGGAACTTCATCCTTTTGGTTGAAATGATTTGGGATACAAATTTCCTAGTTCCATCATTGCAACACCTAAACAATTGTCTAACCATGAGTTATAGTCTCCTTGAGTCTGGTTCTTTATGAGTTTCTTAGTTGGGATAGGATAGTGTCCTATCACTTAAATACCCATCCTAAGCCTTCATTTCATAGATATTCCTCTCACATTTTGGAATCATGCTTAATATTCACTACTGTGTGGATGGATCATAAATAGTGGTAATGGATATAGTTTTTTCTTCTCTAATTCATTCACATTTGAATGATTGATGTTTAGGATTTAGAGTCTATTTATTGGCATTATGAAAATATCCCGTATGATTTTTGGTCATATGGACAACATCTTGATTGATTATTTATTTTTTCATCAGTAATTTGTCTTGACCAATAATTTCTAGGAGGAAGTCTCTTTAAGGGGAGGGGGATGCCATACCCTATTTTTTGTGTTCCCTTGTATCATGTAAATGAACTAGTAATAGATGGTTTGTGTACCTAATGTATCTCTTAGGATGTTATTAATAGTGATAATCTATTTTTCATTAAAGTTTTTATCATGATTAAGATTGTTTTTGCTTATCCTGATTTTCACAATCTAGATGCCTATTTTGTTTTGAGGACCTTCATGCCCCATTTTATATGTTTATGTATACCTGTTAGTTTTTATGGTCACCTTTGGATTGACCCTATTTATAAATATTTTTTGGATGCCTCATGGGGATCTTGCCTATTTATTTGGTGGTTTAAGATGTAGTTACATTGATTGTCATGCATTTCATTTTGATAATTGAATCGCTCATTGATTTAACTAATCTTTCTTGAGGCATATATTTTTACGATTACCCAACTATAATATTATGTTATCCCAATACTGCAAATATTAGAGATAGATCTAGGTTAGTATTTATCTATGCACATCTTATCTTCATCCTTTTTGAGTATCCTTGTTATAGGCAACCCATAGGAATTCATGTATATTACCAAATCTATAGTAATGTTGGTTGTAGCTATGTGGTACACGTGCTAGAGTTTTTACTACATAATGGATTTCAACTCTCCTTAGACATATTTTGACTAACCATCCAATGATGTTATAAAAATAGAGATTTGGACATGTTTCATAGTTTATTACATTTTGAAAGGCTTGGTTTAGATGTTAGCAATTGTTGCTTGTTTCATAGACATATATCATTTTTATCATTAAGTAGATTATTATTTTATTAGCATAATTTCCTACCTTATTACTATGATATTATTAAACATATGTAATATAAAGATATTTTCCATGTATGTGTGTATGGTGATTTAATTCACTTTAATTAACTTGTTATATATAGTTTACTAGCATTATAGTTATAATTATGAATAATACTTGGAAATGATTAATTACCTTGAAATTTTTACCCAGTTCTCTCTCATTTATGCGATGTGATTTGATATATATATATATATATATATATATATATATATATATATATATATATATAACTACTGAGGATTTAAAAATATCAATGATTATCCATGATCTATTTGGATGTATTATGATTACCATACACATTTATTATTCATGCTTCTTTGGAGACAATACATGATTATTAGTTATATTTTATATGATGTCTAACCCTGTATGGATTAACCATGCGATAATTTGAGTTGATTCTGAATAATTCTTTCATATTTATGTGGTAATTTAAACTATCACATCTACACTCATTACCAATATCTATTCTAACAACATTCCATATACTAACAAGAGGTGTACTACTATGATGTCTAAGAGTAACTAAGGGCTTTGATGATCATTGGTTATCCTTAGAGCCATAGGGGAGAATGTGGTTATGGGGCCATTCAAAACTCTCCTTCCATGTTATTCAAATCTCAATATACATATTGAAATCTTCCTCTGAGTAAATGGGTACCCTACTTAGGAAAAGAGCAGACGCTATCTCTAGCATATGGGTATTTTACTAGGAGTTTTATTTCCTACTTTAACTTACTAAATATCATGTGAGAGACTTGAATAGAATATATATCAGCTTAGTACGATGTGTATTCCACTACAAGTTGTATTTATTTCTTTACTTGTTGATAGAGAATGACATCCTAGGTAGAATATATATTAGCTATATTAGATGAGTGTCCTGATATGAGTTGTATTTCCTATTTTACTAATAGTGAATGGTGTCTCAAGTAGAATAGATGTCATTTATAATCAAAGAGTATCCTTATATGAGTTGTATTTCCTATTTTAATTGTTTCCTAGGTTGAAAAATGATGTGTATTTCCTATTTAGTAGATGTGTATCTTGCTATGAGTTATATTCAAGTTTTAATTTATGATAGAGATTGGAATCCCAAGATATGGGTGTTTGAATTTCTATAAAGACATTGAATATATTCATGGTTTTCTTCCCATGAATTACTAGGAACGATCACTATATTTTTAGAGGATTATGGAAATGGTTGATATCCTCTATCATTATTATAACATATGATTGGATTTGGACATTTAGATGATTTGTATAAATGATTCACTATTTTACAGAGTTATTTCATTATTATCATTTTCGTTATCATGTTTATATATATATATATATATATATATATATATATATATATATATATATATATATATATATATGTGTGTGTGTGTGTGTGTGGATATTAGTTATGTAACCATGAATGCAAATATGTGATAATGCATTTTTGGGCATGTTATTTTTAACCTTCATGCATCGATTGACTTATGACATACCCAAAAATGGGTACAAACATGTAAATCTCCACAACCTACAATCAAGATATAAGCATAACCTACAATCAGGATATAAGCACAACCAAAGAGAGACATTGAGATACACACCATGGTGGATTCCATTGAATTATTTGGCAATATCTTGATATGGGTAAATTTGCATTATTACTATATTAATTTATCACATGTAAACATTCTAATAGGTGAAACAAGTGTTAAGGTTGTAACATAGGATCACAAAGGAGATTGTTATCTTTCTCTTGTTAGTGGAATTACAAAACCCCAATATCAAACAAATTAATGAAATAAAAAACTATTTGCCTAATTAATTGGGTGAGAAATAACAAAGTTAAAATAAATACAAATAAGAAATAAATATAATAAAATACCTTTACCTCCCTTGTCAAATGATGCTTGTTCATTGGCATGTAAGTATGGTTGTGATTGACTTATGTGTCCAATGGAGTTCCTTATCAATGAATTTGCCTTGTGGAAAAAACCTATCCTTATCCGATTATGGCTTGTATTGGCTAAATTTGACATGTGGAGCTATCTCTTAACAATTTATCATTATAACTCTAAACAAAGAAGCTTGTTAAATAATGGCCTTGGCAATTATATTTATAGGTTCTCCAAATAACCCTACCTTAAGTGTAGTTAGGTTAGATTTAATTGTGGTTAGGTTAGGGAGGGGGAAATCAATTAATAATTTGGATAGAGATCCCATTTATAAATTATGTCTCTCCATTTCTAAATTTAAGGCTTATTATGAAGATATTTCCAATTCCTTGACTTTGAGGATGATGGATCATCATGACCTTAATTTTATTAAAATTTACTTTTTAGAGAAATGATATTCACTAATTGAATGTATGGAAATTTCACTTAAGTAGCTAATTGGATTTGCTTAGTTAATTCATTCTTCTTAGGTATTTTGCATTTTAGGAATTGGTTAAGTGCCTCGCTTAATGGGTCTAGAGGCCAATTTGTTAATTTGCTAAGTAACAATTTGACTAGGGATGAATCCAAGGGAGGTTATTATTGCTTACATGATAATATCCCAAATATGGATGCCTTAACATGATTTTTGGTAATAAAATCCAATTTACAGATGAATTGGGACATTTAGTGATTCCTAGGCTTAATTTGTGTTATTTGGTAGAAATCAATCTACACGATTGTGGCCAAAATGGGGTGTCTATAGTTTTACTTTGTTTTAGAGGGAATTACAAGACACAGGCACAATAACATATTTTCAAAGAATGAAGAAGTCATTAATAATTTAGTTAATTCCCTAGAGGGTGATGGATGAGTCTTAGGTGCTCCCTTGAGGGATCGAGCAACAAATAGTGTCATCGAATGGGCCTTTAAAAAGTGGAAAAATAGCATGACCGAGTGGGAATGGGGGTGAAAATTTTGATTTAACCAAAGGTGGTTATAATTAATGACATAATGATTTGCCCCAATAAGGTGAATGAATGGAATAATGATTTTCCCAAAGGCAGTTATAATCATTAGCACAGGTAAAAATGCTATAGTAGGGTAGATAGGTAAAAAATAATGATTTTCCCAATGGTGGTTATAATCATTAGTGCAACAAAAAATGCCCTAGTAGAGTGGATAGGTCATAATAATAATGATTTTACCAAAGGTGGTTATAATCATTAATACACTGAAAAATGCCCTAGTAAGGTGAATATGTTAGAATAAAATTGATTTTGCCCCAATAGGGTAGGATATAGTTGTAATCGATTAAAAATCATTTACCATATGCAGGCAAATTGGCAAAGGGAGATCATGTAGTAATGGTAGAATCAACCAATAAAAATATGATTGAGGTGATCAATAAGTCTATTGAGAATAAGCTTTGAGAATGGCATTCACTTCTAATTTTTTTCCTTTGGGCTGACTGTACTAGGCATAAATAAGCGCTTAAGAGCTCACCAATTCTATTAGTCTATGGACTAGAGCCAATTCTGCCTATTATGCTCAAACTTCCCACCTATAAGTTTATGTAATAGTACATGGAATTCAATGAAAAGGGAAACTTAAATCTTTAATACATTATACAACTAGAAGAAGCTCGAGATGAAGCCTTACTTCAATAAGCATCAAAACATTATCAAGCGATGGTTTGAAGAAAAGGCCATAATGAAGTTCTTTAGGATTTTAAATCTAGTAATATTATGGGATAAAGCCCATAAGAAGAAGGGTCAACATTAAAATTTTGATCCACTTTGGATTGGCCCATACAAAATATCTGAATTGCTAGGGTAGAATGCTTTTCACATTAAGGATCTAGAAGGGAATGATCTTCCATTTTTGGTAAACAAATAGTTCTTGAAGCACTACTTCTCATATGTCCCTTCCATTGCATCTTTAGAATGAGCTTCCTAGAAGAGTCTGGTAATGTATGATTTACATAATAGTTTAGTCTCATGCTTTCTAGTTTTATTTTCTTAGATAGTTTTCATGTTTTCTAGTTTACTATTAGAGTAGTTTCAATTCAGTTATGTGTTTGTTGTTATTCTTGGTCCTTATTTTTATCCCTTTTGATGTGTCTTGTGCATATACCTATTCCATGTCTATATTTTATCTTGGTATCTCCTTGTTAAATAATTATCTTATGATTCAAAAAATACTAATTTGAATTGATCTCAACTTTCTATTTGAAGAGATAACAACCAAGAAACTACCAACAATTGACTCATCATTGGCTAAAATAAAAGGAAGTATCTCACCCAAGTTGATTAATGAACTCATTATGGTATGTATCAGTGCTCAAATCATTCTCCTCTTCATATTTCCATAGTTGGGCTGAGGTATTTTCTTCACCCTATCCCTCATGCTTTCAACAAATTAGATGTAAGCATGATGTTGAACTATATAAATTGATTTTGATTCAATTTTATGAATTGAATACTGATAAATATTTATGGGATTTTGTTTTCCATCCTAGAGGACAACATAGAATAAATTAGCTATGCCCTTTTCCCTTCTCCAAATCCTTATTGCATGTGTCTAACTAATTCTCAGGCATGCATTTATCTAAAAAATCCTATAAAACCCTTCTTCTCCTTCCTTTTACTTTATTATTATACCTTTATTTTAATCCCTTGTTGTTAGCTTAAGTTTTCTTTCTTCTAGTTCATATTTTTACTTGAGGTTCCCCTTGATAATCAATTCTTAATGAAATGAAGGGTTTGTTTATTTGAATATAGCATCAATGGCATCCTAGGGCCTAACTAAAAATCTTGATTGAACACTCTATGTGAACTATTTTAACTCTTTTAAAATTTCAAAACTATGGTGGCCTATGATTCCTAATGGAGAACATGGATTTAGAAATGTTGATTTCTTTGTTTAAATCCATTAGATGCACTCAACATAAAATTTGAAGTAGGCTTGGGCCATTGTCATTTTTGATTTGTCTTGATTGATCAATAAACTTTCTAAACTTTCCTAAACCCATAGATTAGTACCCAGACCTTAATGGAATGAATATAAATCTACTTAAAAAGGGTAAGAAAAGAGAAGAAAATTAAAATAACATGTGAAATCCCAAGATCCTCAAAAGGGTGATTCAGACAACCTCCACCACGGGTGTTTCATCATGGTTGATAGTGGAGCAAGGTCTTAAGGGACATCATAGGCATCTCTATCAAATCTATAAACACTTGGCTAGCAACATAGCAATACCCATGCCATTTCACCCTAAGACAAATTTTAAAATCTTACTCCCTCATAAGTTCTAATCATTTAATAAAATTTGAGTGATAATGTGTGAATGCAAAACTATAAATGAATAAATCACTTAAATCACACACACACACACAGAGGTGGTTTTTGGCAATAAATTAGTTTAGTATGTCATGTGTTGGAACAAACTTTTGTGCCCACTTTTCTGGACTATGTGTAAAGTAATTACTTGTAGCTATTACTTATGTTTGGATGCATGAACCAAAAAATTTGAATTCTATAGATACTTAGGAGTATCTCCCAATAGGAAGTCACCATTTTTGTTGCCTTCACCAACACACCCCATTTATAGGCTAAAAATAAGGACCCTCTTTCATTTAGCATGATTGCTTCCCTTTTTTATTATTGCTTAGTTGCATGGTTATTGAAATTAGTTGTCTAAGTTTGCACAAGTTTAAATGTCTTTCCTAATTTAAAATCATGCTTTGAAACTAATTTAAAAATCCCATTCTAGTTCATATGACTTAGATCTCTTGAAAAATTATCTTTTTCAGAGTCTTCTACAGATGTATGTTCTATTGGTAATTTTTCTATAATAGCTTGATTTCAGGATATATGACTAAATTTCTATAGTGTTTTACTATTGAGCTTAGTCAATTTTAAGTGTTGTGGACTTTCATGTAATTACCTAATTGTTAAGTCTGGATGGGTCTTTTAACTATCTATTTTTGTTGACTATAGGCCTTTAAAAATGGTATGTTTTAATGGGCTAAAGTCTTTATAATCTTCTATTATAAAAAATTTAGTCGATATTCATTTAATGGTTTAGTTGATCGATTTCAAGTATTTTAAAATGTTTTCATGTCCAAGACATTAATTTTATTGAAAATTATATTTGAGCACATTTATGCAATTTTAGTCTAAATTTATTGAGCAATCTTTCATTTTCTATAAAAATTTTTAGTTAAGAGTCTTTGCATTCTTTGATTTCAAAGACTTAGTCATTTAATTTTAATTCCTACAGGTTTAAATCTCTTCAACCAAAGTCCCTATATCAATAACATGCATTCCAATCATTCTTTTCAAGAGTTTGGATCCCCTTTCAAAAATATATAAGTCTAAAATTTATCTACACCTTGAGATTTTGATAGGTGTTAAGCTCATGTTTACTTAGGACTTGATCACAACATAGTTGGAAGTCTAATATCTTGAGCCCCTGACACCTGAGATAATGCCACATGGTATGATCATATTAGTTGGGAATAAATGGGTATATTAAAATAGCACAAATAATTCCCATAAAAAAATTTAATGTCCACATGCCATGTGGTAGTCATCTATTAAGCCCGGGCTAAAAAATAAACTCAAGAAAATTATCAAAAATTGGCCAATTCTTTTGGATTTTCAAAATGTTGAGATCATGGATCAAAATGGTAGAAGGTAAACATACAATCCAAATATTATCTTAGATCAAATCCCCAAGATCATGACATGTGGTGTAATCTTGGAAGCCTAGAACTCAGGAGGCATCGACATTCAATGAGAGGCCCACAAAGGAAGTCCTGACGCCTAAAGGCTCAAGATGCCATCACATGGTGACATCTCATGAGCCCAAGGTTGGGAGGTAGTCAATATACATCATAATCATAGGATACCTACATCCATAAATGCTCAAGATGGCACCACATGGTGCCATCTAGGAATCCTAAGACCATAGGAATAGGTTACAAGGGCTAGGGAAGTTTGATGATCTCGGGAGGCTAGGAACCATGAATGAATACCCAAAAAAACATAGTAAATATTAAAGGCCTAGATTAAGTACACAAATAATTATATCGGTAGTAGGGAATGATGATGGTGATATAATGAGACACCAGATGAATTACAAGTGGTATCAATGATGTCAATAAAGTGATGGGCTTAAAATTGATGGTCTGTCTAGCTATACAAAACCATGAAGGCCCCAAAAATGATTGTATGTCCAATTTGAAAGTGAAATAAAGTGGAAATTCACTTTTCACCAATAAAATTAGTCATGGATCACTAAAAATCATCCCAAACTTGATAGAAAAGAGGCAAATTTAAGACAAGTCAGATAATGCCATTGATCATGAGTGTGGTGTGTGTAGTTGAAATAATCTAAAAGCATATGAGATAAAATATTTACTTTATGAGTCACTCTATCTATTGATAAACACATAAGGAATGGTAGTCCTAAGAAGATTCTAACAACATACAACCCCCAAAATTAAATTGTAAAATTAATCAATCTTAGTTGACATGATAAGATCAAGAAGAAGATGTGGCAGGGGTACAAGAGAGAAATATTATCTTAGTGACAATATAGTTGGGTGTCTATGTATATAAATAATAATTAGGAAATCTTAGTGAATCCTAAAAACATTTTTTCCCTATAATTTAAACCCAAGTTCAATCAAGCATGATTTTTTAACAGTAGAGCATGGGCATGCTTTCACATCTGATAAAGCTTTCAACCACTCTTCCAATCAGAAATGAATGCTTTGTAATTGCCACATTAGTGGGTGATCCTAAGTAAATACCATGAACTCATCCAATTTCCTATAAAAATATACTAAATTATTATTTTAAGGGTCAGTATTTTCATGTAATGAAACTTTGTAAAAATTGTAATAGAATATTTTTATTTTTTTTGACTTTGTCTTCTACTAATTGAATGTGGTCCATTATTTATAGTTTATAGTTCATGATTTTGAAAGAAGAATGATTATATGATTATATCATAGAGATGAATATGGTAGTTAAATTGTGTATTTTCTAATCTAATTCTTGGTGTGTTCTTTTCAATTTACTTGTGAACAATCCAAGCTTTATATACTTTCAATTATAAAGTGTTCATAACAACAAATCTTTTGAGTGTTTACATTCTATGAAGTACCTAAAAGTAAAATATTCTTATTTCTATCCCTTATAATCTTTCCCATTGAGTAGCTAAACTTTTTTACAAATTTTGAACCAGGCACACATTGTTATAACTATGACTTGGCATGCTTTAGGCCTCAAGCATCGACAATATCTTGACCAAAAATCTCCCTCTCTACTCTCTTTTCCCTTCTTTTTTTATATTTGTTTGGAAAAACACTATCCCTTACTTTAGAAAGTGATAAAGTATAACACAATGAGCTATAGCAATCAAGAATCAAATTCAATCAATTGATAATAATTCCAATTTTCATCAAATAGACATTTACCCTCAGGTGGTAGTAGTTGTTGCTCTCATAGTAAGCAAAATTAGTTAAACTACTCAGTCCTTGGATTGAACTAAGATAAATCCTAAAATTAACAAGGAGATATATTTATACCATGCATTATCCTCCACTCTTCTCTCTGAAACACTCAATCTCATGAGTCTTTTTAAGGTAGGATTTTGGGGAGCATAACAAAATCTCATGTCACTAGCATGTTGTGAACTGGCACCATCAATTTTTTTAATCCAAATTGTATCATTAGGTGAGAATATAACATGTTTTAGTTCATAATAATCAATGATAAAATTAACAAATGTATTAATTATTATCTTAGTGAAAGAAACACTTGATAGGATATGATCAATAGGGATACTATACCTATCTTCTCTTCTTTTAAAACTAGTTTCATTATTACATGGGACCATGGTCAAAACTTTGGCTACAAAATCACTTATGGATCTTTACCAATATATCCCTAATAAATATATGTGGAATATAAATAATATACACATTTCCCATATAACTTACTCTTTGGTCTTATGAAATTTTTATTGCTATGTTTCTGATCTTACCATAACTCCTAGTCTATCTAGAATCAAAACTTGTCAGCTTTTGATTGTCATTATCATAAGAGATACCTAGATAATCAGAAATATATTTATGCATGATATTATTATAGGCACCTATGTGAAAAATGTATGTTTATATGGTTTTCTCAAAAATATTTACCAATTAATAAAAGGGTGGAATGTAACTAGAATTTGCATCTCCATACTTTGCAAGGCCATGCTCAACCTCTTCTTATTATATAGAAAAAATATTTTTGGGATCATTCCTACTCTTATGGGTTATTTATAAATTTTCAAATTTATCTAATAAATATATATCATCCCAAATGGTTATATTTCTATGTTAATTTTAAATATTAAAAAACCACATCATAACTAGTACAAGGGTCATTTAACCTTACTTAAGTCTTAGGCCTATAAGGTTGATATTATGCATTGTTATACTAGATGGTTGATTATATCAGGTTTTAATATTTTAAATAGTATTATTTATAAAAAAAATTACCTTGATTTATAGACCTATCTCTATCTTTAAATGGTTGTTTGGATGAAGGTTAATTAGTTCCTTGATTGGTTTTACTCACAACATTTGAGTTATCATGTGATTTTTGGTTGTAATCTTTCCTCCTTGTTTGAGCAACATAAACATAAGTATTATCATTCTTAACTTAAGGTTCCTTATAAAGACACAAGTTTATATTAGTTTCCAAGTTATAAAAGGTTACATCCTTTACTTTTAATTTTTTTTATAAATTTAAGACTGTAACACAAATTTTTAGGTCATGGTCTTGCTCAAAAACATTATAATACAAACCGTTTGGTTTCACTTTAATTTTGCATACATTAATAAATTTATTAGATGTGGAAGGTGAGACATTTAATTATAATGGTGGCTCATTAATTTCCTATGTATTGAATTGCTTTCAAAATTTTAGAATATTTAGAAGACATCTTGGTTTACAATTTGTCTTTAAACCCTACCTTATTTAATTTCATATCATAATCAATACTGAAAACTATGGTATCATCAAAATAAATAACATATTTGCCTTGTTGATACATTATATATTTTAAAGGTAGTGCATTACAATGGAATAGTTGGGATGCCTTCTTAGGAGGCATTATGTCTCTCAGGATTCTTTTTATAAGTCTACTAAATGTGGTAGTGAATTATTAGATGGTTTTTCTAAGATATATTGACATTGCAAAGAGTTATTTCACTCGTATTTGTATTTACCAAATCATTATTTCCACTAGTCTTCAATGTCGTTCCATTCACAAATTAGTTTATGAGGTAGGTTGATAAAGGCTTGGTATGCCCTACCTTGCAAAGTTTGAGATAAAAGTATTAGGGATGCTATTTTATTAAGTACTCTTAAAACATCACATATTATCTTGAAATAATCTAAGTGTCTTTACAATACTCATCGATTTCATCTAAAAACTTAAGGATAATAACTCATTTTATTGATGGAAGCTTACCAAGTTTGTTTCCTATGTTGATATAAGTTCCTCTTAGCTAGGTGTTGGTTTTTAATTAGTATCATATTATTTGTTTCCAATGACCTCATCAGAGTATCTATTATTTTTCAAACTAGGCATGACATTTCAGAATTGGTTTCTTTCTTATTCATTACCCATATGGGAACATAAAAATATACTAACTATGATCAGGTTTGTCTTTTGAAAAAGGTGTGAGAAATTTGACAAATGGATGAGGGTTAATAGTCACATATTACAAGGTCTCATTTCTAATCTAAAAATTTTCATTGAATAATTCTAATTTGGGATCAAATATCTCTCATGAAGGCTCTTTTAGATTCAAAGGCATGGTTTTTCTCACCTTCAATGTTGTATATAACATTCAAAAATATTTTAGACTTGAGATTAAAAAAATAGATAAAATTCCTCAAATCAAAATTGGGATATACTTATTCATCACTAATAACAATATTGTTTTCAATAATCAGTAGATGGCTAGCAATGGTCATGGGCCAAGAAGAAAAAATATTCTTGAAAAGAAAGAGTGAAGATATCATTCAATAGAAAATGATTAAAAATACTCCCCAGTGGAATCGCCAAAAAATTTTATGCTGAAAATTATATAAGTCAATGAATTGACCCTTTAATCTAACACGAATGTTAAATTTGCCAACCTAATTGTAAAGGGGAATAAGAACTAGGAAACTCAGCTAAGCAAGCAAGTAGTCTAACTATTAATAAAAAAAATATGTTTAGGAAAACATAGGAAACCTAAGAGATTATAGGAAGACAAAATCGTAACTAGACTATTATTAACTCAATAATAGAGTAAAAATATCAGAGAGATACATCTTGACAAGCTAAAGACACAATAAGGATGTAAACTAAAATGTGATTTATTAATGAAATAATCATGAAAGGACTATCTCATATTTAAAACTAAAGAAGGAATCCATCATTTAATCTAATATTATTTACACTAATTGTATTCATTTTTTTGAATAATAATAAACATAAATAATTAAGTAGATCTAAATATACACAAATAAAATACATAATTCAGACCAACTTAATAATTGAAGTAATGGAAACAAGCCCAAGTGTCACAAGCATAAGCTAAAGTAATATAATGAATTGACAAATAGGTTAAGAAATGAATGCACATTTACTATTTTCTAAATTTGAGACACTCTTCTAATTGTGTTGATTGTGTTTGACCTATTGTTTAATTTATGGATCTACATTGTGCTTTGAGATGAACTTGTAGTTGTACAGGTTTGTCTTATACATGCCTAGTTATAGCAATCCAAACACACCAATATTATCTTGGTGGTGTCAATCTTGTCTCTATTTCACTGGGAATATCTCTCTAGGGTTTCATAGTTTTGATTTTTTGGTGTGTTTGTGTATCTTGTATCTTTATGAATGTGATTATATCTTCACTTCAAAAATGTGCAAGACAAAATATGTTGTATGACTTAATATTTACTTTTACCTATCTTTCACACTCCAAAACAAAACATTAATAATGGATTCAGGCAACCACCAAGGTAGCATTGAAAACTACATATCTCACATGTTCAAAATAAAACCTCCACATAGTTCTATGGTGTGTGGATGTAATATCTCAAATAAGTGCTTTAACTTATTTTTCCCTATAAATTATCAATGCAACTAATGAAATATAATTACCCTCCTTTGGTAAAATGGAATGTCTAGAGATACTAAAATAAATGTGTTGTAAGTGTGTATGACTATGAATCATAACTAGAATGGAGAAGCTTGGTTCTAGGATTGACCCTTGGTGTGATGGATGTTCTCTCTTAATTTTTAGGTAGGTTCTTAGATCAATATCCCAAATGGATTGGCAATACTTTGTATTTATAGGATGATCTAAGATAACCTATGTGTGCTAGTTAAATTTTAAAAATTAAAAAGGGAAGGGATAAGGCATAAGTTAAAGGGAAAAAAATATAAGGATCTATATGTATGCAATAGGAATCCAAGGGAAAAGATGCATTAGTCACTTATTAGTAGGATCAAACATCAAAAACAAGTTTAAGACAAAGCATTCCCAAGCCTAGATACTTGGGGGAATGATTATAACAAGACAAAACACAACACAACTAGAAAAATAAGAGACAAATCCATTTCACCTTCTTTGTAGCTCTGAATCACTTTTGAAATGGTAGTTGGTGCATACTCAATTTGTGTCCAAATGGAGTCTTCATCGATGTTCTTGATTTTTGGGTAGCACCCACCATTTTTTCACTTTGTTTTTGGCTTTGACATGTATTGGTCTATGAAGATTCTCTTATAAATTCTACATTGTAAATTTAGACAAAAGATCGTGTTAGAAGTGACTGTGAGACCTTGTATTTATAGGTTTCAAATTAACCCCAGCCTAGGTGTGATTAAGTAGGCTAACCTTGGGTTATAATTTGGAGTCTAAATGCAATAAACAATCCCCTTAATTATGCATTTATGGAGGTATGGATCAACATTTCTAATTTTCAAGGTATTTATGTTGATATTTTACAATTCTTGACTTTGAGGATGGTGACCTCATTTCGCTTTAATATTTTTTGAATTTTGATTTTTGAAAATTATAAATTCACTAATTTAACATGGATTATTTAACTAAGAATTTAATTTATTTACATGGTTAATTAATTCTACTTAGGCTTTTGGTCATTTTAAGGATTGGATTAAGTGTCCCATTTAATTGGTCAAAAATGTCAATTTACTTAGGCACAACCTGACTAGGGATGAATCTACAAGATGTTATCTTTGCATACAAGGTAATATCCTAAATAGGGATGTTTTGACATAATTCTTGGAACTTACGTCCAATGTGTAAATGAATTTGGGATGTTTAATGATTTCTAGGCTTAATTTGCATAGTTTAGTAGAAACCAGTCTAAAGTTCCTTTAGACATGTATGTGGCTGAAAAGGAGTGTCTACATTTTGACCCTATTTGAGTAGGCATTTTAAGACACATGCATGGTAATATCTTCTCAAATAATTTAAAAGTCATTATGTTGAAAATTTTACTGCTTTGGCTAATGCCCTAAAGGGTGGTTGATGAGATTTAAATGCCTTCTCAAGGGATCGAGCAACAAATAATGTCACTAAATGAGCCCTCAAAAATGAGGAATGACATGGTCTAATGGTAATAGGGGTTGAAATACTGATTTTCCCAAAAGTGGTTATAATCAATGGCACAATGATTTACCCCTATAAGGTGGATGGGTCAAAATAATGATTTGCAAAAAGTTGGTTCTAATCATTAACATAGTGATTTGCCAAAATAGGCCATTTTTCTTGTGTAATAAAATTAATTTTCCCCCAGTAATGTAGAATAGATCATTAATTAGTCACATCTAGGAAAATTGGTAAAAGGGAGAGTTCATGCGATAGATACTTAATACGGATGAATGATGAGCTAGCATATAGTAATAACATGAATCTAGAAGACCTACTAGATGAATATGCACATTTAGACTAGCATGTGGTACAACCAAAAAATAGTGCCATTAAACCGGTTTCTGAAAGGCCCAATAGTATGGTCTAGTGATAAAAATAGTCAAATAATAATGTATGTAAAAACAAACAACATGAAAAATGGACCATGGAGAAAAAAATAAGATGTCTTGAAATGAATGGAAGAAACCTTAGGCACTAGGGGTGAAATATTAAATTTTCAAGCCATATATTCACCCCATGGGGTGAAAATTTTCATTTTTATGCAAACTGTTTACAAATTGGAACTCTGACCTAGCAAGAGAAAAGAGATGAAAAATGGCACGTGGATAAGGATGGAGGTATGTGAGTGATCAAGTGAGGGAGTACAGGTGACCACCACATGATAGGCCATTAGTAAGTCACCTCACTTGAGCCTTTGGTCATTTATTACATAATAAATGATAGGTTTAGGAGAAAAATAGCAAATTTTTCATTTGTGTGGCAAGGTAGATGGTGGATTCACCCTCCAATTTTTGGTGACATCACTGAAATCCAATGTAAATCATTATTTCAATGATTTCACCAAAAATAGGTGAAGTTACCATTTTCATGCAAAATGAAAACAATGACTTTGCCTAAAATCCATAGAAAACATTGAATTAATGACTTCATGAAAAAACACTCGCTAGGATAACTTTAAAAGAAATAGGCATTAGGTAGGTATTATCATAAAGAGCTATCTATGGTTTCAAGAGTGGCTCAAGCTATTGATGGTGTGTGAGAAAAATTCACACTACTTACAGACTCCATAGATCTGTATAGAGGATATGATAACATTTCTACACATTTTGGGTCTACATGACATAGCTCGAATGCCTGTGATCAAAGCATATCAAACCTATATGAGTACACTGGTGGAGTGATGGAACTCAGATACTTATAATTTACACCTAAAAATAGGGGAGGATAAAATTATGCTTGAGGATACCTAGCATATCCTCAAGATACCTATAAGAGGCTAGAGGTTATTTTGGATGGAGCCTAACAACAACAGGATGTGTTGGATGACTTGACTAGTTATAGAGACATTCCCATAGTCCATGGGAAGGTTGACATTGATTTGATGGAGATGTATACTTATATTCAACTAGATGGACTTCTCTTGGAGGACTATTCACCATTAGCATTGATTGACAAAGAGGTCATCATTCTTATGACTATTATCAATAACATATTACTTCCTGACAAGAGCGATTGATTATTCCATATGGTCCTAGGCAAAGTGATCTTGTCTATTATGGATGATATGACCCAATTTACTTGAGGTCTAATGGTATTGGCCCAAATTTATATAGACTTGTATATCATGACCTATAAAGGAGGCCAAGTATTGACACCTCAACTTGGCTCTAATTTTGGGGATAGGAACACATAGCTATCGAGTGTCTAGTTAGCTAGAGATGGGTATGAGGCCCATAGGATCCAGTGGCATATGGATGGGTTTATATAGGTGTAGGATGTAGAGGATAACATGATGAGATATAATTATATCGATGCATATTAGATGAGTTGATGGTTGAGTTCTTCATTTGGTGGCCTTACTTACCCTATTAGTTGTAATGGGCATGAGATGATTGGTACATGATGTTCATGACTACCCAATGCTTCTTGATAGGTAGATAGGCTCATATTATTGAGGACTACATGTCTAATTAATTTTTATGTTAGTTTATCATGGTATAGGATGTCCCTACTGAGCCAAAATGGTTTTCACATAGTACTCAGGAGATTAGTCACATGAATCTAGTGATTCCAAGGAGTACAGATGTAGGAAGTTATGGGAGAGGTCCACAAACTATATGGGCCTATGTTTGTAGTCCATTAGATGCATGTGCGATGTTAAATTACATTCTATATTGGTAATAGGTTTTTCCTCTGATATTGGTAGCACCGGTATAAGCACTAATATAGGTTTAAGATAGATAGATATAGGTTGTGTAAGTATAAATTGGGGGTGGTGATTAGATGGATATAGATGATGAGAGTGAGGCCAAGGCTAAGATGGGAAATGGTGCTAGTAGTACTAGAAAAAAATATCACAATAATGGGGATGATGATGATGGGTATCATCAGGGGATGGGGGGATGATGATGGGTATCATAGGGGGGATGATACATAAGTTATGATGGTAAACCCCAACTCAGTAGGTATAGTAAGTACTTCTATATAACTAAGCTAGGCAAGGCCATCTGGTATATCTAGAGTATCTATGGATAGTACCTTATAAGGGAAGGAGATTGTGGCTAGGGTAGGTGAGATTCAAGGCCTATAGACAAGAGTTATCTAGCTACAAGCTCAAGTGACCCATAAAGATGGTCATATTACTTCCCTTCGATTAGATATTTATCAATTGAATGTAGAGGTGGACTAGATAACATAAGCATATACACAATAAAAGAGATAAGGATCAATCTATATCAAAGAGGGATCAAGCCATATTAGAGAGGAATCAAACCCTAACATATATGTAGAGGCTCTAGCATGAGTGGGATGAGGCACAATGTGCTAGTTTACATGTAAGGTTTTCTAGGATGGTTTTGGACAGCCTTCAAGATAAATAAGAGGCCTACTATTGATGAGAATATGAGACTATAGTCCCAAGAGATCAACATATTCTTACTTTCAAGGTATGGGATGCATAGAGGGTTGGCAGTAGATCATCTTTATCTAGGACCAGGACACATGAGACAATACCATCAGGTTAGCTAGTATATTAGCCATGGCCATTACCACCACCACGACCACCTCCCATATAACCTATGGACTCATAGAGTTAGAGCTAATGTTGTATAGCTCTGTAATATTTTTGTATTTTGGTACTATGATATGTATATAGTTACAATGTATATGACATTATTTTGTGAGATATGACATTCATATTTGGTCTATGAACTTGTACATGGACTATTATTTTTTGATATATATGTGATACTCCATGATTTGATTTATCATGATTGACCATAGTTCTATGCTCATATGTGATTAATTTTTAAATGTTGATGTTTCCATTTAAATATTTATGTTATTTTATTCATTGTATGCCATGTATATGAGATGTTGGACTCTAATTTTATTTGTTCATGTGGATGATGAGTAATATATGTTTATTCAGAGATGCACATCTATATTAGCACATAATATAGTCACTATGATTTGGTTATTATGGGTTTGGATTGGTTTGGGTAGGTCTATTTTTAAACAATGGGAAGTATTAGTGATAACATCGTTTGATAGCTCCTTTGGCTTGATTTTTGTTGTAGCTTTTGATATTATGCATCATAGTTATAAACAACTATAATAACAATGTGTATCCTAAGCATGGAAAAATTAATTTAAATGCAAATATAAACCACTTAGGTGTAATATATGAACAATCAATTCCCAAATGAATATAATGCAATAAATTAAGTGTAGGAATGAATACAAAATTCACAACTCAATTACAAGATATGGTTAATCATGACTCAAGTGAAAATAAAATGTAATAATCATATGAAAATCAAAGAAAATAAATTAGTCAACAACTAATTAAAATAAACAAACCAATCAAATAAATAAAGGAAAGATAAATAACCTATAAGAAAAGAACTAAAACACTAATGAAATAAATAATGTCAGTCATCAACCAATCAAAAAAGTGAAGTTAACAATGAAACTAAGGCAAATGTAATAAACAACCAAGATAAAGCACAAGAAATAAATAATTAAGTTAAATCAAGAGTAATAGATAACCTAAACTAAGGCAAAATGAATAAATAAACAAGCTGAAACACAAGTGAGAAATAATTAAGTTAAAGCAAGAGCAATAGATGACCTAAATTGAGGTAAAAAAAATTAAAAAAAAAGCTAAAATGCAAGCAATAAATAATTAAGTTAAAGCAAGAGTAGTAGATAACTTAAATTAAGGTAAATTAACAAATAATTAATCTAAATAAAAATGAACAAACAACTAATTGTTAAGCAGGAAATATACTGAGAGGGGGGGTGAATCAATATATTATATATCTTTTTACTTAATCTAATTACTTTTCTTTAACCATTTAATCACACATTCAAGATATGCAATAAAACTGAAACATTAATTTTCACCACACAATAAAGAGAGAGAGAGAGAGAGAGAGAGAGAGAGAGAGAGAGAGAGAGAGACCATATTTTTACGTGGAAACCCAAAGTGAGGAAAACCATGGAGAAAAATTTCAAGTATATGAATGAACACTAACATAGAATATAAATTTCACAAGCACCAACTTGCAGGAGCACTAACCCCTTTTCCAAGCACCAACACAACAACTATTTGTGAGCACCAACCCACAAGAGCACCAAGCCCTTGCAAAGATTTGTGAGCACCAACCCACAAGAGAACCAACCCCTCTTGTGTATAAAACACAACTATCTCTCAATCTTACTCAAAAAATGTTAGAACTCTACAATATCTCCTACTTTTCAAAAAAAATACAAACCATGCACTCTCTTACATGTTACAAATGGCTTCTCAAGCCTTTATTTATAGCTTTCCAAAAGACCTTTATCATTCACCCTTTGTGACTCTTCAATCCTCATGGAAAATGATGCCAAACTTGCATGACCCTTTGTATCCTTGCATTTGAAAAGTCATATGGTGACCCTTCATAAGCAAAAGCATCCTTTCCTCTTTTATCTTTATCTTGGTGACTTTTCATATTCCTTAAAGTGTCCCTTCATGCAAAAATGCACCATAACTCTTTTATCTTCACATGGTGACTCTTGTAATTCCTCAAGATGACTCTTCATGAGAAAAGACATCCCATTCCTCTTTCATCTTTTACCCCGTGACTCTTTGACTTTTCCATTGGCCCTCTTTTGACTTATATGCAACCAAAAATATATTCAAATATTAAATAAATATTAACACACATTAGTCAAGATATGAATATTATAAACACCATTAAATGTAATGGTGTCTTTATCACCAATAATGCTAGACCTTTGACATCGATGACAATATTTTTGACAATCTCCCCCTTTGTCATTGATGGTAACATCAAACTGAAACTGTCACATCCTGAAACCTACACATATTTCCATCTGAAAAACATATAGTAACTCCCCCTTACTATAACAACCTGTACCTATTCCCTGTATGTATTTTTGCACCCAAACTTGTATCTATTATTCTCCCCCTTTGACATCAATGGCAAAGGGCCTACTTGGAGTCAACACTTAGCTCCCCCTTAACTGATGTTGAACCTTAATGGTAGGAAGTAAAAGAAATTACTTCTAACTTCTCTCATAGATACTCGAATGTGTCTTTTAGTAGTGCCTTTGTGAAAATATATACAATGTACTTTGTAGTACTGATATATTCCATCTTAACCTATTGATCTACAACCTGCTCTCTCAAGAAGTGATATATAATGGGAATATGTTTTGTTCTTTAATGCATTACTAGATTCTTCAAAATATTAATAACACTTATGTTATCACAAAAAATAGAAATAGGTTCATCATATTTTACCTTGATATCTTCCAAAGTTTTCTTCATTCAAAGCACTTGAATACAACATAATACCACTACAATATATTATACTTCAGCTGTAAAAAGTGATACTAAATTCTGCTTCTTTCTTAGCCATGATACTAAGCTATCACCAAAGAAGAAAGCTCCTCCACTTGTACTCTTTCTGTCATCCAAACACATTTACCTAATTTGAATTCGTATAAGCAACTAAAGTGAAATCTCTACTTGTGGGATACCACAATCTATAATCCAATGTCCCCTTGATATATCTAAATATTCTCTTCTCCAACTGAACATGACTATCTTTTGGAGCTAACTGATATCTTGCAACCATACCTACTACATGCATGATGTCTAGCCTCAATGTTGTTAAATATAAAAGACTACCAATCATAAATCTATAAAAATATTGATTTGTAATATGTGAATCTTCATCCTTAATCACCTTATTTCCTATACACATTGGTGTGCCAATTGGTACACAATCCTCAAAACTAAATTTATTCAACATTTCCTTGGCATATTTACTTTGAGATATAAAAATTCCTTTATCTGACTAAAATATTTGCAATCCTAATAAAAATAACAATTCTTTAAGCATAGACATCTCAAATTCTTTTTGCATATTATCAGAAAAATATTTTATCATTTTTTCAATATTTCCTCCAAAAATGATGTCATCAACATATACGAAAATAATCAAGTGATGATCACCTTCTGTTTTGATGTAGATATTACTATCATCAAATCCTCTCTTGAAACCTTGATCATGTAGGTACTTATCAAGTCTTGCATACCAAGCTCTGGGAGCTTGTTTCAATCCAAACAATGCTTTCTTTAATCTGCATACATGTCTACTAATATTTGAGAGAATAAATCCCTCAGGCTGCTTAATGTAGACTTCTTCTAGATTCCCATTCAGAAAGGTAGATTTGACATCCATCTGAAACACTTTGTAATTTTTAAACATTGCATATGCAAGAAACATTCTAATAGCCTCTAACCTTGCCACTAGTGCAAAAGTTTCTTCAAAATCTATTCCCTCAATTTGAGTATATCCTTTACATACTAATCTTGCTTTATTTCTGGTCACTTCTCTAATTTTTATTCAGCTTATTTCTATAAACCCATTTTGTTCCTATCACATTGTGATATTTTAGTCTATGCATTAATTCACAAGTATCATTCTTTTCTATCTGATTCAATTATTCATCCATAGCATTAACCTAATGCTTATCATGTCTAGCTTCTAAAAAAGTTCTACGCTAAATTTGGATAACAAAGAGAAATTAACTTACTCAGATTCACTTACCATCATTCTTCTAGTGTGAATTCCTTCATTTATGTCCTTGATGATGTCACTTTAATTATGATTTCTCTGAACATATATGGATGGAGTTTTGGTGTCCTTTTTCTCCTTCTCATCTTCATCTGATTCTTCAAAATATTCCTCTTTAATGATTTTAGGAATGTCTACTGGATCACTGATTCTTTGTGTTCCATCTTCTATCCTGATACTTGCACTTTCAACAATTTTCTTGGTTCTTTTGTTATAACATTTATAAGCTTTAATTTTGTAAGAATAAACAAGAATTATACCTTCATCTACTCTGGATTCAAACTTACCAAGTTTTTCATCAGTTCTCTTTATGAAGCATATACTACCAAAAACTCTAAAATAATCAACCGTTGCTGATTTGTCTTTCCATAGCTCATAAGGAGTCTTATCACTATTGACTCTCAATAATTATCTATTTTGAATATACACTGTTGTATCAATTGCCTCTCTCAAATATTTATCTACTATCTTGGATTCATTTAGAATTGTCCTCGCCATCTCCTGAACTGTTCTATTTTTTAATTCAACTACTCCATTTTACTCTAGAGTTTTGGCTGTTGAATAATGTCTATTTATTCCATGGTCTTCACAAAAATCAATAATTTATTTGACATGAATTATCCTCCTCAATATTATCTTAGACACTTAATCTTCAAAGTGGTTTCATTCTCAACTAATGCTTTGAAATGTCTAAAAGCTTCTGATTTTTTATTTAAAAGCATTACCCAAGTCATACGTAAAAAATCATCAATAAGCAACATGAAATATTTCTCACCTTGAGTACTTTGAGTTCTCATAGGTCTACACAAACAAGTGTGAACAAGCTCTAACATGTGAGTGGTCGAGTACTCTTTTGTTTTGAACCACCTTTTAGCCTGCTTCCCATGCTGACAAGGTTCACAAAGCATGTTGGATGGCTTTGTAATCTTTGGAAGATTTCTGACTGCTTGCTTCTTACTGATGTTGACAAGATTGCCAAAATTTATGGGCCCTATTCTCTTGTGTCATAGCCAAATTTATTCAATCTAACTCAAACAACATCTTTAACCTTTGATGTCTGATAACATATACAAATTATTGCCTATTCTCTGAGCATCTTCAACCAACACATCTGAATCTTTTCTTCTAATTTCATAACCTTCTACATAAAATTTTAGTGTGTGCCCCTGATCACACATTTGACTTACACTCAAAATATTATGCTTAAGACCTTCTACATACAAAATATTTTCAGTTTTAGTTCTACCATTATCCAAACTTAGTGTACATTTTCCAACAATTCTAACAGTAGTATTGTGTCCAAATTTCATTATGCCACCACTGATCTTCTTCAAGGTTATGGACTTTCTCTTGTCTCCTGTCATGTGCCTCGAATATCCACTATCAATAAACCATGGATTTTTTTCATTTCTTGCATGCAAAGCTATCTATACCAACATAGATTTTTTAGATTGTTTATTTTTCCATAAACCTGTCTGAACTTTCTTCTTGATGAATGGAGCCTTGAAACTCTGGTCCTTCTTGACTGACTCGAACATGCTTCTACAGTACTAAGCTATGTGTCAAAATTTTTTGCACTTATAACATATTATGGCCTATTCATTAAATCCTAATAGAGGAGCAAAAGAGTTGTGGCTTCTACTTGACTTTGTATGAATTTCTTTCTCCTTATTTTTGAAATTCTTAGCCCTTTTTTGAAATTCTATTTTCTTATGACCATATCCATTATTACAATAAAAATAGTAACCATAAAAAAGGACCTATTTTTGTATCTCTGATCTGATTGCCTTTTGTAGCTCTGTTCCCTTCCGCCTTCTTTGTTTGAGATATCCTCTGTATTCTTAACTTCTTTCCTTTTTATTTATTCTTTTGCAAGAGCTTCAGCATAAATTTTTCCTTTTTCCTTGTCTGTGAAAGTAGTGACCTCCTCTTTCTCTTTTTTAAATCCAATACCTCTCTTTTATGACATAGATATTTGATTTTCTAATATCTTATTCAACATATTAGTATTATTCTCAAATTTTGAATCATTGGTTGTTCTATCATTGATTGCTTTATTTGTTTTTTCAAGATCTACTTTTAAAGAAGTGATTTCAATAACATACCTTTCACATTCTTTACTTACTATTTTCAACTATGCCATTAGATCTTCTTGGCTTCTTCAAAGTGTGCTTGTAGATCTTCAATTATTTTCTTTGACTCATTTTTATTTTTCTTGATCTGGAGCTTTAATCTTCAATTTTTCTTTTCAAGAGCTTTTAACTCTTCTAAATCAAATATGAGTTTTCCTTCCAAATTCACTTCAACTTCATCTTATTCTTCTTCCTGATCATCTATACTTTTGCTTCTAAAGGCATCTTCATGTATGACCATGAATAAAATCTCTTCTTCTTCTAAATCACTGACTCCACTATCTTTGATTGAGCTAAGATCTTTAAAATATAAACTCTTCTTCTCGAATCCCTTCTTAAATTTACCTCTGTTGTATGTAGAATTTCCTTCTTCATTGTCATCATTACCCTTATTTGGGCATTTAGCTGCAAAAAGTCCAATATTTCTACAATTAAATCATTTAAAATATAATTTTCCTTGATATTTACCTGTGCTCTTTTTTGGATTGCAAATGAAAAGAGATCTATTGTCATCTTCATCATCACTAGAAATATCACTTGATTATTAAATCTTATCCTTCTCTTTCTTTGATGTCTTGAAATCAACTTCTCTTTTTGAGGGTTTATCTTGTTCAGTCCACATCTCATATGCCATAAGAATACCATGAAGCTCATCCATCTTTAGCTTGGATAAATTCTTCATCTCTTCAATTGCTAAAACTTTTGCATCATATCTCAATGGTAGAGATCTCAAAAAAATTTGAACCATAGTTGATTCATCTAAATTTTCTCTAAGAGCTTGAATCTGTTTAACTATTTGATCAACCCATAATAGATAACTTGCTATATTTCCTTCTTCTTCTATCTTCAAACTCTCAAACTATCTTCTAAAAGTTTGAAGCTTAGCTTGTTGAACATTTCCATCACTTTTGTAAATATTCTCAAGTTTTACCCAAGTTCCATGAGTAGATTTACATTGCATAACTTTAACAAATTCTGATTCCCATACACCACATAAAATAACATTTAAAGCTTTAGCATTATTTTCATTTGCCTTCTTTTCTATCAGAGTAGTTACAAGTGTCTGTGGCTCTTCATATTCCTCCACCACTACTTTTCATATGTCAAATCCAAGGGACATCAAATAAGTCTTCATCCTTATGCTCCAAAAAACATAATTCATCCCATTAAAAAAAGGTTCTTTATTTATAGAAAATCCTTCATGTGATCTAGCCATCATGCTTTCCCAATCTACCTTCAAGCTGTAAAACTTTTTAAAAAAGAACCTGCTCTGATACCAATTGTTAAACATGAAATATACTAAGAGGGTGGGGGGGGGTGAATCAGTATATTATATATCTTTTTACTTAATCTAATTTCTTTTCTTTAACCATTTAATCACACATTCAATAAATGCAATAAAATTAAAATAATAATTTTCACCACACAAGAGAGAGGGAGACACACCAGATTTTTACATGAAAACCCAAAGTGGGAAAAACCATGGAGAACAATCTTAAGTATATGAATGAGAACCAAATCAAAATACAAAGTTCACAAACACCAACTTGTAGGAGCACCAACCCCTTTGCTGAGCACCAACATAATAACTATTTGTGAGCACCAATCCATATGAGCACCAACCCACAAGAGAACCAACCCCTTTTGTGTATAAAACACAACTATCCTCAATGATACTTACTCAACAAATGATATAACTCTAAAATATCTCCTACTTTTCTCTCTTTGAAAAAAAAATAAACCATGCACTCTCTTGCATGTTACAAATGGCTTCTCAATTCTTTATTTATAGCCATCCAAAAGACCTTTGGCATTCACCCTTTGTAACTCTTCAATCCTCATATAAAATGGTGCCAAACTTGCATGACCCTTCATATCCTTGTATTTAAAAAGTTATATGGTGACCATTCATAAGCAAAAGCATCCTTTCCTCTTTTGTCTTTATCTTGGTGACTTTTTGTATTCCTTAAAGTGTCCCTTTATGTAAAAATGTGCCTACCTCTTTTGCCTTCACATCGTGACTCTTGAAATTCCTCAATCATGAAAAAATGCATCCCGTTCCTCTTTCATCTTTTACCCCATGACTCTTTGAATTCTCCATGTGCCCTCTTTTGACTTATATGCAACCAAAAATATATTCATTAATATTAAATAAATATTAACACACATTAGTCAAGATATGAATATTTAAAACACCATTAAATGTAATGGGGCATTTATCACCAATAATGTTATACCTTTGACATCAATGACAATATTTCCAAGACCAATCTAAAGTAAAAATGAACAAACAACTAATCTAATTATTTATGCACATGTAATAGAAGTTTTATGATTGTCACAAAGGTTACCCCTAGGCTATAGGGAGCAATGACATAGGTATGATGAAAAAGGTTTACCCTAGGCTATAGCAAACAATGACAAAGGTAGGATGACAAAGGTTTCCCATAGGTTATAGGGAACAACAACACTAGAATGGTCAAGGGGGATAGAAGAATAAGGAAGGGGTGGTTGAGATGATTGAAAATACACTGGTCAAGTGGATGCTACCTACATAGTCCCATGGACATGAGTTCCAACATAGACTTTATGCCAAATGTAGTTCTTCCAGGATGTGGGATAGAATAAAATTGATGACAAGGAAAAATAATCAACTTGTAGAGGAAAATAGGAATGGCCTCACAAAATGGAAAGGGTGTGAGAGAATCCTAAGGTGCATTAGTTTATTAATTTTAAATGCACAAACACCCATTAAAATGACTCATAAAACAATAAAAGTGTAAATGATTCATAAAATGGTGAGATCGTAACTTAAATTGTTTGAAAAATGTTAAGATTGTAAATGACTCATAAAATAGTGAGTGTAAATGACTCACAAAAAGGTGAGAGCATAAATGACCCAAACCTATAGTAAGGAATGGTCAATGAAAATGGCAAATGAAATCAATCATCGAGAATGGCCATACTGACTCAAGATGCCCCATGCATCCAAGTACTACCTACAGAGTTTGTGTAGATCTCAGGCTGATGTAGTTCTCCCAAAAAGGGAGGGAATACTATAAAAAATAGAAAGGCAAATAGAAATAGTCATGATGTGACCCATGTGAAAGCTTCATTTATACCTATCGACTAGGAGATGCAAATATTGAGTAGCATGGATACAATCTGAATAACCTAGTGTTAAAGACTTGTTTCGGAGTTTTTGATGTATTTCCCTATGTTTGAGTTGTTTTAGGCATCTCAAAATAATGGAAAATTATGAGATTCAGAATTAGTTAAATCTCAAAATGGAAAGAATGCTTATCAAGAGTGCTCATAAAATGGTGAGATCATTTCTTAATTCCTCACAAAATGGCAATAACATTGGTTAAATTACTTATAAAATGATGAGAGCATTGGTTAAATTGCTCATAAAATGGTAAGAGTGTTGGCTTAGGGGTAGATGAGGTGACTTCAAAAAACACTGAGCATTGCCTACATAGTCCAAATGGACCTTAAGCCAATTTAGTTCACCCTACAATGATGAATCTAACTAAGTAACAACATGTTCATGAATAGGCAAATGGTAAGGTATGAAACAAAAGTAAGGCAAGGCATGGTAAAAGGTTGGTCTTAGGCTATAGGAAACAATGGCATAGGTAGGTTACATCTAGGATATAGGTAAAAATTTCATAGGTAAGTGATAGATAACACTTACTAAAATTAAGTGTGCAATTACTAGACCATTTTCATACTACCCCAAGATACTTCCTCTTGTTGAAATATTTTCAAAGAGTCATAAAACTAAATCAGCCTCTAAAACTACATCCAAATCCCACCATTAAAAGTTTCTGAAGTATCAATGAATCAAAACAAAGGTAAAATGGTAATAGGGGAGGTAAAAAATCTTTGGCCAACAGGGAAGGTATAGGGAGAAAAGTATATGGTACAATAAAAATAAAATGATGTTATGACATAACTTAAATGATCCTCAGAGACAATACTTCAGGTCACTCAAGCAAAAAAGAGATCGAGATATATTATGTTCATTGGTTCATCAAGTTCATCTCCTTTTTGCATAGCCAACCTATTGCTCTAGAACCATAGTTAGAAAAAATCACATAAGGTCCTAACCAATTAAGCTTAAAATTTCCATTTTTATTACATTAGACATTGGTGTTCTTTGAGTACAAGATCATCAAACTTGAATTCTCTGTATTTTACATGCCTATTATGCTAACCATGTAACAAATTTTTTTATGCTTGAATACTATTCACATATACCATGTGTTTTTTGTCTAGCAGTTCTATCTCTTGCAAATGAGTTACTCTATAATCCTCATCATTAGGGATATATTTTAATGAAATGTGTAGATAAGGAAAATTGAACTTAATAGGAAGAATGACCTCAATGCCATAAACCAGGGAATCATGTGTGGATCCTTTTGGAGTGTCAAAATTGGTTTAGTAGGCCCAAAGGGCACTTGAGAGTTGAAAGTGTAAATCAAGACCAAAATCATTGACGATCTTCTTAAGATTATTTATAATGGTTTTATTAGATGACTCTAATTGGACATTACCTTATGGGTAATATGTAGTGTACAAATGCTGGGTAATGTTATATTCAACATAAAGGGATTTGACATCCTTTTTTAAAAATGAACCACCATTATCAGATATAATGTTGGAGGGGATACCATAGTGGCAGATGAGGTGATTGATAATGAATTAATATATTTGCTTTCCTATCATATAAGTGAGGGGAATGAATTCCACCCACTTATTGAAGTATTTATTGGAATTAAGGATATGTTTATGTCCATCTAAGGAGGTAGGTTTAATCTTTCCTATAAGGTCAAGTCCCCACTTTGAAAATAGCCATGGTGTAGTCATTGGCTTGAGTGTTCGAGTTAGATCATGTATCAAATTGGCATGATTCTGACATTGTTTACATGTTTTAACATAAGTAATTTAATCTAATTTCATGGTCAGCCAATAATATCTAGTATGTAGTAATTTCTTGGCAAGGATGACCCCACTTGTGTGGGCCCTATAAACCCTTTCATTCACTTCCCTCAACGTTAGGCCAAAAAATTTTGAGGTTAAACAATGAAGCACAATTACATCAAAGCTTCTACAATAGAGTGTAGGTCCAATTAAGGTATAATGAGAGGCTTGGTGGGGGAAGGATTTTTTTATTTATAGGAAAGGTCTGGTGGAAGGACTTGGTCATGAAGGTAATTATATAATTTATAATAACAAGTAGAATTGGGACTAATAATATCACAGATCATCTCAACATCTGAAGGTTCATTAGTATGTGTAAGATGTTCAATGAGAAACTAATAATCCGTTGCCTTATCTATGATGCATATCATAGAACTAATTATATGCATGACATCTTTTGTTCTGTTATTATCTCAATGTATTTTTTCAAAATGAAGGTGGGTATTTTGTTGTTTGAGAGTGTCCACGATGGATTTATAAGGTACCAACTTCTTCTCCTTAGTCTGGAATTGGTTTGTGACTTGGTTAATGATGTCTTGTGAATCTCCATAAAATATAAGATGTTAAATGCTCCAATATACCGCCAAATGAAACCCTATAATGAGTGATTCATATTAAGCCATGTTTATTGGTACAAGGAAATTCGATACATAAAGACTTGGAATGAGATCCCCTTATGGTGTTATGAATAATAGTCTTACTCTTGAACCATGAGACATGAAAGAATAATCAAATAAAGTTTTTATTATTGCTCTTCAATAGGTGTTTCTGCTAACATCATGATAGACTCATCTAGAAACCCAAATGTAAGTGGCTGAGTGTCAGGAAGAAGAGCTTCAACAAGTTGGTCTATAATTATATATCCCTTGATGTCCACTTTGTTAGTATATTCAATCTTGAAGTCACTTAAAATCATAGTCCCTTTAGCCATATGACCTTGTAAAGTTATTTTTAAAAGTAGATAATTGAGAGGATTTACTTTGGCAATGATAATGGTCTTATTATTTAGCATGTAGTGACACAAATTTTGTGTTGTAAAGATCATAACTAATACAACCTTTCTCAATCGATGTATAATTATTCTCATATGTGAACAATATGCAACCTAGGTAATATATGACATGTTCTTTCCCCTATTCATCATGTTGGGCTAATAGTGCCCCTAGGGTATGTTTAGTTGTAGAGAGATAGATTAGTAATGGCTTATCTAGAATAGGTGGAAAAAAATAGGTGGATTATCCAAGTATTCTTTCAATTAGTGGAAGGCTTTCTAGAAATTTGTATTGCATGAAAAAGTAGTGCCCTTCTTCAATAGATGGGTAAGTGGATGACACTTTTTAGCCAATTGCGATATGAATCATCTTATTAATTGTACCTTTCCCTACAAATTATGGAGCTACTTAAAATTAGGTGGCATCATCTTGGTAATGGCCTTGATTTTGGTTGGATCAACTTCAAAGAAAATACAAGAGACAATGAAGTCTAATAATTTGTTAGAAGTTATGCCAAAGACACACCTTTTAGTATTGAGTCTAACTTTTTACTCCTAAAGTCATTCAAAAATATTATGAAGTATAGCTTGATGTTTGACATGGGTCTTGGATTTACCTAAGATGTCATCAACATAGTCCTCATCTATATCATGCATCATATCATGGAAAATTACCATCATATCCTATTGGTATATTGACCCTAAACTTTGGAGGGTGAAAGACATGACCTGATAGTAAAACATTCCCAAAGGAGTGGTGAACATTGTCTTGTGTTGGTATTTTAGTGAAATTCTGATTTGATTGTATCTTGAAAGACCATCCATAAGGGAAAGCATTTCATACCTAGTTGTGGAGTCAATAATCACATCAATATTTGGTAGAGGAAATCCATCCTTTGGGTAGGCCTTGTTAATGTCATGAAAATTAGTGCACAATTTGATACCTTCTGGATTTTTTCTAATTATACTAATATTGGATATCTACACTGAGTAATTAATAGGATGAATGCATCCTACATCTATGAATTTCTCTAGTTTTTTCTTGACTAATATGGAAATATGAGGATGAATTTTCCTTAGTATTTGCTTACTGGCTTGGCATCAAGATGTACAATAAGATGGTGTACAACCAAGGTGAGGTCCAAACCTGACATGTCAAAATAAGCCCATGGAAAATGTCCAAAAACTCCCTATGGGGGGCTACAAGGACTTCGTTCTCCTCCTTAGTGAGGAACACACATAGTTTGATCTAATTTGGATTAGTTGGTGTTTCAATGTTTACCTTAGAAGTGTCTTATAAGAGGAGGGTATAACCATATTCAAGGAGAGTCGATGAGGAAGTGAATTTCTTAGAAATATCAAAGTCCTCTAATCAAACTAGGTCATCCAATTCTAGCAAATAAGATGAATTAGAATCACCCAATAGTGGCAAGGGTCATGTAATAAATACCTCAAGACATTCTTGGACAATATATTAAAAGGTATGCTATTATTATTCACTAATTTTAGACCCAGATATGATTGTGACATTGGTAGCATCCTAATCTTCATCTGAAGAAGGGGCAATATCCTTATTTAATGGTGCCTAAAATAGGTTTTCACCAAGAGACTAGACATTTTATTTCCTTTTACCCCATTCCAAAAGTGCCTCAAAGAGGTTTTTTTATTTTGGTATTTAATATTTGATTTTATTTTTATTTTTGGCAAAGGAACTTCACTCATAATACAAAATAGGTAGTAGAATCCAATCTGATAGAGAAACCTTGTTTATGATCTCCAAGCACAATATGGCATCTTCAATCTAGAACGTCATAAATAACCTCATAATTTTCAAACTCCTTAAGTGATATTATGGATTCTCATTGGTTGTAGTTGATGAGTTGTGGATGATTAAATAGACCCAAGAGACTAGACATTTTATTTCCTTTTACCCCAGTCCAAAAGTGCCTCAAAGAGGTTTTTGCTTTTGATATTTAATATTTGATTTTATTTTTATTTTTGGAAAAGGAAGTTCACTCATAATCCAAAATAGGTAGTAGGATCCAATCTGATAGAGAAACCTTGTTTATGATCTCCAAGCACAATATGGCATCTTCGATCTAGAACATCATAAATAACCTCATAATTTTAAAACTCCTTAAGTGATATTATGGATTCTCATTGGTTGTAGTTGATGAGTTGTGGATGATTAAATAGACCCAAGAGACTAGACATTTTATTTCCTTTTACCCCAGTCCAAAAGTGCCTCAAAGAGGTTTTTGCTTTTGGTATTTAATATTTGATTTTATTTTTATTTTTGGAAAAGGAAGTTCACTCATAATCCAAAATAGGTAGTAGGATCCAATCTTATAGATAAACCTTGTTTATGATCTCCAAGCACAATATGGCATCTTAGACCTAGAACGTCATAAATAACCTCATAATTTTCAAACTCCTTAAGTGATATTATGGATTCTCATTGGTTGTAGTTGATGAGTTGTGGATGATTAAATAAAAGTGGGGAAGTATGAATAACAATCTTAACATCACATATGACATGAAGGTTAAATTGGTTGGTATTAACTAAGTCATCATATACACTTTAATCAGACTTCGCATCACTACCATCATCATCATCACTAGTTTTTGGTGTAAGAACATGAATATGTATGTAGGGTCACCCCTAGGTGGTTTAAATATAGTATCATGATTTCAAATGTACTTGATTATGGAAATTGGCTAAAGAGTAGTTTGTTGATCTCCCCCTATGTCTCTGCCTTCATAATATTGATTATCTATGATCTAGTTAGGGATGGGATGCCTTTTGCTTTGGTAACAATTAGCTAAGTTATCATTATAAAGCCAAAAATCATCTTTGACAAGTGGGTCTTTTTCTTGGCTAGTGGCCTATGTGAAAATAATAGGATCTATATCATTAAACTTGCCTTTATGTGACCATTCCATGTGAACAAGCTTGGATTTGGGTCTTCCATAAGATTTAGGGGCATGTGGAAGGTTAACTACATGAAATGCATTATGTTTGAGGTATTCTCATGGGAGTTTGTTAGAGATGGTAAAATGATTTGATATTTTTAGAGGGGTTATAGAGGAATTAGAGGAAAGGATATCAAAGTGTATATAATTAGAATTTGACATTTCAACAAGTATGTCTTTATATTTATTAGGCTTAGGGTCTAGGTCAAAATGATAATTATAACTTTCTTACTCAACCTCCAAGTGTTTGCATAATTAGTATGGTCGTAGGTCTACATGAATAGTTACCTCCATCTCAAAATGGGGGAACTTGATACATTGGTGCAATGTGGAAGGTATTGTATGCATCTCGTGTATTCATGGCCTTCCTAGTAAAAAGTTTATGATAAATCTAGATCCAATACATGGTAAAGTGTGTCATGGGTTAAGGGCCCAATGACAACTAGAAAATAGATTATTCCTTATGATTCTCATTCTTCATTATCATAGGCCTTGATGGTAATGGTCTTCGACTGAAGGTTAGTTGTCATATCTCCCAGATACTTGACCAATCATTGAAACATAATATTGAGGCTCGATCCATTATCTATGAGGACATGATTATCTTTGTGTCATGCTATGACAACTTTGATATACAATGGTTTTTTATGGAGAGGGCCTAGGGATGGCATATCACTTTGGTTAAAGGTTAATTGCTAGCCAGGAGCTAGGTGTCTGACCAAAGCCTATAATTTATCTAGTGTGATGTCATTTAGTATTTGGGATTGGCTCAAGAGATTTGTAAGGATATTTTTGTGGATGTTAGAGGTATGTAATAAATCTAAAATATATATTTGTATGGGTGTATTTTTTATTTACTTCATAATATCATACATTTTCTCCTTAACATTAGTGATTGGATTACTCTTAGCTAGTTTAGTGGACTGAATAGGCTTATTATTAGAATGTGGATGTGGGCTTGGGATGGTGACTTAGTTTGCTAAGTTATGATTATGCAAACTAAATTGGGTAAAGGGCCATTATAACTAGAAGAAGAATGAGAAGGGCATGGGATGATAATACTTGGTTGTTATTGCACTTGGCTACAGTCACAAGTCAAAGGAGGATTATTTATATAGGGAGACTGATAGGCATTATTAAGCAATGGTCATGGTCGATTCATAGTTGGTCTAAGGTTGATCATAATGGTATCTATATGACCACTTTAAATACAACCTATAAGTTTATTATAGTCATACATGATAACATGATAGGCCTCTTGGTTAGATGGGTCATTTTGACCTTCATTATAACCATTATGTTATTTCTATAATTTTTATTGTTGTTGTTGGTGGTGGTGTTGTGGAGGTGGCATTCATGTTTGTTTATTATATTTGTTAGTGTTATATTATGGAAAAGGATCCTTATAAATACCCAAGTTCTAATTGGAAGTAAAAGCTCTATCATCTAACTTGATCTCTCTATTTTCCAACATGTTTTCAATGAGGTGCCTTAATTATACATATTAACATATGGAATAGCCTTTAACTCGGTGATAATCATAGAATTAATGCTCTTTGTACCAATTATGGAAAGGAACACCTTTAAGGAATAGTTTTGGCATAGGCCAAATAATCATATTAGTAGTGGCTAATTTTTGGAAAACAAAATCAATTGGTTCTCCAAGATCACTAAAGACTCTAACCTTAGGTCTTCTTCTTGAAGGAGGTGTTTTCAATGGAGGAAGTGCAATTACTTTCATACATGGAATTGGTTGCATTAATGGAACTAGCTAAGCTTATGGAATTGGTTGTGTATATGGATATAGTTGGTTATATAGAATTATTTGAGTAGATGGTATTTGTACTATTTTTACATGGTGTGATTTGGTAACTTCAATACTGACAACATTCTTTTTGTAATTATAGGCTTTAGGTTTCTCAAAAGTATTGGCTTGAGGTGGCATAGGATCATACATCTAAATTGTAATTTAGGTTTGATTTTGGCCTTAATTTTTATTTTGGCTCTAGTTCTAATTCTGATTTTGATTAGGAGAAGATAATTTGATTATCCCATTATTTATAAGGGATTTATAAATTTATATACCCTTTTCAATGATATCCTTAAATGCTTGCACACTGAAGCTCAAGGTGATAAGATATCTCACTATGCAAGTTCTTGGAAAATATAGAGAAATCAAGAAAGGATTTGTAGACTTAGTAGTAATGCTTTGATTTCATAAAATGTCTTATTTGATTGGTAAACAAAGTGACATGATTTAGTTTTCTTTGTTTTTATGCATTTTCCATCAACCAAGAATTAGAATTCTTATTCTTGTCTTCTTTTGATGAAATGGTTTGAGAAAGAAGAATGAAAGAATAAAAGTTAAGTGAGTTGTTTAGTAATATTTGATATTAAAAATTGTTTTCCTACTTGATAATAAAATGTGAAAATATATAACATGTTCTATTTGCTATTCATTTGTGCATTTAAAAAGAGAAAAAAGGGGGAGGTAACCCAAATTTGAACTTGTCTATTGACTTGAATGTTTCCATTAATGTTATAGTTCTCGTGTTGACCTCTTAAAATTATGTTTTAAATTAAGTGCATTAGAAATATAGTTTGATTATGCTATAAAGAGGTAATGTACTTCTCTATATGCATAATAATTTGCTAAAGTATATTATATTATTCTATTATTTAGAGACCAAATGGGCATGGAGTTTGGATAAGATGTTTGTAAAAGCAACATGTTGATGATTCTGTTAAACAATTGAAATCATAATTATAAACACTATTTGTTGTCATAACACATAATTAGATCTATAGAAACTTAGATCAATTAATCTATACTATTGGTTGTTATGACACTAAATTCAATGGTAAGTCTAATTTAAACTCAATGAAAAAGTATGAAGGTTCTTACCTTTCGTTACAGGTCAAATATATCATTAATGTTGAAAAAATGCTTAATTTAAAGCACAAGATTTTAATTCTATTTGCTTAACCAAATTAATAATTGGACTATAATAAAAATCCACAAACAACATAGGGCCCTAATCCCATATCAAGTGGGTATGTATGGTATCCCATTTCACAAGCAAGGGTAAAGAATACTTATTCATTAGGTCTTAAATGATTTAATAGTTTGGATTTACTAATGGTTCACTCTACTAAATGTTACTTTCCAACCTAAACTAATATAACTTACCTACAATAGCTATTACAACTCACCTATAAAAACTATTGTAACTCATCTTCATCAATTGTTATAGCTCACCTACAACAGCTATTATATTTCACTTAAAACAACTACTCTAGCTCACCCATAGTAATGGTTATGGATATTATTTGGTGAAAATCAATTAAGAATGATTCCAAAAGTCTTAATAGAAGATGCATATATTATGATAGATACATATACATTTTTTATAAAAAACATGATTATGATGTTACAGATTAGAATAGGCAATGACCTAGTGCAAGCCTTGAATTTTTTTATTTTTGTGGAGTGCCTAAATTAATGGTGTCTCACTTATGTATGATTTATATGAATAAAAGGAAATTTTAGATTCTTATCATATTGATATTTGTGTACGTAGCATCTATGAATTTTGAACTATGTAATCAATGTATTAATTTTTTATTCAAAACCTAATTGGGTAAACACTAAATTCTACAAGGTAAAATGGTAAATAAAAGGGTCTTGAACCCAACCCATTGATTATTCATGGAAATGATTGTATGTTATTATGATTAATAAATGGATATGGAACTTGTTTTGTTACTAATTTTTTTTGCATGTATATTATGTTTTACAAAGAGATTCATATAATGACATGGAATTAATGATTTATTTCAAGTATGTAAAATGAGGAAATTCACCTTGAATAGAATCATTCTTAATCTTGGCTCAAGAAATGAATAATGGTATGGAATTGAATTAAAAATCTATATGAACTCTAAAATGAAATGAATATTTCAAGGCAATAATAAGATTCCATAAATGTGACTTGAAATAAAGCATCACTCATATTTTAGGGAAACCTATTATTGTTAGGCCTAAAATGCTCTATCCATTTAGGCACTTGTTTTCCATTAAGGTGTGTTGTACTTTTGATAATATGATCTGAGTTGGCATGCTCGATTTGAAAGTAGGGTATCTTAGAAAAATATCTAAATTTACCTATGTTTTTATTACTTGTATGCAACATTAACCCTTTAAGTAGGGAAAGTGAATATAAAAAGGTCCAAATTTTGTCTATTATATAAAATAATGCTTGGCATTTGATGGTGATACTTAAGCCTATGAGTAATTACATAAGAGTTCTAAGTTAATCTCAAGTTATGTAACTCAACTATAGTTTTTAATCCCCTTATAAAAAATATATTTTATCTACTCTCTTGTATTCAGAGTAGTGTGTAAGGTATTAATAGTAGCAAGACTTGCATTGTGTTTGGTAAGAGGTCACTTAATTCTTAGACTATGACTCTTTATTTCATTGATATAACTTGTATTCATTTTGGCAAGTAGTTGAATTGGCCTCAATATACTTCCTATGCTACCCAAGTGAGTATCTTGTATTTAATTAACCAAGCAAGCCATGCAATGGTAGCATAACCTTGAAGAGAAACATTTGATTAATTATGTGAATGACTGGTAAGATCACCCCTTAGATAGATACATATGTCATTGTGTCCTAGTGGGATGACTTATAATTAAGTTTACCATTATGGAATAAATAAATAATGAGAATAACCATAAAAACCTAATTGAAGAATCTACTCTAAGGGGCTTTTCGGTTATGAAACCAAAAATGGTGGTTTGAAGGGATAAAGTAGATGGTTAGTGAAAGCATTTGAGTAAAAATAGCTGACTACTATTGGGTTAAGGGACTAGGAGTTGTGGGTCATAACAATAGACTCAAAGATATTTTATATTGTCAAAAAATGAGTTAAACAAATAAATTTAGTGATTCATTTAATGATGTAAATGTGATTATATAACATTCTCTTTTGGTATGATGAACAAATATGGTCACCTAAATAGTTTGTCTCATTATTCCATTTTTCAATAAGAGGGTTTTTACATTAGGCATGCAATTAATATAACTTATGAAAGTGGTACATGTATAATCTGTACAATATGAAGGATGAAATTAATAGTCCCACACCCCCATGGGTAGATTATGCTAAAGTCATACTTAAAGGAAAAAATAATAATATATTAATGAGAAACACATGAGGGAACAATGCTCCCACATAGGAAAAAATGTGTATATAGATAGACCAATAAATATTTATTCTTGGTTAGGATGCCACCATAAGGAAAAGAGATATGATTGTGTATGAAACCATGTTTTTATTTTTTAGTTCTGTATTTAGAATAAAATAAAATATATCACAAGGAAGCATAGGGTTATATAGGAAAAAGGGGCCATGCTTGAAAATTTTAAGAAAGTGATGAGGAGGATTCTAAGAATCTATTCAAATATTTATAACTCAATACATGATATGACAAAATGACCCAATAAGTATCTTGTCATATTCAAGGGGACTAGTGGAAGTGACAGGAATAGAATCAATTGTCAAGTTGTTAAGGCTGATCAAACATAACAAACAACTTAAAATAAGTGTCTTAGAATACAGTCAATGCAAATAGAAGGAAAGTTCCATGTGAAACATTAAAAATATAAGAATAATCAATCTCAATAAAATATATAAATCAAAGTCATAGAGGGTAATGTATAAATTTTACTTAAATGCAACAATATGTTGAAAATAACATTAATAGATCCATGCACACATGAAAGATATGTATACCTCATATAAATGAGTAAAAAACATATATATGTAATGGAAGCTATATATAGATTAATGTGATTACTTAACATAGTAAGTGACATCTCCATCCCTTGAGAGTTTTAAATGCAATTGATAAGCACATATAGCTAGATTACCCCACCCACTACCTAGATCAAGGTATGCCATTTAGAAATAGAGTGTGAAAACATCAATGCATACATGTTTTAGTGTATTGTTAAATAGTTATGACATTTATAATATGACCAAGATAATGGAAAATAAATTTTTACATTTTTATCTTTTATGATTTTTTTTGGATTTTTGAAATTTTGAAAAAGGAAACACTAGGAAGAATGCAAACATAATGAATAAAAAATAGAGGAATAAAATCTATATATAATTCTATGGTAAATTAAATATGCATTGATGCTGATCATTAAGGCATTTTTTATTTTTTATATTTATCAATGTTTTGTATTTATAATTTAATCAAAATATCATATGAAGCATGTAATAGAATAAACAAGAATATATTATATTACAAAAGGGTTTCAAAATATGTGTGTGTGGAATCCCTTAATGCAGGTATCTATTCTACCCTATAATGATATCAATGCCTAGATCCAAAATAAAAGAATCAAAGGAATTTCTTGATGTATCATAAAAAATTCCATATATGTGTAATAATTGTCATCAATCTTGAGTGAAATGTTTTAAATGGTTGTATATGTGATGTTGATGATTACGTATGAATATGTTATTTTAGAAATATCAGCCAAGATTGAAAATCAACCTTAGGATTTAGATGTTGAGATGCAACCCATCTTGAGGTTGTAGTTATGAGAATTATGAATTGAGAAGCCCACAAAATATAAGATTTCATTTGTTTCAAATGTTATCGGTGAATGACAATATTTTACTTATGGATGAATCAAGACCAATTTTCTTAGGATAATGATATTTATCTTTTAAGGTGTATTAGTTGGTTGATGAATAGGTCTTTCAGAAGGTGGGTCATGAATAGTGTGACTTTTATTGCTATACACAAATTTAAGAAGGTGTGCAATGTTAAAGGGAATGCCTTGAGTTCATTTAGCTAATGATGTCCAAGTAATATATTATATGATCTTAATCTTGTATAAAATAGAACCAAATTAAACATGTCTTTAGGCCAATGGTGAGAGGTAGTGTTGAACCATCCAAGGGTGGATTCACATGTCCATCACAACTACATAAAATTGAGGTTATGTTGCATACATCCATATGATAGAATCATCTATTGAATAAGAAAGACATTGAAATGAGGTTTTTGCTAGGACCATTATCAATCATAATACCATACATGATTAAAGGGTTACTGTAATAAAACTATGTATATACAAAGGAAAATTGTTTGACAATTCAATAAGTATCTCATGGTCATAAAATATTATTATAGATTATTGGTTTTTAGAAACTAACATCATGCCCATAATTTTATCAAGATCATGTTCAGGTTTTGTACTTAAAGACATAAGCACATTATCTTTATTTGAAACATCAGCGGGTGGCAACATGTTTTTAAATGTCATCAAATATTTATTAGGTCTTGTGATAGATTCATTCACACTAGAGGCATCCCCATCTACCAACATGATATCATCATCAATAAGATATTAAACTATATGGAGTAAGTTCTAACAATTATTGGTTGTATGTATAAATAACACTAGAGGGATGCCCATCTACCAACATGATAGTATCATCAATAAGATATTGAACTATATGTTGTAAGTTATAAAAATTATTGGTTGAATGTATCAATCCTCGATGTAATAAAAAAATCATTGGGATTATAGTTTTTAGGTGGTGGTAAATTTATATTGTGATAAATCCATTCACACTAGATGGATTCCCATCTACCACAATGATATTATCATCAATAAAATATTGAACTATATGGTGTAAGTTATAAAAATTAATGGTTGAATGTCTTAATCCTCAATGTAATCAAAAAATGAATTGGGATTATGGTTTTTAGGTGGTGATAAATTTTTATTGTGCCAAAGTATTTCAGATAAATATATGATATTATAGTCCATACTTTTCTTTAATACTTGACTAAGTAGGTTGGGTAACCTTTTGAATTCCCTCCTTGGCCTAATTGTTGTAAATTTAATTTTATATTTTGTTGCAATTGTATGTTAATAGTCTTGCCTCACTTTTAACTTGATAATTAGATACATTATTATCCATTTGTTTGGATGTTGTTTTTATTTAATATATAGGAGCATTGGATGCTAAAGAAATTATGTATATTTTAACATGTTTGGATCTACAAGTTTTGTCTGAATGGTTTTAAAGGTTTGAAAAAGGTCATCAAAAGAATCATAGTCAGTAAACATTAGTCTTTACTTTAGAGGATAAAATATGATATTTGAGAATATGCTTTATAGTTCACTATTAGGATGCAAATTAGTCATCTTAATAAGAAAGGTATTGAATTTAAGGATGTAATATTTAATTCATTCATGAGAACCTTATTTGATTTGCATCATCTATGAGACAGTGATGCTTTGGCTAATGATTATTGAAAAATGATCTAGGAAAATATCAAGCAACTCATGAAATCTATTTATCAAATGTTTAGGTAAATAATAAAACCAAATTAAGCCATAAAGTGTGAGAATTTTATAAAATATTTTAACCATGATAATCTCATCATGTTGATAACCTAATCAAGATGCATTAAAATATTTTAAGTGTAAATAGGTATGACCTTTTCCATTTAATGTCTTAAATTTAGGCATATGAAAATATGGAGGCAAAGGGTGAAAAAGTATCTCATGAGCTAAATAATATTGTAATATGTCTACATATGATTACATAAATAGGCTTGTTATATGTCTTTGATATTTTAAAATGTTGATATTTAAGTCATTGCGTTGTATTATCGAATCACTAGATACAATACAACACTAGATGTAAGATTCCCATTAATATTAGCATTAGTATATCCAAGACTCTTTGGTTAGTAGCATGAGGTGTATAATGAGCCTTTTCACCTGATGTAGAAGGGCTAGTTGCATCCATTGAAGGTTGTTCAAGTATAATCTATTTGGTTTGAAGAGCTTGGTGTTTGGGTTTTAAGTGTTGTAATAACTAATATATGCATCCTATATTTTGTTAAATTCCTCTTTGAATATTTCTAATGTTACCTTCCTATAGGGATCAATTTTGGGTTCATGATCAGAATCCTCATAGATCTCATCATCACTTTGTTTGTTTGGATAAATATCCTTAATGAAAGGTTTAGTGCAAAATGGGGGCATGGTAGATGAATAGATCCATGCAATCTACAAATATAAAAAATCAATTTTGAAATAATGGACCAAATCCTAAGAGGATGTGGTTTTGTGAAACCTGGGTTTAATTAAATCAAGAGACTAAATATTAGGTAAAATATGGATAATGTAAGCACCTAAATAGAAATTAGGGTTTGTAAATGAGAACATATATAAATAATTGAGATCTAAAATCAAATATGAAGTAAACCATGAAAGTGTGAGAAAAGAAAGTTGAGAAGAAACCCTATTGTTTACCCTTTCTTGGAAATTATGGTATTAAGGGTTAAGGGGGTAGAATAGCCTATACACAAGGATGAATAAAACTATTATAGAGTATGTCAATTAAATGCAACTCAAATAAATGAATATTATGAACTAAAATTTAAGATGTGATAAATATAAAAGCACCAAATTTGAAATCTGTTCTATTGCTTGAAATGCCAAGGAGAATGTGTACTCATCTATATTTATAATGTGTAGGTAGATCTGAGTTTTACATAGGTAGAAGTGTGTAAGATCAAGATTCTGGCATAGTTTTAAAATTTTAGAAGTGATGTTTTGGATTATGAACACTAATATTGACCTTGGGACACTACCATCAATGTTATTGGTTGTTCTACGATGTTACTATCTAGTATGGAATATGTATTGGATTATGATGCAACCATCTTCATTATTCTGGGGGTTTTGTCACCTTTATAATCATATATTCATATCTGTAACATATGTTTTATATGTCTACTTATGGATCAAACCCTAGCTCTTCACCCTTCTTCACCCTTTGTACATTTTTTTCCAAAAATAGGTTAGTGGGCTCACAGTCTATATCTAGCCTCAAAGACCCTTATATCAATGACCACTGCCTACATAGATAATACTCCAAGGAGGGCTCATACTTATGTATTTATCCATTGTGTGTGTGTGTGTGTGTGTGTGTGTGTGTGTGTGTGTGTGTGTGTGTGTGTACATACATACATACATTGATCTAGCTTGTAGCTTGAAAAATACCACTCATAGGTTGATCATTAGATGCTTCAAACCTTTTGTAAGATTGATCTTATGAATGAAAAATAAATAGGGATGCATAGGGTAGAATAACTCAATTTTTTGATTAGTTGAATGAGTCTTGGTAGGTACTTGTTTTGTATTTTCTAGATGATTAATGAGAAGGCTTAGACTTGTATTTATATTAAATATTTTTAAAATATCTCATGGTAGGGTTCAATAATACAAATAAGTTAACCCATAGGCTTTGAATAATTTTTAATTTGGATGAATTTTGAGTACTAGACACTAGATAAGGATCTGGATAATAGCGTTAATGCAAGTGTCCCTATATGGTTTGTAGTGTCTAAAAAGATATAAAATAGTTGAGAACCTAAAACTGATAGTGAAATATGTATATCATGTTTTAAACTTTTCTTATAATATAAGAGATGTAGCTTCTCATAATGATATGGGTCAAACTATAAGATAATCATTTAGACATAGTGAGATGGTAAATATGATCCTTTTGATAGCGATAAGGTTTAGAATTAAAGGGTAGATCCCTAACTGGTATCTATAAAATGCCCAAGATTGAGATGCTATAAATATTCAATTTTAGTATCTACATTTACCCCCTTTTATTTATTAATGCATAAAGATGAAATTAATAGGTTAAAGGAAATATATTGTGCATCTAGATGTGTATAACACACCTTGCCTTTTCTTTAGCCCACTTTGAGTGTATTTTTTGGTGTATGACATGTAACCATGATCATGTTAGAGTAAAAACTAGTGCATATAATATAAAATTTTAAATAATTGAAATGCTTGAAAATAAAGAGAGAAAGGAAGGAGTTCACTTGTGTGTCTATGTAATAATGTTACCCCTTGGTGTTTTGCTTGGTAAATATGCTTTATTATGAAGCATTGGAGTTAAGAGAGGTTAATACATGATCCTTGGATATTTTAAGAGGGATATTTGAAGGTAGTATTCCCTCAATCTAGTGTAATTATGAGTTGTGACATGGCCATTGAGATCACTAAATCTCAATTGCACAACTCAAGTGTGAATATATATATATATATATATATATATATATATATATATATATATATATATATATATATATATATATATATATATATATATATATAATCTGGTGAGGGTGAGTGATTTTATCAACTCATCCTAAATATATAGTGATATTAGATGATTTAATAATCCAAAACTATAAATCTAGTGAGTTTGAATGCTTTAATGAATTTATCCTATAAATATAACCAACTTTTACAGACAAAAAGTTTTGATAACACAACTTCTTGATGTAATAAGTGCTACTTGGTGATAGTAATATGGAGATATAATTGGTAAATTTGTAATTTTTGATAGACTAACATTGAATATTCACCACTATTGTGTCTCAAACTAAAGTATATGTGTCACAAATCTAAAAAAAATTGTTTCAAATATATGAAAAATTAGTGCAATGTAAAGGATTTTGACCCAAGTGTATATCTGAATCATGTAAATGTACTGGAGATTGTGCAAGTGTGAAGGTCATGTTTTTTGACATTCCTCCATTAAAAGTTGGATATATTGAGAAATGAGTAAGTGTATATGTCATGTCTCTATTACATGCCCACAATAAAATTTAAAAACTATGTAAATATGGAGGTCATGCCTTTATGACATGATCCCACTAATATGCCCCCCTCTTTTGAGGTGAGGCAAATAGAATCTGGTAGTTATCATACATAAAATGGATAAGATAACCATATCATTTGTGTATGAATCATGTAAGATAGAGTAGTAACATTTATATGTAGATATATCAATGAAGCACACAATATGTGATCATATCAAGCCCTAAGATGAATGATATAAATCATGGAAATGTCTAGAAAGTAATAGTACAAGATCATAAAATAATAATAAAAATACATAATAACACACAATGTAATGAAAAATAATGGTCCAAGGATACCTCATATAAGGGGCATGTTCAAATGTTTCACATTCTAAAGGAAATGACACATTCAAATGCTCAATTAACATAGAATGACATATTCAAATGTTTCACAAGCAAAAGAATATAAAGTAATGAATTATACTCAAATAAGTGACAAAGTGAATAAACTAAGTATAAAAAACCATCATAATCATATCATATTAGTCCATATGTGTGTGTGTGTGTGTGTGTTAGTAAAAATAATTATGTAACATAACATATCAAGTATAATGTGAAAGATATGAGCGTGGATATAGGCATGTGTAAGTGTTAGTATATAAGCTCAAGCATGATAATATATAAATGATCATAATGGATATGTAACCTATATCAATCATGATCAATTAATTATATTCCTCCAATGTGCTATTTGATGTAGGTAGAGGAGAGGTCCAACATTTATATGTGTATACATCATGTGTCTATAGTGTTCATGTATCACACTCAAAGATGTGAAAAACACGTATGTGTATAGAAATGAAATGTTATGTTATCTATTAACATGAAGCAAACAACAAATATTCCAATGAGATAGTAAATATGGGAATGCTAAATATATATATATATATATATATATATATATATTTTTTTTTTTGAATTATTTGAGTGTTTTTTATATTTTCTTGAATATTTGATTTTTTTGGACTTTTTATAATTTATAATTTTTTTTGGTATTGTTGAATTTCAAGGTGTATGTGCATGAATGTAATGATTAACAAAGGTGATATGGACAAAGTAAAAGTACCACTAGAATTCAAATATATCATGTGTGTCATATTCATATGCTATGTAATTAGTATCATCAGGATCATACCAAACTTATGTATTACTAGTATCATAATCATCAATGTAATCATTATTATAGGAGAGATGTAACTTCTTAGGTTGTTCTTGAACTTGTGATATACCATTTTGAGCATTTATGTATGAAAAATTCATTTCACCATAGATTTAAGGATATTTTTAAATATATTCATCATTATTAAGAGATTTCATCTCATTATGGATTAGAGAAGAGTCATGTATCTTTGCTTTAACACTAGGAAACGATGTAATTTGTGACTTGACTAATTTATTTAAGGAGGAAAGCATAGACTTTGTAGTATTTCCCTTAACTATTTGTTCCTTTGTGCATGAAATAGATATGATGTTTGGATCCTTAGCAACCATTTTTTATCATTTTATTTTGTAGGCATGTCTTGATTTGAAAACTCCTTTGTTAGGAACTCTTGTCTTAGAATGTTTATTTATTTATCTTGAGTTTGAGTATACAAATTTTGTTCTTGTTCTTTTTGTAACATTACCTTTTGTAGTTGTACCTTTTCATTTTGATATTTTTTAATATTGCTTGTTTTAGATTTTCCGTTGAATCTTCTCATTCACTAATTTTTGCATTTGTAACTATTTTTCTCTAAATTATCCTGTGGTGCCCATACTTATTATTTTTTCACTTGTGTTTTAGAAAAAAAAAAACTCCTAATGTGAGTGGGTTGCAAGATTGATGTATCTATTATAGGATCAACACTATCAATTTTAATTTGTATTTTATGCTTAAAATCCAAACAATAGTTTTTATTATGCCCATTATGTTTATCTCTTTAGAGGATGTTGCATAATAGTATGTTTATCTCTTTAGAGGATGTATAGGGGGTAATTTGATCATTTTTTGTAAAGCATTTATTTTAGGATTTCAATTGGACTCTTATTAATCTTTTTTTCACTTTTTGAATAACTAGTTGTATATGAATTATCTTTTAGCTTCATATTTTTATAGGAAACCTTATTGGGCACAACATTGCTAGATGAATATGCAGACACATGATTAACACTACCATATTTTGGATTTTTTAGGTATGTAATCTAATTTTTTGATAACATGAACTTTGAATTGAATTAATTTTTAATTCTTATATTAACTTGATCATAAGGCTGGTTTTATATTTTAAGGATTCACAAGCACAAACCCTAGGTGATTCAGATTGAATATGCATACACATGCCATCTAGAGAGGATGTGGGAGGTAAAGGAGTAGGTTGATGATCTTTCTTAAGATTTATAAACTCATATCTTGAGATGGTGGTGGCATGTACCTAGTTATAGGGATGGTATATATCACCATCCAAAGAGGTGAGAGGAGGCCTTATAAAATTTAGAAGATATGGGTAGTCTATTTTCACTCCCACTTGTATATAAAGTTGGATAGTTTATTCATAATAGGAACAAAACAATCTATATCATTCATGACGAGTGAACAAATAATACAAATATTAGGGAAAAAATGAAAAAAAAAATTATCTATATTATGTTGGTGCAACAAGGAAATTCATAGTTCAGGTTCACCAAATGTTTAATTCTTCTTGTAAAATATGGTGTTAAGGGTTAAGGGGGTATAATAGCCTATACATGAGGATGAATAAAAATATTCTAGAGTAGGTTAATTAATTACAAACTCTGATAAATTTATATTCTAAATTAAAATACTAAGATGTGCTAAATATAGAAAGTACCAAGTTTTAAAGATGTTATTTTTCTTGCAATGCCAAGGAGAAATGGTACTTATCTAAATTTATAATTCATAGGTAGATCTAAGTTATACATAAGTAGAAGTGTGTAGGATCAGGATTCTAAGACATTTGTCAAATTCTATAAATGATGTTTTTGGAGCCATGGACAACACCATCAATGTTATTATCTATTATAAAATGTTATTATCTAGTAAAAGTATGCGTTGGATTGTAAAATGACCACCTTCATTATTCAAGGTTTTATGTTGCCTTTTTAATGATGTATTTAGATCTAGAACACATGTTATATATGTTTTATTATCAATAAAACCCTAGATATTCACCCTTAGGATGTGTTTTATCAAATACTCCTTTATTAATGAGCACTACCTACATAGCCAATACTCCAAGGAGGGTCTCATAATTATGTATTTCTTGCCTATGTGTGGGAGTGTGTGTGAATAATGGTGTAATATGTTATGTGTAGATGCATATAATGATCTAGATTATAACTTGAAAAATAACACTCATGGTTTATCTTTGAATGCTTCATAATTTTTTATGATTTATCTTATGACTGATAAATAAATATGTATAAATAAGGTATGATAAATCAGTTGTGTGATTGATTTAATGAGCCTTGGTAGCTACTTGCTTGGTATTTACTAGATGGTTAATTAGAAGGATTAGACTCATATTGATACCACACCTTTTGAAAATAAATCATGGTAGGTGTCACTAATAAAAATAGGTTGACTCATAGGCTTCTAATAGTTTGAAATTTGTATGACTTTTGAGTACTGGACACTGGATTAGGATATGGACACTAGTGTTGAAACCAATGGTCCTTTATGGTTAAGAGTATCTAGAAGGATATGGGTTGGACTATAAGATAATCATTTAGGTATAATAATATTTTTAATGCAAGCCTTTCAATAATGGGAAGGTCCAAAATTGAAGGGTAGAGCCTTGATTGGTATTTGTCAAGTGTACTAGACTGAGATGTTATAAATATTTAGTTTTAGTATCTATACCTAGGTTGAATGTTAAAAATATTAGAGGTTCAAAATTTATGTTTACCCTATTCTAGTTTTTACACAAAATAGAAATGAACATAAGTAATTAAGTAGGTCCATACATACATAATTCAAACCTACTTAAGAGGCTAATAATAAAAATAAGCCCAATTGTCATAATCATAAGCTAAATAAATGCAATGAATTGATAAATAGATTGATAAATTAATGTACCTTGACTATTCTATAAACATGGGATTGTATTTTGATTGTGTTTGACCTACTCCTAGGTTTTTATACCTCCATTTTTCTTTGAGATAAGCTCGTATTTATATGGGGTTGTATTATACACTCCTATTCATAGTAATCCCTATGTTTTGATCCTATCTTTATGGTGTCGATCTTATCTCTATGCCAATGGGCCTATCTATATATGGTTTCATAGTTTTTATTTATTGGTGCCTCTGTTTTGTATTTTTTTCTTGTGATTTTATCTTTACTTCACAAATGTGTATGGCATAATATGTTGTATGACTAAATATTCACTTTGATCTAATTTGCACACTTTAAAACAAAACAATAATAATGGATTCAAGCAACCATCAAGGAAGGGCTGAAAACTATGAAAACATCCACATAGTTATGTGGTGTGTGGATGGAATATCTCTCTTAATGGTTTCAACTTCTTCTACTTTATAAGTGATCAATTCAACTTTTGAATTATAGTTACCCTCTTTTGGCACAAGGAAATGTGTAGAGAGACCAAGATGGATAAGTGTTTCAAGTGTGTAGGATATTGAAGCGCAACTTTAATGGATGATCTTGGATCTAGGCTTGCACCTTAGTCTGATAGATACTCTCTCTTGATTCCTAGATATGTTCTTAGATTGATCTATCAAATTGCTTGGAAAGACTTTGTATTTATAGGATGATCTAAAATGACTCATGCATGCTACATGACTTTTAAAAATGAAAATGGGAAGGGTAAATACATAAATTAATGGATCATAGGCATAAATATATAAAAATCTAAAGGGGAAATGCTTTTAGGGATATAGGTTTGTCCAAGGTAGAAACGTGTAGCCACAGGCTTATCTAGAAGATAAGTAGGGTTATATTTTCAAGCTAAGGCTTGATTACAGGTGAACTCTAATTCAAATGTACTAATGGATACCTTCTACATTAGTATTGAGGTGATTTTTAGGATCACTGGACTAAATAGGGACTCATGTGGGGTTGGATCCATCTTAAAAATGAGTTAAAATATACAAATTTTCTAAATAAGCTAAATTTAGAATAAAACATGGGAGTAAGGGTTTTGTGCTAGATTTTGGTCTATACAACTATATAATTTACTCAATAACATAAATACAACTATAAAATATTCAATTATTTAATATCCAAAGATATAAATAAGCTAACTAAAAATTAATTAAATATCCAAAAACATTATTAAATAATATTCATAATTAAAATATGAGGAAAATATTTCTCATCATTCTTAACCACATGTAATCAAGATTCAAAGAATGTGTTTTAACCTTTTAAGACTTAATGAATGTAAATATTATATTATTAAAGAGTTAAGTATATTAAATAAGGGTAGAAATATGCAATAAATACAACCACTAATTTTTTATAGAATTGACTAAGTTTGACCTTTTTAGAAATAGAAATAAATAATACTAATTAGTTGGAAAATGATTATGATGGATGATTTGGAGGTTGAAAACTAAGACAGAGGCTATTCTGAGTATCACAAACAAGATCCTTGTGTTAAAACCCCTCCTAGAAACTAGCACACTAATTGGATAGTAGCGCCATATGGTGCTAGTATAGATGTATTTCAAGTACACTATGAATTTAACAAGTTAAATCCAAAACTCAAAATTCACACTACTCAATAGAAAGGATTTATCAAGACAAATCAGAATGACAAATATTTACTAAATTCCTTGCTCCATGTCACCTCCTTTCAAGACTTTAATGAATATGATTTAGACTCAAATTCTTGACCAAATGATAGCTTGATCAAAGGATTTATTTATTGTGGATGATGGATTGACAATATGATTCTAGGATAATTTTGGCATGGTTTTGTTATGGCTTCATAATTTTTTTAGTTGAATTCCATGGAGGATGAACTTTGGTTAAATAGATGGAGGGAGGGAAGATCTATGGCTAGGATTCAAACTTGGGTGAGAGAATTCAATGGTTGAGGATTAATCAAGTAATATTAAATCCCTTGGAGAAACCTCTAGAAATAGAGGTTTCTAGAGACTTGGAGGAAGTCTCCAATTCTAGAGACTTCTAGGATTAGTTTAGGGATAATGAGAGAGATTAGAACAATTAGATGGAGGATTAGGTGAGGATTAGAGACATAGGGTTGTAGGGAAGTCTAGGATGTAGGTTAGTATGTGGGTAGGTGGGGTTATAGGAATTTTAAATTCCCATATAATAGATAAATAGGATTAGATTAGGATAATGGATGATTAGGAGGAATTAATGGAGGAATGGGATGAAACAAGGTTTGTAAATGTCGATCAAAGAGGGAGGATAATATTAGATAAACATATTATAAAGAAGGGTTAATTAGCAAAATAAATGGATTATAAAAATTAGTGTTGACTAATAAGGATATTAGTTGATTGTAATGAAGCAAGTGATTTTAGGTGTATACATTTTGCACCTCTTTGAAAGGGAATTACAATTGGATCAAAGTGGAAGGAGTAATGGTATTTTAAATAAAAAACCATGTCATGGATGAATGTTAGTAAATGATGTTGTTAGGGGAGATGATGCCCCCTCGAGGGGACATACAAGGAAGAATGAGCCAGATGGCCACTCGAAATAAGAAACAATGGGTGGGATGAGATTGATAGAGGAGGGGATGGGATTCCAAATGTGGGGTAGAATGTGAAGGATATGAGTTTGACATATAGCAATGAGATAAAAATTTATAATGATTCCCTTGGCAAGGACACATGCATAGGGAATAGAGGTGATGGGTGCCATAGTTGTAGACACATCCCAAATAAGGACACATGTATGGGAATCAAACATAACATGATGATGATAGGATAGAAGGACACAAGATTTAGACATATGTTGAGAAAGGATCCATGCAAGGGAGAGCTATAGGCTAGGATAAAATGATTTGATAAGATATGATGGGTGTATCTCAAAGCTAAAGTGTATTAATATGATGATGATGATAAGAGAGAATAAATGATGTGATTGAGTGACCAAAATACTATGGGATGAGGATGGATTATAGAGATAGTGGTCGAGCTATCCTTGGTCACTAAAACATGGCCAAGTACTACCTACATAGTCTAAAAATACCTCATATTGATGTAATTCTAATGAGAGGATAGAGGACAATGATGATGGTGATGATTAGGGGTAATAAGATTATATTAGTGATTATAGGATATTAATTAGATGAGGAGATGATGACAAAATATTGGATGTTAGATGGATGGTTTGTGATGGAGAGGAGGATGATGAGATCAAGCCATCACAAATCATAAAGCTCATCACAGTCTAAGTAATTCAAAAATATGTTTCTTGGAAATATGCCCCATGATATGGATATGACCAAGAGGGCATTGTGCCAAAGTACATGGGCAAGTATTTAATTATGCATCCTCGAGAGCACTTTGGGTATCCTCATAGCATCCTCATTTAGTGCCCAATAGATAGAAAGAGACATGATGAAATTAAAACATAAGACAAATAAGATATATATAATCATACAACAAGACAAATAAAAAACAGGCAACACATATAAATATATATACATGTATTACTCCAATGTCTTACCTAATGATGGGATGAGTGAGTGGGTCATGGGATTGTGGACTTAGGATGGACTTGGATTTGGATAGGATGATCATGATTAGGATTAGGCTAAGATGTTTCCCTTAGTTGAGGATAGAAGGATGGATGATGTTATGGGGGTCTTTGAATGCTGATTTGGTCTTGACACTGGATAAAAAAGTGGCCAAAGATGGTTATTAGATAAGTGATGACTAAGTATTACCAATAGACAAGGCCTTGTAAGAGTCCAATCTAGCAGAGACTAGGAGGTGATGGGATCAAAGACTTTTCATACTAGCAAAGAGTAATTATATGGGTGATAGATATGAAGAGGTAATGATAAGGATAGTGATGGGATCAAGTACCTTTCACACTAGCAGAGTGATGATTGATAGGTGATAGGTATGAAAAGGCATTGATAGAGGAGTGATGGGTGCCAGATTAAAATCTTGACAAGGTGATGTGTGATAATAATACTTAGCCAAAAGGATGATGAAATGATGGGTGACCACTTAGGATTGAATTCCAAGATGGAATGTGGTATCCAAATATGGGAAATAAAAAAAAGACGCATGACATGGAGATGTATGTGACTAAGGTATTGGACATAAGACAAGACATCATAGACTAATTTGGCTTTTATAAATTTTATGATTTTTATGATTTTTGACTTATTTCAATTTTTAGGGATTTTTGGGAATATGTATGTACATTTTAAAAATTAGGTTACTGTTAAAGGGAATACCAAGCCTAAAAACCAAGAAAAGGATGGAGGGATGATAGATGGGATGATAAAGGTAGAAGATGATGGGGACCAAGGATGAATGAACTAGGGATAACTAATGACCACATCATGAAGGAACTAGATGGTTATTTTCCCTAGTGTCCATTAGAGGATATGCTAAGATGGTTGTGGGAATATTACAAAAGACACCTTCCACTTTCTTGCATAGGCCAAGATAGGAAGGAAGAAGAGATAAGATGCATGATATGATGGTGGGTGATGGATCAAGGGATATAGACTAGGTGGACAAGAGATGTGACAAGTGGGAAGGATGGATGAGGATATGAAATGGATGGATTTGCCCCCAAGTGTTGAGGAATAAAGTATACAATATATTATTCTACCATGATGTCAGAAACTTATTTTCATCATGATACTTTCCCAAGGTGCTAAAAGACTAGTTTTCACCATTAGATGAATGATTTTTTTTTATTTTTTGACTTTTTTGACCTTTTAGACTTTATTGTGTGTCTTGATTTATTGGATAATGAATAAGATGAAAGGTATGGATGTTAAATGGATTATTTATCCAACATCAATTTTATGATGGATGGTAGATGCCTAGATGTCCTAGTGGCCTTTGGTGATTCTCAATGGTGGCCCCTCCAGATATCTAGACTAGATATCATCATTGCCCCTAAGAGAGACAATATTGCCCAGGGAGGTGATGTGAGGTATGGATGTGATTAGATGTTGATGGGGATGTATGGGATTTGAATGGATGATAGGATTGGGATATGATGGTGTGATGGATGATGGAGGATTAGGACTAGCATTCACATACATCATTGGAGATGTGGGACATGTTTTATTTGATTGGTGCCAAGTGATAAAACACTTCAGAAGATCCAAGACACTTTGACTTTGTGGCTCATCTTTAATCCAATTATTTGATGGATGATCAGCCATATGATTTTGAGAATTTTATTGCATTTGATTTTGACTATCCCTTGGTGACTATTTTTGGGCTTCACTAGAGGAAATTTATTCTTGACTTGGAATATTATGATGATTTTGACTTTGATAGTCTCTTAGTGCTAGTTTATGGGCTTCACTAGGGAGAAATGCTTTTGGATTAGGCCGATGATTTGATTCTTCTTAACTTTAACTAATAGGATCAAAGATTATTTGATTATGATTTATGACTTTTGGAATATTGTCTTAGAATTTTGGATTTGTGGCACACATTATATTGCTCAAAGAAGGGTCCAAAAATGCATGCTCATGTTCATCCTTATGGAGGAAAGTGATTAAGTGATCATTGATGGGAAGAAAGGGAACTATGATGGGTGAAGGTGTTGGATATGTCATGATGAGGTCAATGGGTGGTGATGGGGTAGCATAGTCTTCATATGTGTTCTTAAGAGACCTAGTTTTGACATCAGATAAAATCTCCTCAAGATCAACAAAAGGATCACTAGGACTAGCTATAGTAGAGGCATCTATAATAGGATCATATTCACTTGGACAATCTTCAATAGATAATTCTATTATGACTTAATCATAATTATTAGGATTCAAAGGTATGCTTGGTGATGGATTGGAGGTATCTGAATTAAGGGGATCCTCAAAAAGATATGCATTATCATCATCAATGAGGGATGATGTCTTGAATGAGAAATATGATTTGGATATAGGTTTTAAACATGATCCTTTAGAAGATAAGACCTCAGATGCTAACTCTGATGCACAAGCTATAATTCTACTATTTATAGAATCATTTTCCACTATTGACCTCTCATCATGGGTATTTGATGTGATTGGTGAGAGGGATATGATGGAGGGATAATGAATTCAAGGACAGGGTCATGGAAGGGTTCATAAGAGGTGGGAGGACTAGGATCATGGGATAGACTCAACTTTGATTGAGGATTTATTAGAAATAGGAGTGAAATCTTAACCTAGACTTGAAAGGGGAGTATCTTGATCATGGTTGTGAAGGGAATCTTGGCATTCCAATTTTTTTTCAACCAAGGATGTGGATGCATCTACTTCATCATCAATTATTATGTCACCATGGTCAATGAGGTCTTGGATAAAATCTTGGAAAGGTCAACATCGATTAATGGTATAAACAATATTAGTTTTTATTACACAAGGAGGGCATAGGATTAATAGGATCAAGATGTCAGATGGTGGATAGACCATCATGTTAGTGGTGACAAGTTATTTGAAAAGGGATTCTAAGGATATAGGAAGGGGAGTATAAGGACCCATTTCATGTTATGACTTAGAAGTGGTAGCATTGGACTTATGATCAGAGGGTTATGGATATAACTAGGTAGATGTATTTGAGGTGGCCAAGATTGCATTCCCTTTGCTAGTATGGAAATGGGTAGATGGTGGTTTATGGCTAAAAAATTAAGGATTGGTACAAGATTCACATGATGGTTCTTGGATGGGAGGTGCAATGAGTGAAAGGGGATCAACACCTTTGGGAAGTGGTACACCCATAATAATGAGCCACAAAAGGATATCATCCTTGTTGCTATGTATGTATTGGTCAATGATGGTGGGGTCTAGTTCCATGGAAATGGTTGATAGGTGATGGATGATGTAGGTAGGATAAATATTGGATAAGGTTCTTGAGAAAAATAGATCAAAAAGATAGAGCTAGTATGATTGGTAATAATGGAGATGAGATATGCTAATGGATTAAGGACTATGATCAAATGTTAGATCGGTAGTACAAAAGGTGAAAATAACTTGTCAAAAATGCATAATCATCAAACTAGAAAAGGGATTGGGGATATGATGGGTGCCTATATTCAAACTAGCAAGAGTATGATATGATGGGTGCTAGTTATGAATAAGGCAGGATGATTGGACTAGATTAGATTTATGGGTTTGCTAGATTGAGACTGACAAGGTGACAAGATGTTAACAAGATATTGATTATGATATGAGATTTGACCAAGTGGATTAGAGTGATAGGATGGTGATAGGATGATAGGAGAATAAGATGATAGGAGTATTAGGATGATAAGATTAGCTCAAGACCTTAGACTAATTTTTCTCAAGATGGGATGGTAGGCGATGATGTGATGAAGATCATTAAGATAATGGAGTAAGGATAAGTGTGCTGATAGGTGATGATGATATGATAAGGTTATAATTAAAGGTGGATGGTTTAGACCCGTATGTGACCAAAAATCCTACTAGGATAAGATGAGGTGATCAAGGCAAGGTCAAGATAAGCAACCGGGTATGGATTTAAGATAAGATGTGGATGATAAGGTATGATTAGGGGATGACTAATAATGTATGGTATAATGATGAGATGTGATTAAAAGGATGTATAATGGAATGAATTATGTATAATAAGGAAAAATAATAATATACAAGGTGATGGGATGATGAGACAAGATGATATGGGGATGATTCGGGCTATGGATGAGGTGGACTTAGGATAGAATGTATATGGTGAGACAAGATCAGATTATGATAGATGATAGGTTATGGTCAAATATGATATAATAATGATTATTACTATGGTAGGACTAACCTAATTTAGGAGATGGGACAATGAAAAGGATAATTAAGAAAATTGTAACACAGATATACAAGATAATGATTATGCTTGGATGTACAAGATGATGGGGTGAAACTAAGATGAGATGAAGACAAGATAATATGATGATCACTAGGGATGAGATGGACTTAGGATATTATATGGGTAATGAGACAAAATAAGTTTAGGATAGGTGATGCATGGAAGATGAATGATAGGTGAAACTAGGATGGGATATGACAATTATGATGTACAAGAGAATAAGATATATATAAGGAGATAAGACTAGGATATATAATATGATGATTAAGATGATCAATGGTTAAAATAAGATGTGATAGAGATGATATGGTACATGGGATTAGATAATGGATATAAGATGGTGATTAAAATATGTGAGTGGATGAGGTGATGGGCAGATATGGTTAGATTAGGAAGGGATGGGCAAGCTAGTGATTAGGTAAGGATGTACATGATAATGAAGTGATGATCAAGGATAATGGGATATGGTGAGACTAGGAAAGGATGAGGTAAATATGGTAAGTGGGTGATGATGTGGATTTGGGTAAGGATGTAAGATGTGATTGGGGTAAGGGTATGGCTAAGGATGAGTGGGTACGACAAAGAGAAAGATATACAAAGAGACTATATACAATGATGACTAGGATGTACAAGATGAGATGTAGGTGATTATGGATGTGAATCAAGACAAGGATAATGATGAGGATGATGATTTGGAATGAACACTAAAAGGATAGTGAGATATGCACAAGATGATAGAATGATGAGGATAGAATATATAAGATGATATCTACAAAGGACCTAGATGGGCTGAGATAGGTATAAGGCTAACTTGGCTCAAAAATAGCATGGGTATAACACAATACACAACCAAAAAAGCAAACCACAACCTATGATTAGTAAACTAATGGGTTTTTAACCTGATGCCCACACCATCTAATAACTACATAAGTGAAGATATAAGTTGGTGACCCATTACATAATCAACTGAACCCTCTTGACCTTGCTTGCACTTGATGGTCACTTGGGCATTGTTACTAATGTTGGTAGTTGAACACCTGTTATAGCTAAAAGGTCCTATGCTAGGCTAAATGGGATTTTTAAGTACATCCCATAAATACAAAGATGGTATGTTAGGGCTCAAGTCTTTATAGGGTGTTATCTAATGCTTGGTTCAAAGAATTAACTCTTCCCCTTCATGGATGACTTGTATGGGGTTAACCACTTAGCCGAATGATAGCTATCCCTGATTTTTATACTCTACTAGAAAACATAGTTGGATTAGTGTGCGGTGATTAAATCCACAACACTAACCCCTATAGACTAAGCCTATGCATGGGTGTCAATTCCATGTCATGTATTATCCTATAGGGGAGAGGTTGACAAAGAAGCAAATGCATGATACAATTATTTAACCAATCTAATTACCTATGTGTGATTAGCATGATATGACACAGTTATCTACAGATAAACACACACATGCAAACAAGTATTTACAAGGAATGATCATGAAGATATATATATATATATATATATATATATATATATGATTAAAAATGATATATACAAGGCAAAAAAGGTTGTAATGATTCCAAAATGATTTTAAGAGTGCCAAAATAGATTCTTTGATAGGTAGCCTGTAAGCACACTGTTAGTATTCTTATTATGGCACTCAAGAGAGGTAACCTAGAAAACAAAATATTAGTATTTTTTATGATTTTTACAAAACTGTGAGTGCATAGTCAATATAAAAGCAAAATCGTAACTAGAATAGACAAAGACGTAACTTGCTAGAGATAAAGTTACAATTTTGTAAATGGTAAGATAACTATGATGATTACCTGCAAGATCGTAAGAGTCAAATAAAACCATGACTTTAGTCAATAAAATCATTATTAGAACTTAAATTGATATTAATGATTTTGCTATAAATTGCAAAATCGCTACTACAAATAACAATATTGCTATGAGATTCATGAGTTTGTTTAAAAGGACAAAAATTCAAAATTTGACTATTTGACAAAAACAAATGATTTAATTAAGCTATGATGGATGTCAAAGACGTTTATGTATAGATGCATATTAAAAATTGATTTTATTAAAAAAATTCAAATGGATACCAAAATGCTTATCAAAGATGACCCAAAGTTCTAATTATTCAAACGATCAAAAAAAAAGGTGGGATTCTAACAATTTATAACCTAGATTTGGGATATTTGGCAAAAAAAAATTAATTGCTTCAATGGCAAAAAGACGTTTTATGGATAAGACCAATTTAAAACTTAACGGTGGGCACGTATTCTTAACATAATGGTCTTAGATATTTGATATTTGGAATTGACATCTTGGATGTCAAAGATAACCTTTTTCTATAAAACTAAGGATAAAACTATATTGATTTTTTTGAATCTGATATTACTAATTTACTTTCTATTACGATTCTTTACAAATCAATTTTTGACAAAAACAAGGAGAAAACTATATAACTATTGTAGTAAAAAAATTTAAAGGGGTTAGATTAGATTGATAAGACCATCAATTCAAGAGGATATAGAAAAGATTAAAGCCAAAAAAATATCTATCAATTCCTTAATTACGTCGATAAGAATAGAGTTTTAGAATACTGTTGAAGATTAGTGGTGCTTTGCAGATTATGCCTCAGCTTCCATCTCCTGCATAGATAAAATTACACATACAAAAAACAAAATTTGTTTTGGATATTAATGATAAATGATATTATAATAGATCCCTTATGGCAATTAAAAATGGTTAGAGTGCTGATGTGATGTCATTTCTTTTCTTCACTCTATGCAGATATACACTGATAGACAACACAAGTTGTTTGGACATAAACATAAAAAGGTGTTATACAATGAATTTGATGTGAGACTAAAAATGGTAAAACTAAAATCTACCAAAAATCAAGAAGATGGTCAAGTTTTTAATAGCCTGGTGTTTTTGGATTGATTTCAACATTGTTTCCTTTGAACCTACTTAGGTAAAAGCATATACACAAACTGAAACATTTCAGTCATAAATAAAAAATACTATTATATATATATATATATATATATATATATATATATATAATAATGAATTCAAATCTATACTTAAATTCAAGACACAAACTTTAAAAATCCAACTTGGTGCTACACAACTTGATATCATTAAAATCTATGACTAGGAACTCTATCTAGCTTTAGTAAATCTAGAACCTTCAGTACTCATTCTAGGATTTTCCAATTAATGTGCAGTAAAGACTCCCAATCCATGATAGATATCTATCAACATTAATCACAAAATGCCCTATGTAATAATGTTACCTTAATCACTGAAGTGTGTGGTCAAACGAGTATAGTTATGAAATGTTTCTGAGCACTGATCTAGAACCTTCCAAGGGCAAGATAGTGTTTTTATTGTGCAAGATGTAAAATGTGGAAGCTACTAGAATAATGCATGGGGGGCGGGGGGGGGGGGGGGTGGGGGGGGGGGGGGAAATTTCCACGTAGAATGAAATATATGATGAAGGTTATCAAGGCTTTGAAAGGATATCTTCTCACGAACTTCTATGTTTTAGGTGTTGTATTCAGACAAAATCCTCCTGCTTTACACTATCTCCAAATGAGACTATAGATTGAGAATACAAGTGGATTCTAGCACAAGTATAGGTCATGCATTGAGATAACATTAATCCATATTTTTTAGTTGGGGTTTGTGCACCTATTTCCAAACCTATACGGTAGCCAATGAATGCTAGAAAGCAAATCAAGCCAGAGACACTAGACTATTTAGGGCATGACAATCAGAGTTTATTTACCAGATATGGATGATGAGCATGATGCATAATCATGGGTTAAAATATAATTTGGTAGGAAAATTCATTGATTATGTGTGGAATGGACAAAGAATGCAAATCGAGGTATAAACCATTATGAAGGTGGTAGATCTTTTACAAATTTAAAACCAATAGAGACTTATTTTGTGATAAATTTTGATTTGATAAATTGGACAAAGACTTAAAAATGGCTATATTCATAATATTTTGCTTATCTTGACCTAATGACTTTGATAATCCTAAACAGAGATCTCACAAAGATAAAACAAACTTTAAAGAAGACAGGGTTTTATACCCTGATATATTTGCTTAATTAGTCAAAATTACTAACAAAGTGTCTATTTCAATAAATAAAATCACATATTACAATTTTACCCTCAATTCAAAGTCAACAAAAGGGATTAAAATGGTTTTATAAACCCCACCTGCATTCTTTTCAATGCTTGAATATGGCTATTCACAAGGATTCTTAGATATATGGTCATTTATCTTCTATCTTTGCACCTTGTAAGCTTATCTTCACACTTCAACTCAAATGGGTTAAATCAATAGATTGTGGTTGGTACCATTGTGATCACCAAAAATGTATATGTATTTCAAGTACACTATGAATTTAACAAGCTAAATCCAAAAGTCAAAATTCACACTACTTAATAGGAAGGATTTATGAGGACAAATCAGAATGATAAAGATTTACCGAATTCCTTGCTCTATGTCACCTCCTTCTAGGACTTGAATTCATATGATTTAGACTCATATTCTTTACCAAATGATAGCTTGATCAAAGGATTTATTTATTGTGGATGATGGATTGACTATAGGATTCTAGGATAATTTTTGCATGGTTTTGTTATAGCTTCATGAGTTTTTTAGTTAAATTCCATGGAGGAGGAGCTTTGGTTAAATAGATGGAGGGAAGGAAGATATATGGATAGGATTAAAACTTTGGTGAGAGAATCCAATGGTTGAGGATTAATCAAGGCATATTAAATTCCTTGGAGAAACCTCTAGAAAATAGAGGTTTCGAGAGACTTGGAGGAAGTCTCCAATTCTAGAGACTTATAGGATTAGTTTAGGGATAATGAGAGAGATTAGAGGGGTTAGATGGGGGATTAGGTGAGTATTAGAGACATAAGGATGTAGGGAAGGCTAGGATGTAGGTGGGTAGGTGGGTAGGTGGGGTTATATGAATTTTAAATTCCCATATAATAGATAAACATGATTAGATTAGGATAATGGAAGATTAGGAGGAATTAATGGAAGAATGTGATGAAATAAGGTTTTTAAATGTAGATAATAGAGGGAAGAGAATATTAGATAAATGGATTAGGAAGAGGGGTTAATTATCAAAATAAATGGATTAGCAAAATTAGTGTTGACTAATAAGGATATTAGTTGATTGTAATGAATCGAGTGATTTTAGGTGCATACAGCTAGTATCCCGATTTTGGTGGTAATGTCCTCTATGTAAGACTATCTTGAGCTTCTAGGTGCACCTGTGTTTGGATCTATAAGGCTTGTTCCTTCATGCACAAGTTTTGAAACCTTTTATATTTCTTATTTTAAATAATTTTGTGATCAAACCCTAATACTCCATATTGCTAAGGCATCTAGTTGATACAAGATAAAAAGTATGTTTGTTAGTGGGGTAGGCTAGACATCCTCAACACCCTGTTATGATGAGAGTTGCCTACATACCAATACTCTGAAGAGGGATTAATCTTGATGGAGTTTTCCCCACCTAAGTGTTAGTGCAAGTGCAAGTGAAGCTAGTATGATAGTTGACTTGAGTTCTTTGAATGTGCTTGAGATTGGAAATGTAAGTAATCTAAGCCTAGGAATGTTGTAGATGGTTGTATGTAAAAGTAGGAAAAAATAGGGATTGATAACCTTAATTTTGTATAACTTGTTCTAATTTTACATATGTAATTTGCATTTGATTTCCATCTAGTGGTTAGAGGGATGAAGGTCATGTATTTATATTGTCCTTGTGCTTGTACAATTGCTAAAAAAGGTCTAGGATGACCCTAGGAAGTCTAAGATTTAAAAACATAACTATTTATGAAAAGACGTGGGAAAGGATAGTAGCACCATTATTGAGACACTAACATCATATAGTGTTGTTGTCCCTATTATGGTGCTAGTGTCCAAGTGGTAAAATACTAGGCATGAAGGGCCAGGATGTAAGAATAAAGGTTTAGGATGGCTTTAGGGATGATTAGGGATGTTTGTGGCCCACACTAAGGCTAGATAAGTGTAAAAATAGTCTCTAGGATAGGTCTAAGGCTAAGCTATGGATAGGTGATATCAAGTAGCAATCTTAGCAATCAAGTGTCACTTTTTGGTGATTACATTTCCCCCCCCCTCTAATTTATAAATATAAAAAAATGAAATGATTAGGATAAAGGAAAAATAAGCATAATTGGACTTACCTAAGAGGTGAATTCTGTGAGTCTAGATCTAAAAATGTGAATCATGCTCCAATGTGTGTCCTATAAGTGAAATGTGCATAGATGAATCCCTAATATATATCAAAATCAAAGACAAAATTGAGTAAATAAGTAAAACTAAGTAAAAGGATAAGAGATAGGAAAGGAATGAATACACCTCACTAGGTATGTGAACCAATGCATAAACTAGGTGACAACTTGTGTGTGTGTGTGTATAGTGATCAATCATTAAATAGCTTAGACTGAGTTGAAGACTTGCTCAATATACAGGTGTGGATGGATCAATAATTTAATGAAGTTTTTACTTCATCATTACCCACCCATTCTTGGTGGATCATGACCTATGAATAGCTTGGATTGGACTGATGGTGTATCCAACCCTCTCATATAGGTGACTCAATAACTCAAGTAGACTATGACAACCATAATTGCCTAGCCATATGTAGTAGATTCATATAAAATTGGCACTATTTTATGTAATTAGAAATGTCTAAATAGAGATATCTAACTAGAAATGTAAGCTCTATATCCATTCAGGTATATTAGGTGCTTTAGTCCACTCTAGAATGCCAACCATTATGAATGGAATAAGGCATGACATTGGTGTGTAATGTAAAACATGGTCTTTGATTTATACAATGTAGAGAATGAAATGGAATTTATCATTCCATCTGATTAACTTGTGTGCAAGTGAGCAAATGAAAATAATGTGCTGCACACATGCCCTTAAATTTGATACCTGAGCATATGGATTCTGGATTGCATTATAATAATATGTATCTAAGTATCTAAACTAAAAATGGGAATGGTCATGCCAAGCATGAATCCCCCAATCTGAGAAAAATAGTATGAATCTAAGCTAAACTAAGCCAAAACTGGTAAATTTGTAACTAAACCTATGCAAACCTAGACTATACCTATTGTACTTTCTTGGACAATCTAATTTTTTTTGAAACTGAGGCTATTGGATAGTAGTGTCATATCTTGGATACTAGCACCATGTGGTGTTGGTGTTATAATTTTGGAATTAATATCTAATTGTTCTTATTTATATGCAACTGTACTAATCTTTGTGTCATTATTTTCCACTATGTTTACTTGAGTCTAATTTCTACAATTTGAACCTATATGCTGAAAAATGTACTATGAGTACATTATGGGAGCCTGATCTCTATGAAAAACCCTTATGAATGCCCCCTATTGGAGAGGATTTATTGAACTTGTACAGGAACTATATTTAAAATAAAAATCTCTACAAAATATATGTTAGCTAGAGTATATATTATATCTGCATAATAATCCAATATAATGTGTACACATAACATTAGGATGTAATGTAATCTAAGCATAACTTTGTAATGAGCGATGTATGCTATGTCTAACATTCACAAGGCTATCAAGATAGATATAAAAATGTATGTAACAAAAAATATGAGTAGTAACTAAGTAATTACATAGGGGGATGGGGCATGATTTCCATAAAAACACCCAAGTAGGGAGGGGAGATGTATGAGGTCCCTCATAGCATTTAAAACTATAGTGTGTAATAAGCAAAAGTCAAGTGTCATGGCCATGATGTATATAAAAAAGCATACATACAACACACATAAGGCACACAAAGTAGGCTAAGGGTATACAATATAATGGACATGATCACATGTCACTAAATTTTAGAAAGCAAGACATACATGGACATGTTTAGATGTCCACAAACAAAAATAGCAATCAAGTTATCTTAGAGCAACAACAAATGATATGTTCAAATCTTTACATACACAATCAAGAAAACACACATAAGGACATAGACACATGTTCAAAGCATACATATTGTGAAAATAAGTGGTGAAGATCTAAAAATCAATAGCATATTTAAATTCCCTCGAATAGAAGAAGCATAGAGATACGATCAAGTCTAAATTATGAATGCTAGAAATGAAAGTATGCATGAACATGTAATATAGATCTATGCAAGAGCTAAAATATACATATGTTAAGTCTAAATTAGTAGTAACTGGTAAAAAATTTGAGTAGGTGTAGTATGATCAATATCAAGATATAACAATGCTAAATTTGTGATGTAGAGTTTAGAAAGGTGTAACCTAGTAATTGAAACTATGTATAAGGTGACCCTAAATGGGTGAATGTGTTAAATAAAGAACTCATGTATTTGTGTATATGCCCCCAATGGGTAGATAGTAGAAAATCTACATCAGTGTAGTGTACATGAGTCATGTATTAATATGTAAGCACTAAACAAGAATAAGTTAAGCATGTATGCATGATAAAATTGACTATACTAAGATAGCTAGCATATGTAGTATCCAAAAAATATAAGAGATGTAAAAATGGCAATACATATTATCTAAATTTTATGTTTTCCTAAGTAAATATTTGAATGTTTTTGACATATTATATTATTTTTGTATTTTTGGATATAAGCTATGTATAAGAAACATGAAAATGAAAATACATGAAAGGAGCAAGAAATAAGAAAAGTATGTACAATAAGGGAGGAACAATACTAACCGATGAGTGTCATGTGAGACTCACTATCACTGTATCCTGTGTCAAAAATAGGAATGGTAATCTCTTGTGTAGTGTGATTACTATGTTGGATTTGAATGGTGTTGTAGTATGAATCTGGGTATTATGCATCATCAAAATCATAATAATCATAATGACCTTGAATGCTAGAGGGAATTACCTCAAACTGTAGAGTTAACCTTTCTGAATAGCACTTTGGAATATTTATTGTGATTTCTCCCTTTGAAATGTGCCCATTTTAGACATAAGGTAATGTGGAGGCTCTTTTGCTATAAAGCCTTTTTTCATAATGCTTATTGGGTTAACATGATTTTGAATTTGCAACATAAGTTCTTTCTCTTTCTATAACATTTCCTATGTATCTGAACTTGTTGCCTTGATAAAATATATATGTGAATGATTTTCCTTATGATGTTTAATAAATTCCAAACCTTGTTGACCAACATTATCAACTTCTAGAATAGGAGTCGTGGTACCTTGGGCTTGCTTGCCTAAACCTTGATCATGATAATCAAATTATTATAGATATTTTTGACCAAAACCATACTACTTTAAAATTTGATCCTCATTTTGTAGAGGTAGATTTGCATATTTTACTTTATTTATCTATGTTTTTTTTACTATTTCTTGCTTTAATTATGCTATGTGAACATTTTGTTGTTATGAGTTATGATTTGGTAACCACTTTTGTATTGTTTCTAAATTTGACCGTTTCTTAATTTGTATTTGTGTAATTATATGTTGTTTGGATGATGTGTTACTATTGGAGTCATTTGTATCCATTATCTTTTGTATTTTCCTTTTGAATGCTAAACATGAATTAGTATGATACCCATGTATTTTATGGTATGCATAATAATATCTGTATATCCTCACGGTATGTAGAGGATGTAGGTTGATCAACTTAGCTTTAATCATATCCCTTAGTATCTCACTTGAACTCTTATTAGATCCTTGTAATCTTTTTGAATCACTTATAATAGATGCCCTATGTTGTACTTTATGATTTGGATATGAAAGAGTGTTAGACACAACTTTGGCAGGTTTAGATACATATACATGGTTTACACTAATATATTTTGAAGTTCATGTGTACATGTAATTTGATTTTCTAATAATGTGACATTTTCACTTAATAACTAATTCTGATTCTATAATTCTGATATTAGCTTGTTCATATTGATAATTTGATCCCTTAAAGTCTCACAAATGCAAACTCTAGTTGCTTTTGATTGAACATGTAAACACACATCCTGTAGGGGAGAGGTGTGGATAAGATAAGTATGGGAATTTGTAACAATATTATAGGATACTTCATCTCATGGAGGAGTGATAATATGGACCTAGATTGAGGGAAAGTAGCTATCACCCTCATGGAGATGAGGAAGAGAAGGAGATCCTTTCCTATGCATAAGATATGACATTGAAAATTGAAACATAGTTGTTAATTTATATAATATATATTATATGTATGTAAGGTTGGATTCTTAATAAAATTCCACATAAGATAAAGATAGCATGCCTTAAAATATGACATATATTTGAACTAATTTAAAGCATCATGTACATGTGTGTTTATGTCATCTTTGAATTCATTCCAAATAAAAGGAAATAAGCCTGCAAGAGAAGCTTGAAACCTTTGCATCAAAAAGTAATTAAATTCATCTATAATTATTATCATGATTATATGAAATATAAATTTTATTGAAGGTCCTATAAGGCTAGAAATAAAAACCCTAGGGTTATCTAGGGTTAAGCTTTGTGCAATATTTGAAATAAGTCAGGTTCACCAAATGTTTTAAACTTTTAGGACTTAATGAATGTAAATCATATGTTGTTAAATATTTGAGTATATTAAATTAGGTTATAAATATTTAATTAATATAGCCACTGATTTGTTATAGAATTAACCAAATTTGACCTTTCTAAAAATAACAATAAATAATACAAGTACTTAATTGGAAAATAACTGAGATGGATGATCTAGAGGATGAAAATTGAGATAGACATTGGTCTGAGTGTCAAAAATATTATCTCAATGTCAAAACCCCTCCTAGATAGTATCACCCTAATTGGATATTAGTGTCATTTTTTTGGTAGTAGTGTCCTTTATTTAGGACTATCCCAAGATTTTGGATGCACATGTGTCAAGATATATAAGCCTTGTTCTTATGTCCATGAATTATAAAACCCTATATATTTCCTATTTTGATTTATTTTGTGATAAAATCCTAATACTCCATATTGTTATGGCATCCAGTTGATACAAGCTAAAAAGTGTGTTTATTAGTGGGGTAGGATGGGCATCTTCAACACCCCGATGTGATAAGAGTTGCCTACATACCAATACTCTGAAGAGGGATCAAACATGATGTAGTTCTCCCCACATAAGTGTTGGTTCAAGTGAAAGTGAATCTAGTATGATTTTTGAATTTAGTGATTTGAATGTGCTTGAGACTAGAAATCTGAGTAATCTAAGCTTATAAATATTGTAGATGGTAGTATGCAGAAGTAGGGCATAATAAGGATTGATAACGTTAATTATGCACAAATTGTTTTAAATTTGCATCTAATTTCCATTTAGTGGTTATAGGGATAAATTTCATGTATTTATAATATCCTAGTGCTTGTGCAGGTACTAAAAGAGGTTGAGGCCAACCATAGGTTATTACAAAATGTATACTATAAGTCAAAGTATCGTCTTGAAATAAAAATTGAATGTCTATGAAATAAATTCAAAAATGATGATGAAACTAAATGGGAATTAAAATAAGAAATAAAAATACAATTGAAATAATAAACTAAACTAAGATGATGTGTTACATATTAAAGTATAATACATTGTACAAGATAAAGTTAATTGAGACTAGCATTTGAAAATATAAATTTTATTGAGAAATAAAAATGTCATTATTAACACTAATTATAAAGATACAAAACAAACTCCAAACTAAACTTGAAAATCTTGGTTAAAAATTGAATAAAATAATCTATCATGCATGCATGTGCATGAAGTGTTCATTAATATCAAATAAAAGTACATCAACAATTTTAGACATGTGATTGTGATAAGTTTTACAATCACCAAATAATTAGTCTTGAAAAAAATATTATATAATCATAAAAGTATGAATTAATAATTGGATATACCGAGTAGAACATTTTACCATCAAGGGAAGTGTCATTTCTAATCATGCAAATAAATCCCAAAATGGAAATTGTCTCTCGAAAATAATATTATCCTTTGAAAATGATCCTTTTAATTCCCTTTATGCTTTAAAGTTGAAAATTAGTTATAACTAAAGTTATAAAGTAAATTTAAATGATTTTCTAGTTTAACTTTATAACAAAATCACTTAAAGCCACTTTATATAAAATAATCAATTTATCACATTAGAGAAATAAAACATGACATATCTAAGTATAAACTAACTATAATTAAATATATCTAAGTATACATATATGAAATTACATAATTTGAATCTATCTAGCTAGCTAGGCTAAAGGAAACATGACAAATGTGAAAAATGAAACTAGGCTCTGCAAAGTATGTACAAGAGGTTAAGGAATGATCACACTCATTTACAGTTATGGATATATAAACTTGTCAAATGAGTAGGTAGACTATTTGGATATTTATTCTAAATTTTTTAACGATAAGACTATTTTTGGGCAAACATGCATAGTGTTTGGGTTTAACTTGGATAGAGATGCACTTGTCATTATCATGTTCACTAAGTTTATCCCTATGCTTCTAAGTGTGACCTATAGAGTGTTTTATAAATTAATATTTCTATCTAATGTATTGAATATTTTATGATATTCTTATATCCATGTTTCAATATCTTTCTAGGAAAAATGTGTGTAATTTATGTTCTTCCTCTTTGGCCTAACTTGACACTCCAAAACAAAAAAACAATTATGAATTTGAGCAACCAGTTAAGTGAAATTACAAACTATGTATCTATATGCTTTAATTCAAACCTCCATGTACTTATTTCATTATTTTGATGTAAATAGATTGAGTGGGGGATTTAACATCCTCTTCCCTAAACATGTTAAATGTAACTATATGAAAACTAATACCATGATTTGGCACAAAGGGAATGATGAGAGACTAAGAATAAAAATAATGTCAAAATTATGTAGGATATGATTCAATGAAGCTCAAATTGAAGTATGAGTTTATATATTTCATAGTTATCTATATATTTGACCTTTGATATTAGATTTGATGTGTATTCTCCATGTTTTGATTCCTATCGCATTCCCTTCAAATACATTGACATGATAAAGTATATATAGGATGATATTTGAAAAGTTATGTATGTTATCCGGCTTTATAATTGATAAAAGGAGAGGTTAAAGGCACATAATAAATGGAATAGACACACTACACACATGTCTGACCCAGATGAACCCATGCTTTATGAAAATCTAACCTAGATATGACATAAGCTATGTTTTCAAGGAAGAACTTGATAATATGTGCTAAATATTCTTAGTTGTTAATGGATAGTTTTGTATAAGTGTTAGGAGGCATTTTTTTAGAATTAAGAGCTAAATAGGGACCTTACTAAGACCAAGTGGACCAAGAAATAAGTCAATATATACAAGTCTACAAAATATGATAATTGTTGGTGAGTTATCAAGATGATGTTATGGAGGTGTTCTGATGAGTAGATGAAGTGCTGTGATAGCCTAAGTAATAATGACAAAGTGTGCAATGTGCTTATCCCAGTGTGTTTGAAGTTGGCTTGGTTGATCTTTATAGTTTGACTATTTATAGATGTTTAAGGATGAGTCTAAATTTTTGAGCATGTGCAAGGGGTCCTATTAGAAGTTAAGAATGCTTTGAGTGTTTGTGTGCATGAGTGGATTTCATCTAGTTTATCATAATTTTCATCTAGACACTTTGGGTCCAGTGGCATAAAATCTAATAAGATAGTTTGATGATGTCACCATTACCACGTGGTAATGAGTCAAAGGGATTTGGTCATATGGCTGTGATAACATAGTCCCTATTTGATATTTGTTAAATCTCAAGTCATGCATCAAAGCATGGTCAAAACTATGATGGTGTAAAGTTGGATTCTTAGTCAGAATTCATTGTTTTCCCATACTTAGCCAAATTTGCGTATTGCTAGAAAGAGCTAAGTAAGTAGTTTGATGATGGAATATATCACACGTGTGGATGTTTCGGGAGAAGGTGATAATATGGGTTTATTTAGTTTTGATCCTAGTTTATTTGTGATAAATTTAAATCATGTGATGAAGTGTATCAAAACATATGCATGTGCAAATTTGGGCTCCTAGGTAGTTTGACTATGTTTTCCCATACTTAGCTGATTTAGCAATAAGGTAAGAAGATCTGAGTGAGCATTTTGATGGTGTTATATCATGCACGTGTGAAGGTGTTAAGAGAAACTGATCATATGGGTTTGTTTAGTTTTAAGCATAGTTAATTTTCACTATATTTGAGATCATGCACTGAAGCATAATGAAATTTATGCAGGAGCAAAGTTGGTCTCCCAGACAAATTCTAAGCATAGTTGGCTTTGTGATAGAAGATTTTGAGAAGGCATTTTAATTGTATTATATCTTGCATATACAAGGGATCCAGGAGCTATTTTTTATATGGTTGGATTGTCTTATGTGAGGATATCATCTAGTCCAAATTTGAGATCATGCATCAAAGCACAAAATAAGTTATTAAAGTTTAAAAATGGCCACTTAGGCATATTTAAAAGGTCCCCATAGTCAATTTTGCACAAGTTAAAGCTTGATCAAGATTGATGGTGCATATTGCTCTAAGAAGTTAGGAAGCAACGAGATGAGGATAGGTGCACAATGTTAAATGACTGAGCAAAGGTATAGGATAAGGATCTAATGGAAAATAGGTATTCATATAGAGTGATCAAATGGTGAGTATTGGTAGTTAAAGACCAGACTGATTCGTAGAGATTGATGGAGCACATTGAGTCAACATTTCAATATTGCATGAGATGAGGTCAAAGTGACTAAGGTTTAATATTTAGAATTGGTATACTATGCATTAAAGTTTGCATATGTCAATGGTATGATATTGATCCAAATCTAAGAGTACATAAGATTTGAGCATTATGCTTGAAGGTTAACTGTGACCATTTGAATTGAAATATTTAAATTTAACATAGGGAAAAACTAGAGCTCTGTATTTTGTCCATATATTTTGATAAAAGTCAAATTTGCTAGTGTTGTAAAAAGCAAAGATGAAGAGGAATCCATGGTGCATCTAATGAACCTAATTTTAAGATCTATAATTATGTTCATTAAAATATATTAATATTCAAAGTTGACTATGTGTTCGTGCTTATTCTACAAGTGACCGGAGAAGAGTAACTGAGATTGTTTTGATATTATTTCAATGTTATTTGATGAATTGACTATTGGGAAGTATTTTAGACTAAATGATGATACTATGTGTGTATTTTGAAGGTGTTTTCAATCTATCTTAATTATGAACAATTCTTAATAAGTTGACTATATACTCGATAATGGTGTTCCTGTATATAAGGTCTATGTTTGAGTTGGTTGAGCATATGTAGGGGTGAGATAGGATGACTATGATCATTTTAGGATGTTTAAGGCGACATAATGAGTGGACCCATGTATTTAAAAGTGGCCTTTTTTTATTTTTTTATTATATGGTGAGATAAATAAGTCTCCATGAGAACTATAAGAGCTCCAAGGGCCTTATTAAAAGGTATAGCTACTTAAAGGTGACTCATATATGTTATGGCCAACATATGTAGATTATATTGAGCCATGTATTTTTATGAGATATGCCTTAAGGGCTAAGGCATTCCTAATGGTTGACAAAAGTAGTGATTATAAAGATTGTTCTATAAATAGTGAAATCAAAGTTGGTGATTTCTAGACTATGTGAGAGGCTTGGGAGAGATTTGAGAGAGGCTTGGGTGTATGTTTTGTGGAGTGAAGGAGGGGTAGAGTGACCTAAGGATTATTTTAAGAGTATATTAGTTTGAGGACTATTTGTATGACCTGTAGGTCATAATTTTGCTCGTGCAGATTAAGTGTGAGTGAAGGTGAAGAGTGATAAATAGAGGTCCAGCATTAGGTGTTGTAGACATCAATTAAGAGGTGGATGTGTTCATAGGTGTTGTTTTGGTAGCTCAACATATAAGGTGGTTACATTTTCCTTACAAGGTGATACTTGATAAAAAAAATTGGTTATTATTGTAGCTCAACTAGACAGGTGTAGTAGCACCTTATGGGATTGTAGTCTCACTAAATAGGGATTGTAGTTCTTTGATCATTTATAGATGGTCTAAATTGGATATTTTTGTTATAGGATAGTATTTTAATTTCAAGTTCTAGTAGATTTTATTCCCCAAAAAGGTTTCCCACTTATGTCATGTGTTTTTTGTTTGATCTTGCATTATCTCTCTTGCTTATTGTTATAAATAATGTGTATGCTTCATAAATTCTTGTGGTAACTAATTAAGTGTTTGTAAAGATTAGAGTTGAAGTTGGATTATTTGGGATCGCTTATTCACCCCCCCATCTTAGTGATTGTACCTATAATAATTAATATCAGAGTAGGTCCTTTGGTAAAAGCTAAACAACTTGAAGGTGATCCAAGTTACAATATGGGTAGTCATCAATGAGGTTTCTCTACTAAGCAAGCATTGATGTTCAATGGATCCAATTATGCTTTTTGGAGTATAAGGATGAGAACATATATTATGTACCTAGGGTTTGATGTATGGAAATTTGTTCTAGATGGTTATGTTGCTCCTATTACTCCTCCATGTAGTGTTGTAGACAAGAAGTTATTTGAGAACAATTCCAAGGTGATGAATGCTATCACTTATGATCTTTCAGAGACTAAATACACCAAGGTAATACATTGTACATTTGATAAAAATATATGGGAAAAAATGAAGATAATTTTTGAAGGAGATTCAAAGGTCAAGATTGCTAAGTTGCAGACTCTTAGAAGGCAATTTGAAAGTCTTAAGATGAAGGAATAAGATTCTATGGCATCCTTTCTACAGAGAGTTGATGAGACTATGAACATCATCAAAGGTCTTGGAGAGAATATTGAAGAGGCTACTATAGTCCAAAAGGTATTAAAGTCTCTTTATCTTAATTTTGATCTAAAATTATCTACTATTGAAGAGATTCATGATCTTACTCAGTTGAAGATGGTTCAATTACATGACACGCTTACTGCATATGAGATAAGAATAAATGATGATATACCACCAAAGAAGGAAGTTTCCTTCAAGATAGAGATGAAGCCTAGGAATAAGTTCCAAGGTAATAAATACAAAGAGGATGACATTTTGACATTGATGAGGATGAACTAATTGCTTTAATTATTAATAAATTGAACACATGCTCAAGGAAGTATAAGGTTAAACTATCCTTCAAATGTTTCAATTGTGGAGAGATCAGACATTTTGATTGTAAGTTCCCTCCCAAGCATGAGAAGAAAGATGATGAAGAGAATGGTTAAGTCCAAGATGATGACAAGAAGACATATAGGAAGAAAGGATTCAAAAAATTTAACAACAAGAAGAATTCCTTCAAAAATAAGAAGAGTCTCTATGCCAAAGAAGAATGCAACTCATCATTTGAAAGTGAAGATAGTGACTTAGAATATGATCATGAAGATGATGGTCCTAATGAAGATGAAGCTCTGTTAATGGTTGAGGAAGGAATTTTCTCACATTAGAAGGTGTATACTTTGAGTTATTCAGATAATGATGAAGATGAGGTGGACTGTGAGACTATTTTGATGAATGATCTTTAATAACTGAAGATTGAAAAGAAGATAAATAAGAAGATGAAATATAAGCTCAAGGGTTATGAAGAGCAATTCGGTGTATTTGAGGCATGATTGAATTAAGATACTAAGGAGCATGAAGTTATGATCAAGCATCTCAGTTGTCAATTGGAAATTATATCTACAAGCCTAAATGATGAATATTTAAGGTATGTTTCTTAAAATGAGTCTTTAAAATATGAGCTAGAAAAGATAGCTAGTAAGGTGAAGAGATTTGTGAGATTTGAAAAGAGCTCATGTGATATAGACAACATTATGAGTGTTCAAAAGCATGCTAGTGATAGAATTAGTCTTAGATATGAATAATAATAAAATAATGTTACTCAAAATAACATGAACCAAGACAATATTACTTTGAAGATAAATCATCAAACAAAGATTGAAGGTGATGGTAAAGACAAATTAGATTAGATAGCCAAATACCATGAGGTATGCAAGATTCAGTGGTTACTATTATACATGTAATCAATTTGTTCATAGGGATATAGAGTGCAAGAGACCTGTTAGAAATTAATTTTCATGAGATTATGATGGGGTTCATCAGTCAAAAGGTGTGAAAAAAAATTAAGTGCTTCAACTTTATTGATGTGGGACACTTTGCAAACAATTTTCCACATAAGATTAGATAAGGTGAGTCCTCTTCAAAAAGGGGAGGTTATTTTGTTTGTCATAATAAAGGACATATTACAAGTTTATATCCAAACACGGTAAGACAAATTATGTTTCCATTAAGGAGTATGGTGTGCTACAATTGTGATCAGAGAGGTCATATTTCTAGGTTCTCCAAGTAAAGGTCTAGAAGTCAAAATAGGTTTAATTAGGCTCCTAGAGTGAAAAAAAGAAGGCAAGTCAACACATGGAAGCCAAAGGTGACAAGTATGAATCTTGATGAGACTGCAGGTCCAAGTAATCTATTTGATATGGTGGTTAATGCTTCATAGGTTGAATAATGTCAAGGGATATGATTGTTTGATCATGTTGAGAATAAATAGTTTGATCTCAAAGAAAATACCATGGTGTTGGTTGAAGCTAGTTCTAAAGTATGTATGGATCCAAGTGAACATCCTGCTATTGTTGAAAAAATGCCTAGTGATGAGGATCCAAGCTACAAAGAAGATTCTTTAGATGAAAATGTATGCCATGAATCTATGTTGTCTCTATGTATTGATAATCCAATCATATAAGAAAAGGAGAGTGCTATAGCAATTGAGAAAGTTGTTTCTCTAAAGCCAAAGAAGAAGAAGAAGAACTATAAGTATCAATTGAGAAAGGAGGAGAAGGGATATGAGGATTTTTTTTTGTTTTATAATATTGAGGTATAGAGGGTGTCTCTATCTATGCTTATTAATAGACTCCTTTCAAGTGGATAAGCAAGTGTTATTGTGGTGTTTTTTAGTTGGAACAATCTGTAGGGTTAGATTGAAGATTCCTAGATAGTAAAGGAGGATTTTTTATTTGTCAAGGTAATATTTTTGCATAGAAATGTTTTTTGACCTTATTATAGCATGCTCCAGATGGTTTTGTGATCTAAAGGTATGTTGAAGTCAATTTGGATATTTTTATTAGCTCTCAAGTTTCCTAGTTTAGGCTTAAGAGCTTGCAGGTCCTAAAAAGGGTTAAAGGAAGTCAAGGTTCCCAATGGTGTGAAAGCTCAAATCTTTTTCTAGAAGTGTGTAATGGTTTTCTCTAAGTGTACAATATGTTTCAAAGGTAGACGTTGACTAGAAGGTGTTGTGTTGACTTTGTTTATTTTAAGATTCTAGGGTTTTAGGCTCTGCTAGAAAAGTGGTCTGCCTTATGAGTTGAGGTATATGTCTTCTTAATATGTTGAATTGGATAAATGGGTTTTCAAATAAAGCTTCACATAGATTTAAAGGTTTGTGGTTCTCAATTTATTCAAATTTTTGTCAAGTTGGAGGCCTAATTGGGTAGTAGGTTTGTGAAGGATGTGTGTTCTAGATGATGATCTAGTTGTTTTAAATTGGTGTGTTTAAGGGGTAATATAAGATTACTCTATATATGAATTTTCATGTCCTAAATATGTGTCTACTAAAAATTATGGGCTCTACAAGTTTTAGGTAGGGCTACAAGTAGGCAAGACATGCCTAGTGTGAAGATTTGATGTTTTTCTCAATGTTTCAAAAAGGGAAAGGTATGATAATTTCAATGTAAGTTCTTAAGATTATTTTAGATCATGTTTATTTATTAGTGAGTGGCATGAAGTTTTTTTGATGCTCCTTGTGGTAGCGTGAAGAGAGAGAAGGCTGCTTAGCATATGTGGTGGTTCTTCATGGTGTGTAGAGATCTGAAGATGCTCAAAGATGTGCATTGGCTCATAGATATAATGGGGAGTCCCTCTCATATGTTTCTTGGTGAGTTATATTATACTTTAGCTATTTTGTGTGTTCTTTATTCATTTGTTTCAATGTTTGGTTGAAGATAGTGGTAGCATGGAGCAAGAGGAAGTTTTTCAAGGCAAGCAGAAGTAGGCTCATGGTAAGGAGGAGTTTGTATCATCTTTATAATATGGTCCTTTACTATTTATGTTATTTTTAGGTCCTTATGATTATATTATGCCCAGTTTATCATTGTGTTAAAGGGGGAGAAATTTCCTAATGTGGAAGCGCTTGAAGAGAGAGAAGGTGAGTTGTATATTATTGTATATGATGGTTATTGACATCAATGACAAAGGGGGAGATTGTTGGTGATTTTTCATGATGATGTAATGGAGGTGTCCTAATGATTGGATGAAGTGATTTGATATCCTAAGTAATAATAACAAAGTGTGTAATGTGTTTATCCTAGTGTGTTTAAAGTTGGCTTGGTTGATCTTCATAGTTTGACTATTTAGAGATGTTTAGGGATGAGTATAAAGTTTTGAGCATGTGAAAGGGGTCATATTATAAGTAAATAATTCTTTGAGTGATTGTGTGCATGAGTATATTTCATCTGGTTGATCATAGTTTTCGTCTAGACACTTTGGGTCTAGTGGTAGAAAATCTAAGGAGACAGTTTGATGATGTCACCATTACCACATGGGAATGAGTCAAGGGGAGTTGGTTATATGGTTGTGATCACATTGTTCCCTAGTTTATATTTAATAAATCTCAATTCATGCATCGAATCATGGTAAAATATATGAGGGTGCAAATTTGGCTTCTCAATCAGAATTTATTATTTTCCCATACTTAGCTAAATTTGCATATGGCCAGAAAGAGCTAAGTAAGCAGTTTGATGATGGAATATATCACATGTATTGAAATTTCAAGAGAAGGTGATCACATGGGTTTGTTTAATGATGATCATAATTTATTTGTGCTAAATTTTAGATCATGCAATGAAGTTCATCAAAAGATATGCATATGCAAAGTTGGGCTCCCAGGCAATTTAACTATGTTTTCCCATAGCCAATTTTGCAATATGTAAAGAAGAGTTGAGTGAGAATTTGATGGTTTTATATCATGCATGTGTGAAGGTTTCAATAAAAAATAATAATATGCGTGTTTTTTTTTGGATCATATTTGATTTTCACTAAATTTGAGATCATGCACTAAAGCATGACAAAAGTTATGTAAGAGCAAAGTTGGTCTCCCAAACAAATTCTAAGCATAGTTAGCTTTGTGACAAGATTTTGAGAAGGAATTTTAATGGAATTATATCTTTCACACATGAGGGTTCTAGGTTATGTTTTTTATATGGTTAGATTCTCCTATGTGAGGAGATCATCTGGTCCAAATTTAAGATCATGCATTGAATCACAAAAGAAGTTCTTAAGATCAAAATATGGCTACTCAGGCATATTGGAAGGGTCCCCATAGTCATTTCTACATAAGTTAAAGATCAAGAAAGATCAATGGTGCACGTTTATCTAAAAAATTAGGAATCAATGGGATGAGGATAGGTGCATAATGTTTAATGACTAAGCAAATGTATAAGATCAATATCTAATGACAAGTAGGTGTTCATATAGATTGATTGAATAGTGAGTATTGATAGTTAAATATTGGATTAATCTACAGAGATTGACATAGCATGTTGAGTCAAAATTTCAAGATTGCATGAGATGAGTTCAAAGTGATTGAGGTTTAATGTTTGACATTGACATACTATGCATTAAAGTTTGGACATGATCGATGGTGCAAGATTGATCCAAAGCTGAGAGGAGACGAGATTCAAGCATTGTGTTCAAGGTTAACTATGACCGTTTGAATTTAAATATTTAAATTTAACATAGGAAAAAACTATAGCTCTATATTTTATCCATATATTTTGATATAAGTTAAATTTATTGGTGATTTAAAAAGAAAATATGAATAGGAATCCATGGTGCATCTAATGAACCTAATTTGAAGATATAGAATTGTGTATAGTCAAAGATATTAATGTTCAAAGTTGACTGTGTGTTTGTCATTATTCTAAAAGTGACCTAAGAAGAGTAATTAATATTATTTTGGAGTGTTGTAGACTTTATGAGGATGATTTATGTGGATTTTAAAGGTGTGTTTAATTTATCTTAAGTATGAATAATGATTAAGAAGTTGACTGTATGTTTAGTAATGGTGTTCCTATGTATAAGGTTTGTGTTTGAGTTGTTTGAGCATATGTAGAGGTGAGCTAGGATGACTGTGATCATTTGAGGATGTTGAAGGGGACATAAGGAGTAGACCCATCTATTTAAAAGTGGTCATGTGTTCTTGTTTTGCTTAATGGTGTGCTAAATGGGTGAATAGGTCTCCATGAGACCTATAAAAGCTACAAGGGCCATATTAAAAGGTGTAGCTACTTAAGGGTGACCCACAGATGCTATGGCTAACATATGGATATTGTATTGAGTTGTGTCTTCATATGAGAGATGACTTAAGGGATAAGGCATGCCTAATGGTTGACCATGGTAGTGATTATCAAGATTGCTCTATAAATAGTGAAATCAAAGTTGGTAATTTTTAGACTTTGTGTGAGAGGCTTGGGAGAGATTTGAGAGAGGATTGTGTGTATGTTTTGTGGAGTGAAGGAGGGGTAGAGTGACCTGAGGATGAGTTAAAAATTAGATCAATTTGAGGACTATTTTTATGACCTGTATGTCATAATTTTATTAGTAAATTAGTGCTCTTACAGATTGAGTGTGAGTGAAGGTGAAGAGTGATAGCAGAGGTCCATCATCAAGTGTTGTAGACATCAATTCAAATTTGGATGTGTTCATAGGTGTTATTTTGGTAGCTCAACATCTAAGGTGGTTTTAGCCTCCTTGCAAGGTGATACTTTCTAAAAAGTCTAGTTGTTATTGTAGCTCAGCTAGACAGGTGTAGCAACACCTTGTGGGATTGTAGTCTTACTAAATAGGGATTGTAGTTCCTTAATCATGTATAGATGGCCTTGTTGGGGTTATATATTTTCACCCTAGCTAAGTAGAAGATTATTCACATCTTCCTACTCAAATCTAGTCCAACATGGAACTGACCCTAGGTTTTGGGTCACCTAGTAATGGGTCAGACCTTTGGAGAAGGCTGAATTCCTTTTAGATCTATCACCTAAACTAAAATTTGATAGATAAAAGGGAGAGATAAATGGGTAAAAAATCATAAAAACATGTAAATGAGGTGATGCAATAGTAATGTGATTATTCATTCACTCTATTGAACTTCTAACAAACTCTAATGAGATTGAATTTGTAACTCCAAATGGTTATTTATGTATTAGTATTTCATGAAAAGGTTTACCAAATAATTAAAACCTAAGGGAAGTGATGGATAGGCTTGATTCAAAGCACTAACTAGTTAAATTATCCACTTGATAGCTTTAATCAAATGGCATTAAACACTAAACATGACCTACACAATAAGATAATCTAGTAGCTAGGTAAGATCATGATTTTGACAAGGGAGATATTTCTACCACATATGAAAATAAATCTAACATTGACACACTATACCAAAACAATAAGATTTGAAAAAAATTCCTTTTTTTATTTTAAGAAGTTATAAAGATCAAATTTGGGTAGAGTCTAGTCATGCCCAAGAGAGGGATTACCAAGTTATTTTCAAGGCTTAAAATCATATATTTATAGAAAATAAAGAGAGAGAGAGAGAGAGTTGTGCATTGAAAAAGGCCCAACCACTTTTGATGGATTAGCACTTTTGAGGATGATGAATTAGGATCTTATCAAGAAGGAACAAATTTTGTAAAAGAATTAAATGTCCATTACCCTTATCCAACCACCAAGTCTCTTTTTGGAACCATGTCATTATCTACTTGATCTGTTCATGAGGATCATGTCTTAGAATTGATTAAAATGTGTCACATCTACATTAGGTGGCCATCTAAAATTTCTTATCAAAAATGTCACCATTATGATAAGTGAGACACCTCTTTATGGTCTGCATTTTCTCCTATATCAAACATAGGTCAACTATAGGTGAAAACCAATCTTAGACCATTGGTTTTCACATAGTCACAATATCTATGAAAATATACAAATTGCTTGACTTTTATTCATAATAATTGGTCTATCTTTACCCTTTGTATTAGACCCAAAAAATCTATTTTAACTATGTGGATCTCTGCTAGTGATGCTTGGTCTCTAAAATGTGTCCTTGGTTCAACCCTGGTTTTCCTTCAAGCTCGACTCCTTGACATTTACCTTTCCTAGGTCCAGAATAACTTCTTCAAATTTTGTCAAAAATGCCCCAAGCTCACTTTTGTTTATTTATTGTTGATTTCCAACTCAGACCATTTACATTGTTCCCAACTATCTTTATGCTTATTGGTTCTATATATACTTTGAATTATTTACTTTGCCTCGCTTTTTTTATTTATCTATGTATGGATGCCCATGAGCCATCAATATTTTACAAACTGAATGCACTTATGCTAATTATCATGTATGCATTTTCTCTCAAATTCTCTAACCTCTTTAACCTCTACTCACCATTAGATCTGAATGTATGATTGAATGTAGACTGTTAGATCAAATGGGACCCACTGTTTGAAAGCTAATTATTAATTCATGATCTTAAAATTGACATCCTCACTCCCATCAAATAGTTTTTATGTGATCATCATTGACATTCAAATGGCCATCAATTTTAAGACCAAATGGATTTCCCTTTCTCTATCTAAAACTTGACTTCTACACAAATGTCTTATGTTTTTTTACCAACTTTGAAGGCTTGGATCTTGAAGTGCAAGAATCATGGAGGCATCAAACTTATAGGAGATTTTATTCTTATCATAAGGGATGAACCCATTTGATCCACTAGTCTTGATATATTCTTAGGTGAATATATTAAATGCTCAAGTTGGTTGGTCCATTTGATCCTGCTTGACGTCCTAGCTCATAAATGGTTAAGTATGGAAACTTAGTGAGTTCTGCTTGAGGAGCCAGCTTTGATCATGCACAACTTCTATCACACTTCAATGAATGATCTAAAACTTAGCACGTAGTAATTAGGGACCAATATAAACAAATCCATGTGATCACTTTCCCCTAAAACTTCCACATGTACAAGAAATGGCCTTGTCAAGATGCTCACTTGGCTCTATTTGAACTTATTTGAAAATGGCTAAGTATGTAAAATAGAGGAATTTGATTGAGAGGCCAACTTTGGATCTCTATAAATTTTGATGAACTTTTGTAGAGGACCTAAAACTTGGTGCATATAAACTTGACACAAATGTGAACAAACCCATATAATTAATTTTCCTTAACTTTTCCACACATGGAAATTGTGATGTTAGCAAAGTGCCTACTTAGAAATTTTTCCACTAGACCCAAGATGCCTAGATAAACATAATGAAGAACTAGATGAATACTATGCACTTCCATACTGATTACAAGAAATCTTGACATCCCATAGGGTCTTTGCAATACTTTAGACTTGTTTTTTAGAAATTAACAACTTACACTTTAAGTGAACTCAAAGTATTTCAAAAGCTTTTCATTTTGAATGATCTCATTAGGTCCACTTACTCCATCCAAAAATATGCTTACACTAAATCATTGGACCATTCTAATCTTAGGATCCTGCTCCTTCTAGTGAACTTTTGGACTAAGCACATTTTTGGTATGTAGACCAAATTTGGTCAACATCTTTGATGATTTGGTTGGGCAGCATGCCTGATATGCTCAAACTCATACCATGTACATGACCTTTGACTTATAAAAAATAACATATATGTTCCATGAATATATAAAACCTATTGATTTTCAAAGATAATGAACTCCACCAAATAAGGAAAGAAACAAAATAAATCAAGGAAACTATCCTAACAAAATAAATGTGCAAATAAATCACTTATTTAGGATAAAATATAAACAAACTAATCTAATCAACCATGACAAGACATGGTCCACCTCAATCAAAAGGGAAACACATGAACTTTCTCATTCCAAGAGAAGGAAAAAGTTATAAAGCAGGGGGGTTATTGAATGTGACCTTTGAAGAGGCACTCTTTTTACCAATTATTTTTCTTAACATCTCCTGAAATGAGCCATCATCAAAAAACTAGTTACCAACAAAGACAAATTCATCTTGCAATATGGATCCTTTTTATGTTGCTTGTCAACTAAAACCTTGTCAAGTGACATCTCATCTATGCATTGTTCTTGAGTGACCCCATATTTATTATGCACTACTACAAGTTCCTCAAGCTCTTCAAGGAGCTCTGAATAGTCAACCCAAGCTACATCATGATCTTGAATAGGTGTTTCTTGATCAAAGTTCTCATAAACATGTTCTCCAATGGGAAACATATCTTCAAAAAGAACTTTAATTTCTTTTAGATATTCAAGATATAGTTGTCGATCATATTTTTGCTATTCTTTTTGATCAATTTGAATAAGATCAGTTTAAAAAGTGTCTCAATCTTCCTTAAGTGTAGATAGCTCAATCTTATTTATGGCTTTATCCTTTATCAATTCCTCATGGATTTCAACAAAACTAACCTTTTCATCCTTAATGATAATATCATTCCTAATTACAGCCTCAAGTGAAGCATCAATGAGAAAATATTAGTCATACACACTTTAATCCTCTTCTTCACTTTCTCCAAGAACTTGACTTACAACTACAACCTCTTTCTCTATCTCTCATAGAACAAGCTCCTCTTGAAGAAGGTATATGGTGGGAGGGTGATGAAATTAAATTGTTTGAGAATAAATATGAAGCATATAAGGTTGATCATGATCATATTTTGGGATCTCGGGAGTAATGGGGTTTTGGAGAGGAAGGAAAGAGAAGCTTTTGGGAACTTCTACACTCTGTTCTTTCCATTTGTCCATTACTTCATCAAGGTCTAAAAAATCATTTTATTTATGGATAACTTGAGCTTGAGGGGTAAATGGTGAAGAAATGGAAAAATAAGAAGGTTTAGCCTCTTGAATAGACTTTTGATTCCAATTAGGAATCTTCATTGGCTCAAACTGGGCTTGATCAAGAAATTCATGTGAATGAGGAATACAAGAAGATTGGTAAGGAACACAAAGGGTTCTTTTAGATAACTAATTCAACTCAATTTTTTTCCTCTGACAAGCCTCTACTTTACCTAATACAAAGATTCAAAACTCAAGCCTCTCTTCTAGATCATTAGACACATTTTGAAACTACTCATTCACTTCCTCATACTGGGAATTTGAACATACTTTTCTTGCATATGATAGTAATTTAATCTATATTTCATCTGTCTTTTCTTGTAAACAATATTTATCATATGAAACATCATAACGATATGAAAAAGGTGAAATCTGGTCTTAAGACTAATATGGTTCATAAGGAAGGCAAGAGTCATGCAGTTGATAATAAGGATCATGGGAAATTTGATAAGGCTCATCATGGCTTTGATAAAATTCTTGGTAAGGCTGATTGGGTTCATAAAAAGGCTCATATGGATCATGAAAAGGCTAGTATGATCCATCATAGGGCTAATAAGGAGGTATTGCATAGGGAATTTCTTCATACATAGCCATGGAAACAACATAAGGATAGTGTAATGAAAATCAACTTACTTGTAAACTGCCTAGATTGTTAGAAGCAATTGCTTGATCTTGTATTCACCAAATTATTCATGAAGAATGTTGTTACAACTAAAATTTTACCAAGACCAACTCCAATGGATCCCACTGAGTGGTCCAAAATTGTTGGGGTTCTAGATTTACACCCTAGCTAAACAAAAGATGATTTAGATCTTACTACTCAAATCTAGTCTAACATGGGATTGACCCTAGGCTGTGGGTTACCTAATAATGGGTTAGACCTCTGAATAAGATCATATTCCTTCTATATTTATCACCTAAATTAAAATTTAACTAGGAAAAGGGAGAGAGAAATGGGTAACAAAGCATTAAGACATGTAAAGGAGGTGATGCACCAGTAATGTGATTGTTCATCCACTCTATTGAACTTCTAACAAACACTAATGAGATTGGATCTACAACTCTAAATGGTTGTTTATGCATTATTATTTCATGCAAAGGTTCACCAAATAATCAAAACCTAAGGGAAGTGATGGAGAGGCCTAATTCAAGGCACTAACCAATCAAATTATCCACTTGATATCTCTAATCTAATGACATTAAAAATTAAACATGACCTACATAACAAGATAATCTAGTAGTTAGGTGAGATCAAAATTTTAAAAAGGGAGAGATTTCTACACATATGAAAATCAATCTGACATTAACACACTATACTAGAATAATAATATCTAAAAGAGTCCTTTATTTATCCCAAGAGGTTATAAAGATCAAATCTAGGAAGAGTCTAGTCATGCCCAAGAGAGGGATCACCAAGCTATTTTCAATGCTTAGAAGCCTATATTTATAGGAGAGAGAGAGAGAGAGCTATACATTGAAAAATGCCCAACTGATTTTGATGGATTACCACTCTCAAGGATGTTAACTTAGGATCTTATCAACAAGGAATAAATTTTGTAAAATAATTAAATGTACATTACCCTTATCCAACTACCAAGTCTCTTCTTAGAACCATGTCATTATCTACTTGATTTATTGATGAGGATCATGTTTTGAAATTGATTGAAATGTGCCACATCTGCATTAAGTGGTCATCAAAACTTACTTATCAAAAATTTCATCATGATGATAGATGAGACACATCTTTATGGTCTACATTTATTCCTATATCAAACATAGGTCCACTATAGGTGAAAACCAATCTTAGACTACTATTTTTCACATAGTCACAATATCTATAAAAATATGCAAACTGCTCAACTTTCCTTCACAATCATTGGTCTATCTTTACCCTCTCTATTAGACCCAAAATATCTATTTTACTATATGGAGTTCTACTGGTGATGGTTGGTCTCTAAAATGTGGCCTTGGTTCAACCTTGGTTCACCTTCGAGCTTGGCTCCTTGATATTTGCCTTGCTTGGGTCTAAAATAACTTCTTTGAATTTCATCAAAAATGCCTCAAGATTGCTTTTGTTTATTTACTATCAATTGCCAACTCAGACTATTTACATTGTGCCCAACTGTCCTTATGCTTATTGGTTCCACAGATACTCTAACTTATTGAATTTGCCTTACTCCATTTATCTATCTATGCATGGATGATCATGATCCATCGATCTTCTACCAAATAAATGCACTTGTACCACTTGTCATGCACACATTTACTTAGTTATATTCTATGACCTCTTTGACCTCTAATTTCCATTAGATCTAAATGTATGATCGAATGCAGACCATTAGATCAACTGTGACCCACTATTTGAAATCCAATGATTACTTGATGATCTTAAAATTAATGTCCTCACTCCCATCAAATAGCATTCATGTGACCATCATTAAAATTTGCATGACCATAAATTTTAAGGCCAAATGGATTTCCTTTGTTCTATCTAAAAATTGACATCTACACAAATGCCTTATACTTTTTGACCAACTTTGAAGGCTTGGATTTTGAAGTGCAAAAAGCAAGGAGGCACCAAACTTGTAGGAGATGTTCTTCTTACCAAAAATGATGAACCCATTCAATCCACTAGTCCCAGGATCTTCTTAGGTTAATATATTAAATGATTAAGTTGATTTATCCATTTGATCTTGTTCAATGTCTTGGCTCATAAATGGCTAAGTATGGAAACTTAGTGAATTTTAATTGAGGAGCCAACTTTGATCATACACAAATTCTATCATGCTTCAGTGGATGATATAAAACTTAGCACATAACAACTAAGGACCAATATGAATAGACCCATGTAACCACTTTCCCCTGTAACTACCACACATGTGAGATATGGCCTTGTTAAGATGTTCACTTGGCTCTATTTGAACTTTTTTTTAAATGGTTAAGTATGGAAAAATAATAGAATTTGGCTAAGAGGCCAACATTATATCTCCATAACTTTTAATGTAATTTAGTGAAGTACTTGAAACTTGTTGTATATGAACTTGGCAAAAATTTGAACAACCCCATATGACCAATTTTCCATGAATCATCCACACGTGACAATCGTAATGTCAACAATGTGCCTACTCAAAAATTATGCCACTAGACCCAAGATGCCTAAATGAACACAATGAAGAACCAAATGAATACTGTGCACTTATATACTCATTCCAAGCACTCTTGACATCCCATAGGGTCTCTATAACGCTTTAGACTTATTTTTTAGAAATTGACAATTTACACTTTAAGTGAACTCAAAGTGTTTCAAAATTTTTGCATTCTACATGATCTCATTGGGTTCACTTATTCCATATAGAAATATACTCACACTGAATCATTGGACCATTCTAATCACATGATCCCACTCCTTCCACTGAACTTTTGGACTAGGCATGATTTTGGTATGTAGACCAAATTGGGTCAATAGGTCTAAATTAGATCTTGTTTTTATAGGATACTAGTCCAATTGCAAGTTCCAGTGGATTTAATTCCCCAAGTGGGTTTCCCATGTATTCCATGTGTTATATGATTGATCTTTCATTGTCTCTCTTGGTCATTGCTATAGATAATGTGTATACTTCATTAATGCTTATGGTAACTGATTAAGTGTTTGTAAAGATCAAAATTGAAGTTGGATTATTTGGGCTCACTGATTCACCCCCTAGTGATTATAACTCTAACAAAATGGAATAGACACAAACTACACACATAACTATATTTTTAATAGGTTTTGAAACATAGCCAATACTTACTTCGGAGTACTTAGTGCCCAATCCACTTATAGATCAAATAAATAGATAATGTTTTCTAACTTTTATCAAGTTTGTTTAAGTCCAATCATGTTAACTCTAATTTGATTATTTTTTATTTAATGCCCATATATTTTCTCCTCTTTTGAGATGATGGATGAATACATGTGTTGACAAATAATTTTAAACTGCCATATATGTTAGGAAAATAATTTAGCCAAAGCATCAATATCCTAAACATATGCCCCTTAAATTTGAATATATATGATACCAACGAATTGTTAATGAATAGATGTATAAGAGTTAATCTAATTTAGGAAAGGTATCAACATATCAATCACAATTCAAAAGTTTATTTTTTTTCTCATAGGAAAATAAAGACGATAACAATTAGAATATCCCAAATGAGATGTAATATACCCTTAAGTGGGTTAGATATATAAATGAGAACAGACACAAGTAGTGTGCCCCCATAGATGCATGGTAGATACCATGGACACATAGGCACCAAACAAGTATAAGGTAATAATCATCATATACATCATGGCTAAAAATATAAAATATAATAATGCATGACTAACACCATAGATAAAATAAATGAATAAAGCAATAGAAAACACAAGTTAGTGATACCACATAAGAATGAGACCAAAAAAACATAATGACAAGAGGATCCTTTATAGACAAGGACACATAAACAATCAAACACATGCATTTGAAAGTAATCATTCATACACAATAATAAATGTAGATGTGATCACTTAGGAATACATGTGTGTATAATGACCCGATAGGCATATATATGATCAATAAGGAAAAAATGTGGGTACAATGTCCCCATAGGTAAAATATGTAATCATGTATGAATCCATGTTTTTTATTTTTTTAGTAATATATAAAATAATATAAAAGTTACAAAAGAAGGCAAAGGGTTGCACATGAGAAAGAAGGAAACAAGGTTCACCAAACTAGAAGAATGAGATGAGGATGATTCTAAGTAACCTACAGATTCCCTCAAAACTCAATACATGTTATGACTAAAGGTCCCAATATATGTGTTTTCATCATCAAGAAATTAATGCAACATGTTAATAATAAGACCAAGAATAAAGATACAAGGCAAGTCAAACATAGCAAGTAACATGGAACAAGTGTCTATAAAAATATCGATATAAATAAAAAGTAATTAGTAAATTGAAACCAATAATATAATATAATGCAAAAAATCACTAAAAATAAGCCACATGTAAGGCACAACACATAAAATAAGAAACTATGTATAATATTATGGTACAATAATGATGTTGGATGAAACCCACTCTCAATCATAAAAATATAGATCGTAGATACCAAGGTGTAATGTATATATAAATATCGATAACATAGAAAATGATATAGAATGTATCCATCTAAAGTGAAAAGTAATATTAAAATAAATACATGTAAACATTTAAGTACATTATATATATATATATATATATATATATATTCAAAATAAAAAGTGTCGACATCTTTTATTCCAAATAATGGTGAAAAGATACATCCAGAATGCCAAACATCTGGTAGAGAGAAAGTTGAGTCAACAGTCTCAACAATAAAGACCAAGGAGACATAGCCTCAACCTAAAGTAGATAAAAATCCCCAGATGGATAGAGGATTAAACAACATGATAGTAAATGAAATGTAATTTTATTAGTCATCAAAGACCAATATGCATATTTTATAGAGATCCCACTCTATCTTCAATCTTGCCCTTTTTTCCCTATTTTTTTACTTCCTGCCACACCTCACACGGTATTTCCACACTGACTATCTGAAGTTTTGTATTCTAGTATCCTATAAGAGAGATTTTCATTTTATTCAGGTTTGTGTAGGTCACTAATTATTTATCCAAATCAGAAGTCTCTAATTAATGAGATCTCTTCATTCCTCCTAGTATAGACCTGACCTATTCAGTTACCCTATTTTGATTCTCATTCTCTTAGTTTTCCCCATCTGTGTGAGTAATATCCTTAGTGTGTATGTTATGTTCACTAGTTTTTGGTTCTTATATCTCTATCCCATTTTGATAATCCACTTCATGGTTTTCCTTTGCATCCTCCACTTCCTCTTGTGTAGGAAAGGACCAACATTTATTATAATGTTTCTACCCTTTATTATGTGTTGGTAAGTCTCTCACTTATGGACAAGTAGCCAAAATATGTCTAGTAAGCTTACAGATACAAAAATAAAAAGCTATATTATCAAAATATAGGGATTGAATATGTTGTATTTTCCCACACCTGATGATCAATTTATTAGGTAAACCTTTATTCAGGTCTATTTCTACACATATACGAGCATATGTGCATAGTCTTCCTTGCATTTTGTCAGCATCTACTCTGAAAAACTTACCCAAAATATCTCCTATTTTTTTAAAAGCACTCATAATATATATAGGGATGCTAGGAAGCCTTACCCATATTGGCATAATAGTGACTAAGTACAAATTTACGTCAAAATATAGGAACCATGGAGTGAGTTATAATCCATCTATCCCCTAAAACCAAGGTCCATCCAAAAAAACTCTCTGATAATCATCCTCATCAAAAAAGTGTACTATGAAGAAACCATTTGAATAGAGGGAGATTTCACAATTCTTTGACCAAGTCGAGTGCACCCATTAGAATAATGCCTATGTAGTTAGCCAAAAACCATTAAATCTATAGATGATTTCCCTCTACTCCAAATTTTATCTATATACAATCACATCTTCCTCTACTATATCCATAGTTGGTATCACCTCTGTCAGTTCCACTATATAGGCATTGGCTAGTGGGCCGAGTTTCTAATGTGTTTTAACTATCTTTTTGTATTCAACACTCTTGAGTGGCCCCTTTGGTCTAGAATAATTTACAACATCTTTGTGAGAGAAAAAAAGTGCCTTCCCATTGCCCATCGCCCCACCTCTTAGCCACATAGTTAGGGATAAAAGGGAGTCCTTTTTTATTCCAAAGTCAGATGATAAATTTGTATTCTCAAGGGATCCCAATGTCATTCTCAATCTATTATTTGAGATCCAAAATACATTCTGATGACCTTACCCAATAATAGAGTGTGTGTCCTTGAATGGATTTGATCTAAATCTAAATAGTTGTTTGTGTCCTCTAGTTGTAGTTGAAACCCTACTCAAGCATTCAGTTAAACACTTTGCTGACATCCATATTACATTTTATTTACACAGATTTATCTACCCAGTCATGTGGGGTCGATAAACACTGCATTGAAATTGTTGGCAAGTGTATCTCTAGTATTTTGATGTGTTTGTGATTTTGCCCTGACCAATCTTGTGTGATCTTTGTAGGACCTTCTGTATGATGAGCAACCATCCTTATGGGTTTTTGGCTGGTATAAACCATTTCTACCACCCATTTCTAGGACCATAGTGTGATTTCCTCTTTTTATTTTACTATGGTGCCCATCCCCTTGTGTTATATCCATTTAACTTGCAGGGTTTCATCTGATAATTCAAAGGTAGTGTAATCTTCATGTAAATCCTTTGCCCTAACCCCTACTCCTCTCTAAGGCTTATATATATATATATATATATATATATACACCTAAGTTAAGGAAAACATAAATACATGATCCATGTAAAAAGGCTCAATATAGTAATTGGAGAAAATACAGGTAAAAATATCATCACACAATAATCATTAATGAATTGTAATTCCTCCATATGTGAGGAAATAAATGAGTCCAAAACCATATACAACTCAAATATCATGTATCTTAATTAGTAAATTATACCATGAGAAGACTCATGTGGGATCATGGATTTAGAAAAACCTCTAAGATAGGTATAATAGGCATGATAGACATACTATGAGTTAATAAAAAATCCTAAAATTTTTTAATCTTTTTATTTTATGAATGTTTTTTGTATCAACAAAGCATTAAATATATGTATGACTAGTGTGAATGTATATAATATTATATGTTATATATGGCATTGTAATCATCACTTTATATATAAGATAGACTAATTTTCAAAGTAATCATCTAATAAAAAAAATCTTGGATCATGATTAAAAGGATCACCATAAATGATGGTGCATAAAATGATGATTACTTCAAATAAGTAAGAGTCAAAAGTCTAGGTATGTCATATATAGTGAAAATTTAAATATGTGATAACACTCTTAAGTATTTGACCATATAAAGTGAAATTAAATGAAATGAAACAAAGAAATAAATAGTATCATACAAGAAATGTCATAATATGCATGCATTAAGTCCCATGAAGATAAGCAGTGAGCCTATCCAATTATGTATATTATGTTATCTTGGTCATTGGGTATTGTGGGCTCAATCATCTCTAAAAAACCCTCATGACTAACTTGTGAGTATTCATTATATAACACAACATCCTCTTTTGATCCTATCAGACATATAATTCTAATGGTAATTTTCATTTTCATTTAATGCACATCATAAAAAATAAATTGGTTTTTTTTAAATCAAAATTGATGTGATCATGGTTCCTATCAAGCATTGCATCCATTTTTCTTATTCACGATTTTCGTAATATAGCCTTACATTGGCCTAAAGTATTGTCAACATGGAATGCAATAAGATAATATTTGGGACGAAGTCATATTTTAAATTTAATTTTTGTCTCATTGTAAGTGGTGGGGAAGAAGTATTTGTTTTTTAATGCTAAATGTTATATCCAAGTGTTTTCATCAAGGGAAGAATACATATATTGACATCATAACATATATCCACCAAACCATTACTGAACCATTTTCCATCTATGAATGGGCTAAGGATTAAATCTTCCAAAGTTAAAGTATATTTTTTTCTTTTCCATTAGAAATTTTTTTTTGTTACAATGGTTTTTTGAGGCACACATTCAGTCATTTCTTTTATAGGTAACCATATTCTAGGCACTTTACTAGTAGTAGATGGTATACTTGTAATAGGTTTTTATTTTATGGGAAAGGAGATCTCTTTTATAATAAGTTATTATTTTGTAGGTAATTTCATACCTTAGGGAATAAGTTATTCTTATGTAGAATATGTAACAACTTTTGAAGTAATTGATGAGGCAAATTTTGAAATAGGTTCCCCTTCTGTAGTTAATGTTATATTTGTTTATATTCCTCTTGTGTAGGATATGAAGTGATGTAATTAATATGTGGTATAATTTAAATGTGACACTCATCAATAAGGATAATAATTATATCTTTTAAATCATGACCTTGATTTTTGAATGCCCATGAATTTTATGATAAGAACAATAGTATTTAGCATTTTGTGAAGTAGGTGAATAGCATAAAGGACAAATAGGAAATAATGTATCATAAGAGTATACATGGAGAATCATTAATTTTAGGGGAATCTTTCATTCTTCTCATGAAAAAATTAATATTAGTTGTAAATTTATTTATTTTATTAACCCATGATGGAGATAATCACTTTTTAGAATTTTGGTTTATAATTAGAGGGATAAAAATAGGAGTGCTTTCAACATGGTTAACTTAATAATAATTTTAAAAATTCTTTCAAAGTGACATAATCTCATAACAAATATATTTAAAAGAGTCACAAGTATGATATTCAAATTTTTGTTGAGAAGAAATATAAGGCCCCTACAAAAAAATATTCTATGTTTGTTGGTAGATAAATCAATTAATGCATATAATGTTTGAATCGTAAGATGCAATAATTAATAGGTTTAATGTTTCTTTGGTGAAGAGAGGGAGTATTCTCAAATGTAAATTTTACTCTTTTATTGCTAATTTATTATACTAAAAATGTTTCTTCCAACTCAAGATAAGAATGTAAAGAACCATTGGGAAGATGATGAAACCAACCTAAAGCTTGACTAGTCAAGATTTTAGGGAATAATATAAGTATAATTATATCATTAATATTAAATTTATTATTAGAATCCATAAATTTATTAAGGTTAAAATAAAGATCACCATTCCCATCAAATAATGAAAATGTAAGCATGGTGAAATCATGAGGCAATGCTAAGTTAATAATTGCATACAATATGGTATTTCTATGTATAGCATTAGATTCAATCGAAGAATAATTCACTTTTATTTCTAATTAAATATGATGTAATCTTTATTACAAGTTACCTATAACATGCATTAGGACTATAACCTCTTGTGAAGGTATGTTAAGATCCTTACATGGTTAATTTATGAGCTAAATCTTACCATTAAGGTTGGCATAGGTACAATATTCCTTACGGGTTGGAAGATAAAACACATTATAAAAAAACCTAGAGGAATATACATTTTTATTATTTACATTTTTTACCAAATGTATAATTTTTTCAATTAGACTAGGATATTAAATAAAATATTTTTTAAATATTTAGCAATGAATTGATTAAGCCTTTCTTCATTTGAAACATTCATATTTTGCATGTTATCATCTAACAAACACAAAGCATTCACATCCTTTTGAATCATGAATTTTTTCAATTCAAGCACGTAATTAAAATGAAACCATAATATGAGAATAAATATATATATATATATATATATTTGAATAAAAGGTTTTAACCCTAAGGCATGAGGGTTTGTAAACCCATAGTTTAAATACTCAAAGGAGTCAAGGTTCACCATTTATGTTTACCCTAATTATAGATTTAATAAAAATAATACTAACCTAATTATAATCAATTAGATCTAAGCATACATCTTTGAATGTAAAAACTTCAAAACTATATAACTCATTGGGTTGGGCTCAAGGAAACATGAAAAATGTAATAAAGAAAACTAGCCTATGTAAATTAAGTATAAGAGGTTATGGAATGATCACATCTATTTATTGTTATGGTAATCTAAACTTGTGGACTATGTATACTATTTGGATCATTATCCTAAAATTTAAAACACAAAATATTTTTGAGTAGACATGCACAGGGTGTGGGTTTGAATAGGATATACATGCATTGCTTCAAATTATGCTCATTGAGTTTTTCCCTATGTCATCGAGTATGACATGTGTAGGGTTACACAAACTAATCTTTCTCTCACTATTTTACTACATATTTTCTGATTTTCTTGTACCTATGGTTCATTATTTTACTAAGAAGAATGAGCATAATTTATGTTCTTTATCTTTAAATTATATTGACATTCCAAAACAAATAAATATTTATAGATTCAAGCAACCACTAAAGTGACATTATAAACTATGTATCCCACAAACTCAAAATTAGACTTCCATATAGTTATGTGTGGGTGTGGATGGAAATATATCAAGTTAGTGTTTCAACATCCTCTTCACTAGAAGTGATAAAAGCAAATGTATGCAAACTAATACCCTCTTATGGCATAAGGGGAATGTGCGATGCCAAAAAACCAACTCTATCAAAAAAATTTGGGATGTGACTTAATGAATCTCCACTTGAAGTAGGAGGAAAGATATATGGGGCTTGGATCTAGATTTGATCTTTGATATTAATTTTAATGTAGCTTCTCTATGTTCTAATTCTTATATCATTACCTTCAAATGGCTTGACAATATAATATATATATATGTTGATCTAGGACAAGTTATGTGCATTATCTGACTTTAGAATTGAAAAGGGGTGAGATTAAAGGTGAAAAATTAATGGAAATGGTCATAAGTGTTAGGCCACTTATCTCATTAAGTATAGGATTCATGCCGACGTGACATCCACATTAGTGTGAAGGAATCATTTTGCTTAGTGGTTAGCATTTTGGCATCAACTAGAGGGTATAATGCATACCTTGTACCAGTTGGCAAGTGGCTAACTCTCTCCAAGATTTTTGGGGCATCTTCTAAGATTGGTGATACATGGTGACCATAGCATAGTGTTCACAAGGTTATTTGTCTAGCATATATGATGACCAAGCTCCATATTATCACTTAGCATGCACCTTCCACCTTGGTGAAGATGTTCCTAAAAGTTATTTAAGGAGTTCGAGCTAAATGAAGCAGGGAGACGAGGAATTACAATGAAGCTCTAGTAAAATGGAATTGTTTTGTATACATTATTCAAAATCCATTAGACTTAGGAGTTATATGTATGCCAAGAAGGATCCATTAATAAGTAACCAAGCTTAGTTGTGAGCCTCTGGGTTGTTAAGTAATGAACTAGACATATATTATGCTATGAACTCTATAATGTCTTTTAAAATTGATTAATGATGAAGATTATTATGTTAACATATAATGTGTCTAATTTAAGCATATTTAGTATTGTTTTTGGGATGTGTAATGGGTATAATGTCATATTTTTAATATATTTATGTTAATTAATGTGTATGCATGCTTTTAATTCACATCTTTAATGGAGTCCCTATAATAGATGTTGATGTCATCATGAATTTGTATAGAGAATGAGTATAGATCCTATACCAAGTGTTCCTATCCTTGTAAGGAACATGAATCAAACATGGTTAGTTTGAGTGAAAGCAACTTTTTGACCCTTCAAGTTCCCATATGACACTAGACTTAGTCCACAAAAGTGTGTGCCCACATGACACTAGGATTAGTCTATGAAAGGTTTGCACCTATGGATCTACCTAAAGCTTTCGATGAATTGATCAAGTCCCCTAAATAAAGCCTCATACCATGGAATAAATAGCCCAATACAGGCCTTTATTACTTCTCAATTTTACTTTAGGTGAGTATATAATGTTTATGCCTTATGTGGATTGATGTTGGCATAGCTGAGTGTTCAAATGTTGAGCACTAAGGGAATATCCCATGCTTGCACTTGGTTATAATAAACCAAGAATTGACTAAGATAACTTTGTGTACCTTTTCTACAACATTTTGATTCCATTATCAATACACCATATTGAATTTTATTACTACAATGGTATGATATAATAATGTACCAAATTTTTCTCAAAAAAATCAAGCATTGGCTGCAGTAGGTAGAAGATAACTTTGCACTAAAACATCAAACCTATAGAGGATAAAAGATAATAAGATGGGTTCAGGACAACCTATATGATGCTTTATATGAGGTTTTTTTCTATGAGCTACCTGAGTATGTGTATCATTGGTTGGCTGCATATTCAACCCGCATAAGAAGAAGATATGGACAACATGATGAATGGATGAAGGAGTGACTAGAGAGGATTAAGACCTTGGATGCTACTTGGACTAGAGAAATAGATAAATGGTGGCAAGGAGTATTGAATAGCTACATACTTGAGTTCATAGTCTCAACATACTCATGCCTTAAATAAATAGAGTACCAATTTTTGCATGACCCTAGAGGCACGTTTGTGAAAGAATTCAATGTAGAGCTTAAAAAGCTAATGGTAGATTATAGTTTTGAAACTTTAGGGATGGAAGGATAAATTCCTTTTACATATGAGTAGTGTAAAGGGGGAGAAGGGGATGTGCCTAATGGAAGGGGATGAACAAATTAAGACTTAGAAGCTCAAAAGATAGACCTATAATAAGAGACACCACAGATTGATGGAAGATATGGAACCTAGAAGTGTTGAGAGAACCTGTAATGAGTAAGAAGAACATGGGAAGGATATTTTAAAATACAAACCTGTAATGAGTAAGAAAAGCATGGGAAGGATATTTTAAAATACAACAATACAAGGATGAGAGATATAATGAAGTGATCAATCAATCTTAACACTTGATGGGTCTATAATTCATTAGGTTCTAATAGTATTTGGTAACTATAGATATGCTTGATGTGCCTATCCCCTTTGAACCTACAACACATACTCATACACTAGATCCCCCACTTGAATAAAATATAGAAATAATAATTAAATCTATTGATGATGTAGATCATAGATTTTTTAAAGACTTGGATTGAAATTTTGTGATTGAATAGATTATTCCATACAATGAGGTGAACACAACCACCTCTAGATCATTGGGCACTAGCTCACCACAATAGAACTTAAACATGAGCATACTAGCTCAGCCAATGTCAATAATGCAAAGTGGGAAATAGCCTATATTAAGTGGTCTATTACCATAAGTAGTACACCACCAATGACAAATTACACCAGTAACAACAATGGGACCAGTGCCTAACCCTATAGATGAAGGCATTAAAGGACTACCACCAAGATAGGCACCAAAGGGACAAGCACCTCAGATACCAACTCCCCCCCCCCTCATAGTAAATCTAATACAAGATAGTTATGTATTTAATATAGTATCATGATGTGAATAATGCTAAGAACATGTGATAAAGTGTGAAAAATAGTGGCATGCATGAGGCATAACCCAATTAGATCGTAAGGCTACCTAGTTTGTAATCACTTTACTTGATAGTGCCCATACTTGGTATAGGAAAATTAACCCTAACTAGGCCATGGTTGATTATGATACCCTAAAGGATGAATTTATAAAGGAATTTGACATTTTTGAGTTTAAATAATAGAGTATCATCATGTTAAAAGAGATTACCGAAAGACTCTCAAAAAGTGTGCACTTGTAAGATGCAGGGTTCAAAATTCTCCTATCAAAGCTCCCATATGATATTCACCCTTCTTACCATGCACAATGGTTCATTGGAGGGTTATTCATGTCATTCCAAAGAGTGCTCTCCACTAAGAATTTTATAGACCCTCAAGAAGCGCTTAAAGCTACACTCAGAGCTAAGGTAGTTAGAAGTGTAGATACTAGGATTAGCCCATTTATGGAGGCATAGATTACATCTATGGATTCCCAACTCCAAAATCTTATCACTAGCTCATCACATGATACCCAAAGTGGACTATGGTATACCAACTATGAATTAGAGGGCCATAATAGAACTAACTACCCATGGAGGAATGTGTGTACCCTGATTCTAAGTTATGAAGTCTATTGAGATGTGCATGATGTCAACAACTGCCCTTTGTTGTAATGCACCAACCAAGTTAACATAACCATCTATTATCAATTATTGTATGCCTACACCCATACCACTATTAACTATTAGGTGATTGATAAAATTCACAAGAACATGGAAAGAGGTGCATGATAGGCCACCACAATAGTCAAAGGGTGAGGTAGAGGATGCGGTGGTGGAAGGTTCCCACCACACTCATGTTATAAGTGTGGCTTGATAGAGAATCATCAGCATGAATATCTTACACATCCCATGTGTGGGTATTTTTGAGGGTCCCATAAGGTCTAAGAATGCCCTGACTTGTATAAAAAGTTAACCCAAGGTAGGCCTAGCACAGACAAGGGCAAAAAATGATCAAGTGTAAGCTAAAAATAGAAAGATGGACCCCAAAGTTGTAACCTACACACATAAAGATAGTCAAGGTATAGGAAACTACTCATAGTGGATTCACCACTTAGTTTTGAGTTATGCCAATACCCGAGTTATGCCTAGAATATGGGGATAAGGGTCATAATGAATGCATAACATGACCTAAACCTAAATGTGTGCCATACCCAGACCCAACATGTCACAAAGATGTGTTACAGTAGGTTATGAGTGTCATCCAAAACCTGAAAGGGGAGCTCCAATTAGTGTGAGACCTAGAAGCACAAGTTGATACCTCTCCCAAGAAGTAGGATAATTAGGAAACTAAAATAAAATAATTAACTGAGATCATGTGCCTCTTATAGATAGAAGGAATATTTCCCCTATTTAAGAACTTACTCCTAGAACATGCAGGCTAAAATTAATTTGAGGTCATTATGCCATGCATGGAGATGGTGTGAGAAGTTTGGCATACACAAAATGTTAAATATGACTAAGAACTCCTGGTGGATGCCACTATTGACAGATGGTTTATCTGTGAGGTCCTTGTAAACATAAGTACTAAGGTCAACATCTTTACTAAGAATGTGTGGGATAAAATGGGTGGACTAGCCTTATAACCTTCCCCTCATGTACTCCTTATGGTTAATAAGACTCGGGCACAGTCTATCATAATTCTAAAGAGCACAGTTGTAGATATCATGGGTGTCGAATTTCATGCTAACTTTAAAGTGATCAAGTTAGTAGAGCAATACAAGTACCTAACACTTTTAGGAAGGTCATGGTGTTATGAAAATAATGTAGATATGCACTTCAAGAGGCACTACATGAAATTTTATAATGGAAAAGAAAGGGTAGTTATACCCCTATCACATGATCAAGGACACCCCTATGTTGAGAGTGTAGACATTAAAGATGAGATCAACCACATTTATAACATCACGCATAAGGCACCAAGACTCTAGACCCAAATGATCAAGGAATCCTCTCTTGGGAGGATGGAAAATTAGCCTCACACCATTGACATTTATTATGACTAATGGGTTAAGGAATAATATGAGACCATTGGTTGATAGCGTCACTTGGTGCATGTGAAGGTACCAAAATAAATAAAGACAAGCTGGGTCCAGATTGATCATGCCTATAAAAGATGGGTCCCTTGTACCAAGAAGAAGGTAAAAAGAGTGTTTCCCCTGAGTAAGGGTAAAATTAAAATGCTCCCAAGATATTAAGGGAGTAATCTAGTGTAATATTATGTTTGTGACCTCGAATCATGCATCCCAAAAGAGGTAGATAGAAAGGTGCACTAGTGTATACATTAAAGAGCACTATCACTCATTCATGGGTAGTGAAAAATCCTAGCTTGCCAACTTAGAAATATGTAAAGGAATCCCTTTTCACTAGATTAATAAAAATTAATGAGGACCTAGACATCTTAGCCTACTCTGGTGACTCTGACCCTATAGCACATGTGTGACTTTATGAAGAAATGTAGACTGTCTGCAGTGAAAATTCCCTAAGAAATCTATGGGTGCATGCCTTCTATAGGACCTTAAAGACTTGGGCATGGGAATGGTACGTATTCAATGAGATAACCAATTGTGATGCCCTTAAAGATTTGTTTGTTCACACCTTATCTTTTTTTTACAAAACCTTGAATTGATTGAGCCACTACAAGTAGTTCAAAGGTCAGTGTTTGAGGACACTGCAATATCGGAGGAGCACCTAAAAGACATGTTTGGTGAAAAGTGGTTAGTTCTCCCAAACTTATTTGAAGATAAAACTTTTAATAGTGACTCTAGTGATGAAGATGATGAGACATAGAAGGCACATAAATAGAATAATTTGATAGGTAAAAGGAAGTTAGTGCATCAAGTTGAGGATAGTGCCCCAAAAAAGGAAGACCCTACCCATCTTTGGGTATAGAAAACTGAGGGAAGTAGATAAGTTGAGGATTCATACTAGGATAAAAATAAACCCTATCAAGTGCCATTAAAAACTAACAAGGTAGATATTAGTTCAGAAGAGGAGCCAAAGATTGCCACTCTATGTGCCTATTAAGCTGACACAGAGTTGGCATGTATTATGAACCTCTTGAAGGAATTCCAAGGATTATTCCCTCATAACTATAGAGATATGAAGGGCACACACCCATCCCTCAGGAAGATGAGCATAAAGCTAGTTGAAAATCTAAGACTCATCAAGAAGAAACCTTATAAGATGAACACAAATCTTCACACCAAAGTTAAGATAGAGATTGATAAAATTCTAGTTGTAGGCATCATCTATCCCATATAAGAATTTGAATTGTTTATCCCCATGGTCATCATCATAAAAAAGGATGGGTACATCTATATTTGTGTTGACTATAAATTTTTTAATGTTGCATATGTAACTAACCCCTTTCCAACTTTATTTACTGATGAAGTCTTATATGGCATCTCAAGTTATGAGATATACACCTTTACTGATGGGTTCTTAGGATACCATAAAGTCTAGATTGAGGAAGAGGACAAGCCCAAAACCACCTTTATGACAAAATGTGGTTTTTTTAATTATAATTTGATGCATTTTGGGTTTAATAATGTGCCATTCATGTTCTCTCAAGTGGTGATCACCACTTTCAAAGACTTCATTCATAAGTTCCTGCAAGTACTAAGATGACTGGATTATATACAAGATAATGAAGGATCACTATGAAAACTTTCACCTTATGTTTTAAATGTGTAGGCAGTTGTGAATTTATTTTAACCTCAATAGGTGTGTTTTTTTAATTCCATTTAGCATTTTGCTCGAGCACATCATCTACAAAGATGGTATGCTCATTGATCTAATAAAGATTGTAATCATCCTCTAGCTCTAGACCCCCTCAATTTAGAAATGTGTTTTCACCTTTCTTGGATATTTTAGGTACTATAGGAATTTCATAAGTAACTATGCCAATATTGTGGAGCCACTAGAAGATCTCTTACAAAAGGATGACCCATTTTATTGGGGCACAGTGCAAGAAGATGCATTTGAAACCCTAAAACTCAAACTAAAAAGTGTACCAATATTGTAATTTCTCAACTATGTGACTCCCTTCCACACCACATTGATGTATTTTGTTTTATGATCAGTGTCATTCTAGCACAACCTGACAAAGGTAAAATAGATCATCCCATTTATTTCAAAAGCAAATTAACCATGGTAGAGTAGAACTACACCATAACTAAGCGTGAGGTGTTTGCCATAGTCTACACCCTTTATAAGTTTAAAAAATACTTATTGGCTACCCCTTTTATTTTATTCAATAACCACGAGGTACTTAAGTACCTGGTGAACAAGCCTATTTTGCATGGGTTCATTTATTGATGGATTGTTTTGTTTCAAGAATTCCAATTCTCTATTGTAGTTATTGATAATTTTGACCTCACATGTCAACTTATCACCCCTACCATTAAAAACTTTGAATATAATTATATTTTTTATTGTGAGTTAGTATTTGGTCTTGAAAATTCCTTTAAGTGATCATTAAAAGCCATGATTGGCAGGTCTTAAGGTTGTTTAGGTGATTTGAGGTCTTGTCCTTCATTTGTCTTATGCTTGTCTAGTCATTTCTTGGCCTTTTTTTGCCATTTTCAGTGGTAAGAAGAGTCATAAGTGTCATGATGAGTTTCATATCATGTGTCAAGGTCATTACATGCCTAACATATGTATAATCAAGTCGATCACATTCTAGACTAACTCCATGACTCATTTCTATGAAAATATGGCCATGTTGTGCCCTCTAGAGAAGGTTTTGATGGTATATAATTAATAATAAGACTTATTCCATATTTATTCACCTCATCATAAATATTAAATACTAAATAATACATTTAAATCATTTTTATTAGAGCTCCTTGGTGAAAATAGCCTTTTCAGTGTAAAAATAAGCCTTTTTGAGGCATTCATTTTGGTTTTCAAAGTATTTTTATGATAAAATAATTTTATAGAATTAAATGGGTCTTCATATGGTCATACCATTGGTTTTTAGGAATTTTTAGTTGAAATTTTTTCAAAAAATAACTTTACTCCAATATTGACCATCGTGGCAGCCATAGAAGGGTAGTTTTAAATGTTTCTTATGAAAAAAGGATAGAGGGTTAGGATCTAAAAATTTGGAAATTATTAGGGTTATTAGTAATATTTAAATTAGTTACATTTTTTCATGTATTTTTATCCTCATATTTATGAACAATCGCTAAAAGTGATTGCAAGTCACTATAGCCTATACATGCAAGAGGGGTCTATTCTTGGACCTATTTCTCATGCTCAAAAAAGAATTAAGACAAATGGTTTTGAGGTATTATTTTAGTGTTAATTATTCTCTTTTTATTATTTTTATAATCTGATAACTCCTTCTAGTAAGGTATTTATAACATAAAACCATTTTTCCTTCTCTATTTTTTTGAATGGTCTGTTGGGTTAGTTTTGAAGAAAAATATGAGTTGTTCATTAGATGTTTTCATCTTCACATGTAATCAATGGATTCATAACACATATTTATTGACCAAGTAAGGGTTCATAGGTTTCCATTCTGAGTGTATCTCCTCTGAGAGGGTTTAAACTAATTGTATCTCTTCGATAAGGTACAAATCGATTTATTGAGTTTATTGTCAATGTTTATAAGTTCAAGGTGATGAAAATATGTCATTGATATCAAGACCTAAACATGATGGTCTGATTATTACTCATATGTATTATATTGTAATCAAATGGCCTTGATTTTGGATAATATGACTGATGTTTATTCAGAGGTAAAGCTTTGAGACAGAGATGGAAGAATTTTGGAGAGGTTTGAATCAAGGTAGAGGGATTTCCTTTGGTTTAGAAGTGTGAACAAGGTCTTGGTAGAAGTGATTATTGAGAAATATCCTATAATGTCATGGTTGTTATTGATGTCAAGCCTGGTCATGATTAATGGTGTATTAATGACAAAGTGATTAGATTGATGGTTTAGAGTGTACAAGGCAAGTTTGTAGGTCATTGAGGTATTAAAGGTTTTTATGAGGCTCATAGATGTCTTGGTGAAATTTAAATTCCTCCTAGTGTCCTTTTGGGAGATAGGAAGATGACTAGCACAAGCCTAGAGAAACTAGACTATCATAGCACATCATCTAGGTATGAATAAGTCAGTTTGGTTGTGCATTTAATAAGTGTACTTGGGAAGAAAACCAAAGTCAAAGGGTCACATAGAGATGATGTATTTTATGCCATGAAGGTCTCCTACAAGTATGGTGTTTTGGTGTGTTTATTATCTCAATTTATAAACCTTCAAAGATGATCTAACAGTGTGGGACGTGCTAGGGGCCATCAAATTAAAGCTATGGGAAATAGTCATTTGGATTCAAATAATATAATCATTGGAAGGCAATTTCAAATGACTGTGTATGTAGAATAAGGACTTGAGAGGATTGTTTGGCTTGTATAATTCATTTTAGTGGTCAGATCAAGTTTATGAAATAAGAAAAATTGTAGTAAACTTTATGAAGGTCATCCCAAAAGTGGTTTGGTATTTTAGAAGGCCATACAAGTATAGTTATTATAGTCCAAAGTTGACTTGTGCAGTTTGTGTTCCTGATAGTGAACCCAAGTAGAATAAAAGTGAATAAGAACATGTCTAAAGTGCTTGGAATGGTGAATTAAGTATTATATCATGATGCCAACTAATTATAACCCTAATTTCATGCATTGGAGGTGACCTATAAGTATGTGTTTATACAATAAATCATCATGTAATTTTACTAAGTTTGAAAGTCTTGATATTGGTAGATAAGGGTATCTGGGTGAGTTTAGTGGTGTTCTTAGATGCTCATTTTGTTTTCTTGAAGTATTTGGAGATGGAACTAAGGTTATGGGGTTTCAAGGAGATTATGGATCTTTCAACTAACCTATAAAAAGAACTTATAACCACTACCATTGGCTTAGGCTTGACCAAATGAAGGAAGGTCTAACAGAAGTTTAACAAAGGTCATGTTTGGTGAGATTGTCAAAGCCTCTTTATGAGGTAAAGCTTACTCTTCACTCATATCATAGCCTCTTTGGTGAGATTTTATAAGAAGATACATTTCAGATTTTGTCACTTTAGCTAAGCCACTTACAACCAAGTTAAAGAAGAATCAAAGTTTCATTTGGTCCAAAGAAGGAGGAAGAGTTTTGAAGAGATAAACAAGGCCATAGCTAGTGCTCCTACACTCATAAATCCATATTTCACAAAAGATTTCATATTGTACACTTATGCTAATATGGACACCATTTTAGGCATTCTTATACAACATAATCATGAGGCCTTAGAGCAGCTAGTAGCCTTCTTCAGTTAAGGCTTGGAGGAGTTTGAAATAATGTACTCTTCTATTTAAAAACATGTATTATCAATTATAAGATCTCTCAATAATTTTAGATATTTGTTGTCTGAAAACAAGATACACCTAATGGTTTCCCATCCAAGTATCAAAGAGTTCCTCTAGAACAAAGATATAAATGAGAAGAGAGTTGGTTGGATAATGAAGGTAATGGATTATGATGTGGAAATCAAGGTCACAAAGTTGATTAGAGGAAACAATTTTTTTGATCATCTAGCCCAACATTTGCAAAAGTATAATGAGGTGGTTTTGGTGTCAAATGATGAAGAGGTTGCATATGGTCATACCTCACCTTCTAGTTGGTTTCATGATTTGGTAAGATATCTCCAAGATGGTCTTTATCCTTCTCATTTGATATTTATTGAATAATTTCATGATGGGCATGGCAGAGGATATTTCTCATCAAGGACTACAATCCTTAATATTATGAGAGGTGGGTACAATTGGCCAAACATATTTGGTGATTGTCATGCATGGGTTGGGAAATACAAATAGTGTGTTATGTTTGTAAGAAAAGTGAAACTCACAACCTTACCTCTCCAACCAATTGTGGTGGACCAACCCTTTGTCCAATGGGGATTGGACTTTATTGGCCTTATCAATCCTCCTTCAAGCTTAGATCATAAATGGATACTAATTGTTATGGATTACTTCACAAGATGGATAGAAGTAGTAGCATTGAAAGAAGCAAATGAATCTAATGTTCTAGATTTCTATGAAGGGTTTTTTACTAGATTTGGAGTTCCTTCAACTATCATCTCTAATAATGCCATGGCTTTTATCAGGACTAAGATCAACCAATGGGTTGTTTAACATGGTGTCTATCTTAGCACTTCATCAAACTACTATCCATAAGATAATAGCCTTGTTGAGTCCACAAATAATAACCTATTGAAGATAATAAAGAATATTGAAGATAATTAGAGGTCATGGCATCTCAATTTCAATTCAGCTCTATAGGATGATAGGATCACATACAAAAGATTAATAGTTAACTCTCCATACAAGCTGGTATATGGTAAGGAAGCAAGGTTGCCCATTTCTCTTTAGTTTCTTACTTTAGAACTAATGCATTAGCTTGAGTTGTTGGAGAATGAACTAATAGAAATCAAGTATGCTAAGCTTACAGAGCTAGAAGAGGTTAGAAATTAGTCCATACTAGCCATGGCAATTCACCAAGCACAAGTGAAGAGAGCCTTTGACAACCTCCAGCTGTAAATCCCATAATGCCTTCCAACTTACAAATATGGATGGTGAGGAGCTTCTAAACCCAGTTAATGGGATACATTTGAAATATTTTTATTGAAGAGATAAGTTCCTTGTACATAGTTTGTTTGTTTGTTTATTTTCCTCCAAGTGTTATCCTAAAACATTAGTTTTTTTGTGTTTTATCCCAAATAAGCGCTTTGTTTGCACATTTGCTTTGATTAGTTAGTTTCCCTATTTTGTGTGTTTACTTCCTTGTTTTGGAGGAATACATTCTCTTATTTCAAGTCAATAGATGTAATTACAGTCATGTATCATATTTGTCATTGTTTTATGAGTCCAAAATTCATGTAAATGGTCTAGTTCTCAAGCATAGCAGGCGTGTTTCCCATTTGAGTCACCAAAATGTTGACAACTTTAACTTCAAAGGTTAAATTGTCACCTCTACCATTTAAAAATTTGCATATAATGCTAGATTGTTTTGTGAGTCAGTAGTTGGTCTTGAAAATTCCTTCAAGTGATCACTAGAAACTATGATTGGTAGGTCTTAAGGTTGTTTAGGTGATTTGAGATCTTGTCCTTCATTTATCTTGTACTTGTCTAGATATTTATTGGCATTTCTAAGCCATTTTCAATGGTAATAAGAGTCCTAAGTGTCATTATGAGTGTCATAACATGTGCCAAGGTCATTATATGACTAACATATGGATAATCAAGTTGATCACATTCTGGACAAACTTCATGACTCATTTCTATGCAAATATGACTATTTTTTGCCCGCCAAAGAAGGTTTTGATGGTATATTATCAATAATAAGATTTATTCCATCTTTATTCACCTCATAAGACATTTTAAAGACTCAATAATACATTTATAGCATTTCAATCAGAGATCCTTGGTGAAAATAGCCTTTTCAGTGCAAAAATAGGCTTTTTTCAGGCATTCATTTTGGTTTTCAAAGTATTTTTGTGATAAAATAATATTAAAGGATTACTTAGGTCCCCATAGGGTCATATCAGTGGTTTATAGGAATTTTTAGGCGAAAAAAAATCAAAAACCAACTTTGCTCCAATATTGACCTTTGTGGTAGCCTCAAAAGAGTAGTTTTCAAATGCTCAATACGAAAAGAGGAGAGAAAGTTAGGATCTGAAAATTTGTCCATTGTTAGGGTTTTGAGTAATATTGAAATTAGTGTAATTTTTTGGATTTGTTCCTTCATCTTTATGAACAATCTCTAAGAGTAACAACAGGTCACTATAGCCTATGCATCTGAGAGGGGTCTGTGCCTGTTTCTCAAGCTCAAAAAACAATAGAGATAAATGGTTTTTAGGGATGATTTTAGGTTTAATTAGGCTCATTTTCATATTTATATCATTTTATAACTCCTTGCATGAATGTATTTATATCATAAAACCATGTTTCCTTCTCTATTTTTTTGAGTGGTCTCTTGGGTCAGTTTTGAAGCAAAATATGAGTTTTTCATCAGATGTTTTCATCTTCAGATTTTATCAATGGATTATATAATTTATGACACATATTTATTGACCAAGTAAGGGCTCATATTTTCAATTCTAAGTGTATCTCCTCTGAGAGGGTTTAAGTTGAGTGTATCTCTTTAATAAGGTACAAATCCATTTATTGAGCTTATTTTCAATGTTCATAAATTAAAGGTGATGAAAATATGTCATTGATATCAAGGCCTCAACATAATGGTCTAATTACTACTCTTGTTCATTTAATTTCAATAAAATATCCTTGATTTTGGAGAAGATGATTGTTTTTTGTTCATAGGTAGAGCTTTGAGACAGAGATGGAAGCACTTTGGAGAGTTTTGAATCAATGTAGAGGGCTTTCCTTTGGTTTAGAAGTGTGAACAAGTTCTTTGTAGTAATGATTTTTTACCAATGTCCTAGAATGTCATGGTTGTCATTTATGTTAAGATTGGTCATGATTCATGGTGTATTAATGACAAAGTGATCATGTTGATGGTTTGGAGAGTGCAAGGTAGGTTTGCATGTCACTGAGGTAATAAAAGTTGTTATGAGGCTCATAGATGTCTTGGAAAACTTTTAATGCTTTCTAATGTCCTTTTGGAGAGAGAAATATAACTAGTACAAGCCTAGATCAACCAAAACATCATAGCACATCATGAAAGTATGAATAATTAAGTCTAGTGCATTTAATAAGTGTACTTGTGAAGTCAACAAAAGTCAAAGGGTTACATGGAGATGATGTTTTTTGTGCCATGAAGGTCTCCTACAAGTATGGTGTCTTGATGTGTTTCTTGTCTCAAGTTATAAGCCTTCAAAGATGGTCTAACAGCATGGGATGTGCCAGGGGCCATCAAATTAAAGCTACTATAAATAGTCATTTAGATTCAAATAATATAAACATTAGAAGGCAATTTCAAATGACTATGTATGTAGAATAAAGACCCAAGAGGATTTTTTGGCTTGTAGAAGTCATTCTAGTGGTAAAATAAAGTTGGTGAAAGAATAAAATTTGTATTACACTTTATGAAGGTCATCCCCAAAATGGTTTGGTGTTTTGGAAGGTTGTACAAGTGCAGTTATTATAGTCCAAAGTTGAATTTTGCAATTTGTGTTCTTGATAGTGAACCCAAGTAGACTAAAAGTGAATTAGAACATGTTTAAAGTGATTAGAATAGTTATTTAAGTATTGGATAATAATTTTAAATCATTATAACCCTGATTCCATGCATTGAAGGTGACCTATAAGTATGTGTTTATGCAAGAAATCATCATGTAAGTTAATTGAGTTTGAAAGTATTGATATTGGTAGACAAGGGTATCTTGATGAGTTGAGTTGTGTTATTAGATGCTCATGTTATTTACTTGAAGTGTTTGGATATGTAACTAATTTCATGAGGTTTTTAAGTAGATTAGGGATATTTCAACTAACCTACACCGAGCACCTACAGCCACCACCATTGGCTTAGGCTTCACCAAATGAAAGAAAGTCTAACAGAGGTTTAGTAGGGGTCATGTTTGGTGATATTTTGAAGTCTCTAATTGAAATACATGATATGAGTGCCACTAAAGGGATAAGGACATCACATATATGAGGTATAATTAATACTCATCAAAGAGGCCTAGCATAGCCTACAGTTGGTAAAGAGGGAAAGACATGAAAGGTTACATCAAACAGGAACTTAGAGACCATTGTGTGTGAAAATATGGAAGGTTAGGGGTGACATGAGCCATCATGAAAAGTGGTAAAAAATAAGAGGCCCCATAAATATTTTCCAAGTGTAAACCCCTCACTCCATTAATAGGTGGTCTTAAACTTAGCCTCAAAATCACCTACAATAAGTTTGTGAGAGCAAGAAAGCTTAATTATAGAAGTTGGAAGTCACTTTTGAGACAATGGGATGAAGGATTGAGTTCACAAAAGAATTATTTTAGACATATAAACTTATAAGAACCCAAATATACTCATTTTTAAGCATGATTGACCCCTAAAATAAAGAGGGAAAAGTGAAAACCTACAGGCTGTGGGGAAGCATTGACTCAAGCAGGCCCAGGTAGGCTTGTGCAAGTAAGTCAAAAGGGGTTCACATATAACAATTGAGTTTATTTTAACATTGGATCACCTAGTATATATAATAAAATTATGTTAAGGATCCCATTTCTCCACCTTCACTTAAATACACAAGTAATGTGGGGGAATACAAGGTTTCAAGAAAGGCACAGTAAATTAAACCTAGGAAGCATTCATATGCATTGGAGACATCAGGAAAGTTGCAAGATGAGGATAAATATAAGGAGATAAAAATAAATGAATAAAATAATATATTATATTAATTAAAAATGGTCTATGCATGTAGTACATACCTATAAGTGTCATTCCAAAGTAAATAAACACATTCATATAACCTACAGTAGGCCTGCCAAAGAGAAGTATGAGGGATGAAAGGGCTTTAGTTAAGGTTGAGATAATGATGAATATGATTGAAGGAGATTAAAAATGATGATTCAAAATATACCTCAAGATAATAATTATGGAAACAAATAAATGAAGGGTTTTCAAAGGGTAGCATACATTCAACTTACAAAACCCTGCACACAGTCAAGATTCAAAAAATCTGCTTTAGAGTTTATGATGGTTGGAGGTGATAGAACGATAATCTAGACTTGAAAATTTATACAGAGGGTAATAATTTCCAATTAAAACCATAATTTATTTTATTTTCATGATAAAATATGGACAATATCTTCTATTTTATATCAGAGTTAGGTCACTTTCAGGTAAACATGCATGCAAGAAATTGTGAGAAAGTGACCAAAAGGAGTGTTGGTTATCTTGAGAACACTTTGTGACACCTTGGTATGTTGTATTAAAGTGTATTAAATATAAAATAACATGTATTAATCTAAGGAAACTTTATAAACAACTCAAAAATTGTGGTGAGTGATCATTTATAGTCAAACCCCACTAGCCTAGACTAGGCCTATTGCCCAAAAGGGGGACATTTCCACTTCCAACACCAAATGATCATTAAAAATAATTTAAAAATGTTAATGGGAAGTTATTATGTGTTTTAAATCTATTGGTTTGTATAATAATTCATTAATAATCCAATTTTTGGCCCAAGCTCATGACAAGGTGCACATAACAAAGAAAGAAGCTTGATAGACCAAGTTTGGATGCTCACACTAGCAAGGAGGTTTAGAATGGGACCTCAAGGAGTTATGGGATGTTATAAGTGGTATTTGAATTTATTTTTTTGGAATTTATTTATAGTTTATATGTCATAATTTTATTAATTATCCTTAAGGGTGAAAACTATCAAAAACCCTCCTAAAACCCCAATTTGGACATGTTTGAAAAGATTGAGTTGAAAACCCTATCAAATGCCATAGTTAAATCCTAAAAAATACTAAAGGTTGTAGTAAACTCTTAGAGGGTCATTTAGATGTAATTTTTTTATCTTAACTTGTATGTAATAGTACAAAAATTATACTTTTCCTTGTTTTGAGCTAAAATGCGTGTTCTGGAGCATGTAGAAAGATGCCAATTATTAGGGGAAGTAGCTTGATAGTTTTTTTACCTTTCCAAGATCAAAAATATATAATAAATTGGTTAGAGGTTCCAAAACCATTAAATCATTTTAGGCTATTTATAAAATGCCTAAAAAAGGCAAGCCTTCCAAAGTCCATTTTTAAACATGTGTGAGCTCCCAATAGCAAGATTTCTCTTTCTAGGGCTAAAAGCGATAATTAGGCCTAATTCTAGTGAAGGAATGGGCTAGAAAACATGTCTAAACTTGGATTATGGCCAAAAAAAAATTTATGGAGTGGAAGGAGGATAGAGGGTACCTGTAATAAGTCTTAATTTTTCACCATCACCTATATATTCTCTCAGACAAGGAGATTTATAGAAACAAAGGGTACAAGGAGTTCAAGGAAAAAGCATGGTTTTATTGTTGTTCCAGGTCTTACTAAGTGTTTGATGCATTGAATTTCCTTATCCTAGGTCTACTGTGATCTTTACAAGTCTTCCATGGAGGATATATGTAGACTTGAAGCAAATTATAATAAATTCCTACCTTTTCCTTCCATGCCTAATAGACGATGAGAGATTTAAGGAGCTAGGAGGTTAAATGAGTGCATATAACCTATCAGAAGGTCTTAGAAAGTTATTAAATGAATTTATACACCATAATAAATCCTTTTAATAATTAATTAATAGTTTTTAAAGTAATATGAGTAGTTTTAAAGGGTCTACAAGCTCGAATAGGACTCTATCTCCCTCATATGCCCCATTTGAAGACAAAGTCAAAATGAGTTGAAGAAGTCTCATTAAAAAACTTTTGAAAAGTATTAAGGCATAATTAATGAGAATATATAAGGGTTTTAATGAATAATTTAATGTATTTTAAGGCCTACATCCATGGATGGAGACACATTCTTCAAGAAGACATGAAGGCTAAAATCTAGGGGTTGTAGAAAGAATCTAGGCACTCTCCAAGTGATCTAAGCTTGACCAAGCATTATGAAAAGTATTAATAATACCAAAAAAAAAATTAAATTTTCTCTTCCACTCCACCCTATGAAATACCAAAGTTTGAGAGCATGAAGAATGGTGCGTAACACTAAAGGAGGAGTTTTTTACCAAGTTTGAAGTCCCCTACTTTGGGGTTGTTTTGTCTCCAAGAATTTATTTGCTATATGAATTAATTTTTTATATAATGTAATATGAATATTTTATTTTTTGATTGTTCCTAAATTCTTCCAAAAAATTTATTCACCTCTTGAGATAAATAAGAAGTTAATTCCTCCAATTTCAAGTTTTTTGAGTGAAGTGTATGTGCTTGCCATTGATATAGCTTAGTGAAATACATGTTTTCATTTGTTATTGTCTAGTTATTATAACTTAATGAGAGATTATTGATGTTATAAAGGTCATTATAATTTTCTAAAACAATTTTAAGTTCATGTATTGGATGTAAGTTCAATCCTTCCTTGTATAAGTTGAATTTTTTAGGTCCTTAGTATGAAACACTATTGTAGAAACCTTATTTGAGTGTAGTGAATGTGTGAAATTTTTTTAATCTAATAAAAGTGTCATTTAAATCATAAGTTTTCATACAATAATTGGTGTATCACCTTTCATTTCTAATTTTCTTTCAGTTTCATTACAAATAGTGTTTTTTGTACCCTTTTCATTACCAGATTTAGTAGGCAGTAGTTTAAAAGTAATCTTTAGTGAGAACACCAAGGGAACCAGCCCTCTCTGGAGATTATCTCACTTATAAAGTCTTCAAAACTTTTTAGATATTCCATGTTTCAATATTAATGAGGAATATCACACTTTATCATAAAGGCACATTCCTAATTGACAATAGTAGTGAAGCCTAAAAAATAAAACTCAAGCCCTGACTAGCTATCTCGCATCAACTTTAGCAATGCAAAAGTGCCTATTGAATATGATATGCCTAACATGAAACTTTATATATTCTATCATATCCCTAAATTCTTGGTATATATCATCACATTTCTAACCTCTAGATATTTACCCTAGACCATGATGACTAAAGAAAGCAAGTAACTCATAGTTCACACTGCCCCCTTTCAACTCATTAGTGGGTAACTATACAAGTTGATCCATGATAAATTCATGCATTTATGTGTCTTAAATCATAAATGGGACTCATTCTTTAAATAGGTACATGAGGGGATTATTGGAGGTCATTATGTTGGAGATGTTACTATGCATAAGGTACTATAATCAGGCTTATGGTGGCCAACTCTATTCCAAGATGTAAAATAATGTGCCAAATCATGTGACATCTACCAATTCATGGTAAATCCCAACCACCATAATGATATATCTCTCATCCCCATCCTTTCTCATGCACCATTTAAAAAATGGGCCATTAACTTTATTGGGCTTATTACTCTGATTACAAGGTACACAAGCACACGATATATTCTGGCTACCACATATTACTTTACCAGTGGACCAAAATAGCATCAATAAAATATTATATATCTACCACCATAGTAATTTTTATTTATTATAATATCATTATTCACTATGGATGTCCATGTAACTTGACTAGCTATCATGACATGCACTTCATCAATGAAACCATTTAGATCCTATTGACTGAATATATGGTGGCATACCATAAAATGACACCTTACCATCCCCAAGTGAATATCATTATCGAGGAATTCAATAAAATATTAGGAATATGCCTCATAGATATATGTGACATTGGTCAAAAATATTAGGATGACCATGTGTCAACAGTATTATGGGCTTATCACACTACATACAAGCACCTGAACAAAGCTACACCATTTCAACTAGTGTTTGGTGTAGAGACCATTTTACCTATATAATTCCTAATACCCTCATTTTACATCATGTTTATTAGTTTATTAGATGACCAAGATTATTTAATCATACGCTTGGAATACTTAGATCACTTGGATGAGACATGCACCCAAGCATGGTGGATTTGGCAAATAGAAAAGCCATGTTAGAATCTATGGAATGATAATCACATTAAGGGTAAGGTATTTGTAGAAGGTGCACTGGTATTTCTATATGAATATAATTACCTCAAGAACCAAGGCAAATTTTAGATTAGGTGGATGGGTTCTTATATCATCCATAGTATATTAGAGATTGTCACATATTGATGGGTGAAATTCTCCCTAGATATTTCAATGGAAATAGACTGAAGCTATACCATCACTATAATGTCACTCATGCCATCAAATACTGACTTCCTAATCATAATCTAGTTACTTTTATTTGACCATAATAAAATTTGGTGTAATCCAAATCTTTCCTTATGTTTGTTTAGTAAGTGTTGAGTGAATAAGCATGGTGCTTTCAGGCCTATAGGAGAACTCTTCCGGTGCATACAAGCATAAATCTAGTTAGGTGAGTTGAGCATGATTACTTTCTAAGCCCCTGAGGCCAAAAACCTTAGCTTATAGGTGTGTGATTTTTTCCAAAATCAAAAATTTGTGAGTACATGTTGATAAAGGTAGGCACATAATATATTCATGCACAAAGAATCAAGAGGATAGAATGAAGTGTTGGACCAACACAAAGATTTATATAGGGTGGGTAAGGCCAAAGTAAGAGACATAAAATCATAAAGAAATTGACCAATAAATAGAGGCATGCTTGTAAGGAATCACATCACTAAGAAGATATAGAACGGATGAGGTTGAATTGTGTACATGTGAAGTGATGTGCCTAGGTTACCATAAGAAGGGTCAAGGTCACATCACATTGAACCAAAATAAGAGAATGACCATTGAGATAGCCAGTGACCACTCAAAAGTTGGAAATAATTCACCATTTGAATCACCTATCACTTCACTATAAAAACCATTAGAAAAATTAATATTGTGATAGTAAAAACACAAAGATCCACAATAAATGAGTAGTTGGTAGTGGATTTTGAGAGATAAGCAAATTTCAAGAAATCCATGCACCACCAAGCCATTAATGAGGTAGATAAAAATAGAGTATAAAGGGGAAAATGGAAAACTTTAATATGTTATAAACCTTTGTAATAATTCACAATAGAGATGAATAGAGTTGAAGCCATTCAAACCAAAGAATGCTACTAGTGAAAACTAGAGCATCCATAGCCCCCTAAGCAAGAATATTTGATCAATGATAAGATTGAAATCTATTTTAAATTGGAAAAGAAGAAAAGGGAGATAAATTTATAGATAAATAGGGCAGCAAGATTTCTATATAATAATGAGGCTTCCATTAATGGTGTAGGAAGATCAAGAGTCAAAGACATAGTCACAGTTCCCATGACTATGAAAAAGTACCAATCATAATTTTAGGCTTCAAAAAGATAAACCAATCATGATTCAATTATACTAGGTTTAGAATGGTAAAAAAGAGATTAATTATAAGTCTATCATAGGCACAATAGGATGAAAAAAAAGTACATGTAGTAATAGAAGTAGCCACCATAAAATGGGAGGCACAATTGGAAGAAGACGTAAGCATTGCATTAATAGATCCAAAAGTGAGTGTGAAGCTTACCTACAGAGAGATGAAATTCCACCTAGAGGTCATGGTATGGGAGAAATGGGTGTCATTTATACATATGTGCAAGCTCAAATATTACAACCACCAGATAGGGAGAAATTTGCAAGATATAAACTAGGAATGGATGGTCAACACAGGGAAGAAAATAAAGGTGAGAATCACACTATTCGATGTCTCCATTGGATAAAATTTGGTGACCATAGGTGTAACCTAATTATTTGAGATACCAATATTTTTCAATCTAGAGGAACTAGTGTAATTCCTTCTCTCATATGTATATGGTGACCATTTCTACTTTGCAGGATGGTGCATGAGGATCTTAGCAAGCCTGATTATTAGAATCATGGGACTATCAGGCATAGAGGCATACATCCTTCAAATGATGGAGGATTAAGTGGATGTTGAGAGGGTCATGAAGGTCCAAAGATAATACAAGTCAAGATTCATGTTCCCCATCAAGGATAACCAAGACCCCATTACAAGGGTAGTGGCATACCTGGTTAGCTAAAAACTATGCCCTGGTGGTTGATGTTCTGACATTAGAAAGACCTTCTTATGCATCACTTTCCACATGGTATAAGGTGTAAAATTTAATATCTCCAAGTTTATTATTGAGAATATTGTCAAGAATGCATAATAGTTACATCAAGAATGCAAAAACTTCATGTGGGGGTATATATTGATCTTGATAATGATGGAAGAGATAGGTGTGTCAAATGGTGATGATGACAACCTATGCGTATTCCCACCCAACCATGAGTACCCTACAATGAAGTATCAAGACTACATTTACCCACTTAGCTTCTCATACAAGTACAACATAAGGGTAAAAGGGTGGTGTGATAGGTACATTGAAGCCTTTGATATTGAGTGGCACATCCCTCAAGAGCTTCCCTAATAGATGGTGAGAATAGAAACCTTTATCATGATGCAAAACTTTTGTGTGGTGTGCCTGATTCTCATAGATAAGAACCTATCAGGGTGGATCTGATTTCCATACACATTTTTTTCCAAGTATTTCATGGTAGTGCTAAGAATAATTCCTAACATGCAAAAGCTAGAGATATCAGTCAAGACTATGGATCTATATAGGAGCAAGATTAAGCACTAGTTTGTGCACCTTAGAGACAAGGACACCAAATATGAGTAAGATGCCTCTGATAGAATAGACATCTATCCCCTCTAAAGAGAAATTATAAATGGGAGGATTTTCAACCTCTATTATTAAATGAAGTTGTAGAAGAAGGGTGTTGATCTTAGAAAGGATGTTGAGCAATCCCTCCTAGTCGATAATGAAGGGAAGGTGATGTCAAATATGTAGGAGAAGAATCTCCAAAAGAAATGGGGAGAGAAACTTGAAGAGATCATAGTGTGCATTCAATTAAAAATTACCTCTAAAGATAAAATCATGCCCCTAGCTCCTAAGAAGTGTATAACCTTTGCACTAGAGAGTGCTTCCTCCAGAAAGAAGCACAATAAAAACTACTAAGGGACCCATTGTGTTCCCTACTATAAATCTGGTAGATATGGATAAAAAGGAGACCCTCATACCTGAAATAGAGGAGGAAATTGAATAAAATAGATCAGGGACATATATCCTATAGATAAAAGAAGGGGAAGAGAATCCAAGTACTAGATATGTATAGAAAGCCCTATAAAGTGGCACAACCACCATGATTAAGGAAATAGAGGATATGAAAATATCCTTATCCAATGAAGAACCCCCACACTACCTTTTCAAGTAGAAGAGGAGAAGAGAAGGGTTTGGAAAAAAATGGCCTTGAGTGAGGAGGACATTAATAAGGTGATAGCATTTGAAGATAATCAAAGACTTACCAAGGAAAAAGAATTGGCTAAGGTAGAGAAAGTGGCCATGAATATTCCCATAAGCACAAGATCAGTAGTTGAAATGGTCAATCAAGTGATAAGTGCCCACACCAAGAAGGTAGAATAAGTTCCACAAGAGGTGTGCCTAAGTATTGAAGGGGTGCTTGAATAAAAATAAGGTAATACTGGTACCTTAGAGAAATAAATAGAGATATCAAAAGAACCCTAGTAGAAACTAGGTAATTTTGGCATTGAAGGAATTTCCTTGGAGATAAATATTAACAAACCCCAAGATGAAGAAGCAGATGAGGGGGAATAGTCCAAGGAAGAAACCCCTAAGTATCAAATAGGTGAGTCCTCTAAGGAACGTGCCAAAGAGAGTAGAGGTACCAGTGAAGAGGAGGAAGTAAAAATAGAGATGTCCATCATCAAGAAGGATGATAAGGAGCTGATCATAAGGTAAAATGCAAAGAAGGGATGGGTGGATGAATAAATTTAAATGTATGACAATATATCCCCCAAGCTACTATAACCAAGATGCACAAACAATTCTCATTTGATTTCAATAACTATATGGATGAGCCTCATTTTGAGGCACTTAGAGTGGTTACTTCAAGCCTATAAGAGTCTAATGAGGGGTAGGGATCCCTCATAAACCATTGTTCCATGAACCCACTATGATCTGGGAATGCACTAATCAGAATGGCCATTGAAGTTGTTCACCAGAACATCATCAATGATGGCAGGGCAAAAAAATAGAAAAAAATCCACAAAAAAGCCAAAAATGAAGCACATGCCACAAAATTCAAGCTAAAACAACTTTGTGAGTGCATAGAGATGGTTTAACCATCCCTTCTAGTCAATTTTGATACTTCAAACCTTTCAAAGGTTGACAAAATTTGTGTGTTGGTGGAGTAGATGCTCCCAAGGTTAAAACTTGAGCCAATGTAACAAGAAGAATAAGATCCCAATGTCACACTAAAGAAAGAGTTGGTTGATAATCTTGAAGAGGTAGAAGACCTCTTCACTACATTATAAGAGGGTGTGGATGTACATATTCTTAAGATTCTCAAACCAAGACTCAATCAAAGATATACACCTAAAGCAGGAAAAGGAGGAGAAGGAGAAGCTGATGGCATAATATACTCATCAAGTAGGTCAAAGTGGGCATAAATCATGAGAAATGTCAATGTGATTAGCAACCAAATTAAGGATCAAGAATAGAACCTAGAAGCATTCTTATGCACTTTACAGACTAAGGAATATGATTAAGGAACAATCCTAAATGGGAGTGTGGAAAAGGTGAAGGCTAATGTTGAGGCCTTTAAGAAGGAGATGGAGAAAACATATGTGCTTACACTTATTGTTACATACACCAAAATAGATAGCATTGATGAAGAAATCAAGCTCACTATTAAGGTCTTTGAAGACTTTAGCTTCAAACTTAAGGAGAGTGTGCTTGAGTTCTGTGCTCCCAAGAGCTTGACAGCCTAGTCCATGGATGGACTAAAATTTTTGTATGGGTTAATATTAGTCCCTTTATCTCATTAAGTATAGGATTCATGCCAACATGACATCCACATCAGTACAAAGGAATCATTTTGCTTAGTGGTTGGCATTTTAGAGTTTTGGTGCCAGTTGAAGGGTACAATGCATACCTTGTGCCAATTGACAGGTGGCTAACTCTCTCCAAGATTTTTGGGGCATCTTCTAGGATTGGTGATACATGGAAACTATAGTTTAGGTTTCATGAGGTTATAGAGCTGGTAGATATGATGACCAAGATCTAACTTAGCACTCGACATGTACCTTCCACCCTAGTGAAGATGCTCTTAAAAGTTATTTAAGGAGTTTAAACCAAATGAAGCAGGGAAAATTGTATCAAAGCTTTAGCAAAATGGAATTGCTCTATATGATGTCATGAAATCTCCATTTGTAAGTACCCAAGTTTGGCTATGAGCCTTTGGGTCATTAATCAAAATGAATTGGACATATATTATGCTATGAACTATATATTATCTTTTAAACTTGATTAATGATTAAGATTGTTGTGTTAACACATAATGTGTCTAGTTAGAGCATCTTTAGTATTGTTTTTAGGATGTGTAAAGGGTATAATATCATATTTTCAATAAATTTATGTTAAATAATATGTATGCATGCTTCTAGTTTGCATCTTTAATGGAGTCCCTGTAATAGATGGTGATGTCATCATGAATATATATATATAGAATGAGTATAGATCTTGTGCCAAGTATTCCTATCCTTGTTAAGAACATGAATCAAGCATGGGTAGTTTGAGTGAAACCAACCTTTTGACCTTTCAAGCACCCGTATGACACTAGACTTAGTCCAAGAAAGGCTTGCACCCACATGACACTAGGCATAGTCTATGAAAGTGTTGTGCCTATGTATCTACCTAAAACTTTGATGAATTGATCAAGTCCCCTAAATAAATCCACATGCCATGGCATAATTATCCCAATTTGGACTATGGTTCCTTCTAATTTGTGCTTTGGGTAAGCGCATAAGGTATGTGCCTTATGTGGATTAATGTTAGAATAGTTGTGGTTCAAATGTTGAGTGATAAGGAAATATCCCTTGCTTTCACCTAGTTGTAATAAACCAAGAACTAACTAATACAAGTTTGTGTGCCTTTTCTACACCAATAAGGTCCAAAAAAGGTAAAATGTAAAAACATGTTCAAGGATTGTGTCTAACCCATATGCACCTAGGCTCTATGTAGATCTGAGCTAGATTGACATGTGCTCTGCATGGGTCTAACTTGGAGATGACACAAATATTATAATTATGATAACAGATAATTTTTAATAAGTATTTGATGGTGATTTTTATGTGTAAGGGATAAATATGGACCTTAGACAAACTAAGATGGACCAAGATACAAGCTAATATGTACAAGTCTACCAAATATTATAAATTCAAAATAAAACATTAGGAATAAGGGTCTTGTGTCAAAATTAGATTTCTACCATAATATGTAATTAAATAGGAGTTAGATACCCATCAAATAACTTAAGAAAATACTCCACTCCGAGATGCAACTTTAAGTTCACCTTTATAATACCACAAACTAAAAAATAATGAAGACCAACCCTATTATTTTTCATATAATTCTACCAAACTATACTTCTTATACATGTTAGAAAAATACTTTCTAACTTCTATAGAAATGACAAAATCATGATGCATCATTAATATCGACTTATCATTTCTACCCAAACCATCAACTTGAAATTTTGAACTTTCACCTGTTTCCAAATCAAAACACTAGTAAAATTATAGCATAATTTAAGATCAAATCCAATTTTAAAATAAAATGTGCCTTCTTCATTTTAGATTTTTTAAAATAAACATTATGAAGTAGAGTTCTAAACTAGAGAGTTACCTAATATTCAAATGAATCTATAGATAATATCTTAATCAATAATCATAATATCAAAGAAGCAATATTAATTATATCGAAGCATCAAATTAAAGTTTAGCCAAATACTAAAGTCTAAGACCGATGTAAAACCAAAGTCTTAGTCACTATCTACATCATCAAAAGAAACTGGATATACCAATAGCATTCACTTGTTAGTATCACACTTCATATATTCCATTGGAGTTATCAGCATCTCAATTCAAGTAAAAAATATTGAATCATCATTCACCTCGATCTTGACACTTTTTTAATTTGGGTGACCACATGTGGAGTTGAAGGGAATTTGGCACATTTAAGATTTTGAGAGACCAGATCACAAGATAAAATTGGGGGACTTAGTAAAACAAGGTTTAAATATCTTTTAAGAGAAAGGGGAACATTTAAAACTTGCACAACATTTTGAACAACCAAAAATTCATGATAAAAGGAGTGCAATGTGTGGTTAATATAGCCACATAGGGGTGTATGCAAATTTATATTTTGACCAAAAGAACTATTTCCCTCAAAATATGAAATGGGAACATTATGTACTTGTAAAATAAGCATGTGACAGGTAAAAATTCCATATGATGCAATCTATAATATATTCTTAATATGAGGATCTATAGTTTCTCAATGTAATGAAAAATGTGTTCTCCAATCCAAAACCCTTACAACATTCAAATCAAGGTGCAACCTACAAAAATGCCTATAACCATGTTTAAACATTTTAAGGCCCTTTTGACTTATGAAGGATCTACCTCTATATGAATTTCCATAATTTTTAAGGTACTCTACTCGAGGTCTCAAACTTTGATAACCTTCACCATGACTCCACCCAAACATCTTTAGTCTCTATCAAAGTTGATCATAAATTAAAATAATGAATTCATTTTTCTTTACAATACTTAAAATAATACCAAACAAAAATATTAACTTGTCTAAATAAATATTTTTTAATATTCTATTTCAAACAAATTAACTATGAATATTCTATAAAATTACTTAACTAAAAATTATATCAAACTCTCTCATAAAGGTTCAATAAATAATAGATTATAAATTAAAAACAACATTCCAACCTCCTAACAAACCATCCAAAAGGACAATATCTTTTTAACCATCTATCCACTTAATTACGTGAAAAAAAGACATCAAACTCCTTGTAATAACTTAAAAAACACAAGTATCCATTCTTATTTACCAATTCCTCCAAAATTAACAAAATGATTTATAGACAATACGTAAAACTTATCATTTCAAGCTGAAAATATCTAAAATACAAACTTAAAACATAGCCTTGAACTAATAATAGGTCAATAAAAAAATCTAGTATATGTCCCAAAACACTCCTTAATGCAAAGTTGAGGACTCAAAACCAAAAAAAAAATTATTAAGGAACAAAATTAAGCCCAAACTAAAACCCTAACTATAACATCCCTAAAGTCAAAAATGAATGAAATCACTATTTAACAATTTTATTTTCAAAAAAGACTAAGTAAAACACTATGAGCACTTTCCCATATTTTTTAATTTCTCCAAATGGCCCACAATAAATAATAGTAATGAAACCCATTATATAAACAACATGGCTATGAACAACTATTGTGAACCCTTAAATCAACATATAATAATAAAATGTTTGATAAGTTGACCAACTACTTTCAAAACTCATTGCATAAAATATAACATCGATTGAGAAATATTAATAACTCTTAAAATGCCTACACATTCAAATTAAACTAAAGAAACACATTCAAATATGATCTTGTAATAAACTTGAATAGCCAAAATGATCACTGTAATTTTTCTATTCTGAGTTTTTGAACAACATGTAATATTACTACCTCTCGGTAGATAAAAACTAAATAAAAACCAAACACAAAAATATAATAACCCTATAAATTTTAGAATTACCTTTATTTTCATATGATACTTCCATTTCCTTTAAATAATGAGCTTTAAAACTTAAATAAACAAAACACAAATAGCTCTTCAAATAAAGAGTTGTGAATACTTCTTCAAATAGCTGTAACAAAGAATAACTTCTAACTATAGTTAAAAAATTTGAAATAACTATTTCCATGTAGAAATAAACATATCAAAACTTTAAAACAAAAAAATTAAACTTCATAACTTCAATCCATGTCATTTACTACAATACTTAATTCATATTTTTAAAATCTAAACTAGTGATGCTTCAAGATAGACATAACACCATTAAACTCATAACCAAATAAAAACCCCTTAAAACTTAGATACCCAAAATGATAACATTCAATAATAAAAAATTAATAATTTTTAAAGTAAAATTCTCAAAAAAATAAAAAACTAGAACTTAGTATTATGTTATAAACTCCCTTTTACTTGGTATTTCCAAACTACAACTCCCCTTTTTTTTTTTTTTGAATAACTTCATCATAAACAAGTCAAACTAAATAAGAAACCATAAAAATACTTTTAAATGGGTTTGACATAAATTCATATTCAATTATCATTCTTTTTAAAATATCAAAAACATGCACCCAATGGCATAAAGCTTTGAAACATGCCTAAAATGAACATTTCCTCAAACCAAAATGAAATGTAGGAGTCTAGAGCAATTTTGGCACGGCTTCACTAATGCTATGCACTTGTAAAAAATTAAGCAAGAATGCCTACTTAAATGGAAATACTCAATAGCTTCTTCATCAAGCTTCATGAACCATAATGACCAGTTACAATCAATGTGAACGATAGTGGGAGGAAACCCATAGTGGGAAGAAACCCATTAATGGTGAGTATTGTTAAACCATCGACATCACCTTCTAAATTTAGAATTAAAAAATATTTACATTTACTTTTCAACCTCAAAAATACTTGATATATATTTTCCACCAAATTTATTAGTCTTGCAACAATTTTTAATATATAAGAAGTTGTTAAACCAAAGATTGAAACTAGGTCAACCACCACCTATCAAAATACTAAAAACCTTGAAAAAATAAACATAATTAATAAGGTCCCCAACAATATTTCCCTACAACAAGATTTTTTAATTTCAAGATTTATATGAATGTTAAATGGAACCCAAAACAATTTACATACATCTAAATCTGATGCCTTTGAAAAACTAGCAATTCCACAAATCAGCACAATTATGCTCAACTTCTACTAATCTTTTAGAATGATCACCAATGAACCAACTAACTTCTTATCTCGATATCAATGAAAATCTATAATTTCACAAACAAAAAAATATTTCTAAAAAATGTAACAATGACAATAGTGCTCACATACTTGTGTCTGTTCAATAACTACCACCAATCCATATCAACATCCAATATGCTCTAAAAACATACTATTCCAACCAAGGTTACACATTAAATGTAGTAGCAAAGGATGATCATGCATATAAGTATTTAAAATAAAACCTACAATTTAATGACTAAAGTAAGAAAATTCAGCCCCAACCAAAAAGTAATGGTGCAAGATTAATTTAGTCACAAAGTAGGAAAATAATTTGAACACTAAAAAAAAAGGTGTGAAATTTTAGCAATAACATTGGCAAACTTGTTAGTCTATTTTAGAGATGAAATCAAGCTATAATAAAAAAATTTGTGCAATTTACTCAAGAGTATAATCAAGTACCATTGTTTCTTAAGTCATTAATCATAAACCTCTTCAAACAATTTATATAACTCAAGGATGAATTGTTCGGTTAGCATGGCACAAAGAAATTAAATTAAGATAACTGGGAAAATGAGGGCTAAAAGGTAGTGTTGGAGAAGCCAACATATAAATCCTCAAAATGAAGTATCACCTTAAAATCAAAAACTTTTATTAATTATAACCAACATATAAATGAATGTATGTTTAAATTTATATTTTAGTTTTAAAATAAAACATACTTACAAAACTATGCTCACTTTATTTTCTAATTTTTCTTAGAAGTTGAACACTTAGGCATTTGAACATAATGATTGTCAAAATTGAGTAATTTTAAATGCAAAACAAAAATAATAAAGAAACAAATAAAACAACAAGGAAAAAAATCCAAATTTTGAAAAAATGAAACTAATCATATAAATTATTAAGGTGATGGCCACTAACCATATGATTTAGAAAATTTATATTCAAATCCTACAAATGAAAATTATTTCTCCCTAAAACAATAGAAATATTAAAAATTAAAAGAACCTAACCATAACAAATCAATATTATGGTGCTTACCAAAGTCTTCTCATGCATTGTTCCAAAAGAAAACCTTGTCTCTTATTTTACAAATCTTTTTAGAGATCTTATAAAAAACAACCTCTTAATTTTATCTTTATATCTTTTAATATTTTGTGAGGTAGTGGCCTTAGTCTCATTTAGGGCCAAAATATGATCAAGCCTTTGTTACAGAGTATTAATATTATCATATGTTTATTTCAAAGCAATCTTGGTAAATTAAACTTGTAGCTCATTTGGCATCATGACATGAAAAACATATACAACTATAAAAGGAGAAAATTTGGTTCGATCTTTAATTGTGGTTATGTCAATTTATAGGGCATGAAATTTTTTGATGTGCTAATTTATTCTATTTTCACTCACAATTTTTTTTTGTTTGATAAGGTAAACCCAGGTTTTATAGGGACTTAGAACCATGAAAGTGATATACAAAAGTTTAAATATGCCCTACATGGTTAAATGAGCAAAAATAAAAACTATCGACTAGATCAAAACAAAACCAAAAATAGAAAAATTAGATTATGTGGAGGGACCCTCCTGGGTGTCTTCAGTAGTATAACTATCCTTTACCAAAATTTTGGGTTTGTCTTTTGAAACATTGGCTCAGGTGAAATTCCTAGGACCTTTAATGGGTTCCCCAAGAAAAAACATCTTGGGATGCTTCCTGCCTTTCACATGTAAATGGGTTTGTTTTACAAGGACCCCCCTGGGGAACCCAAGGGGGATTTAAAAGTATGGGATTAGGGAGGGGGCTAGGTAAAATGCACAAATGACTGAATGTGGCCTCTATCATCTGGTGAAGCTCATTCTAGTCCTATATTAACTTAGCCAAAATGAATCCCATCTGTTGAACCTTTGCATTGAAATTTTATAGTATTTATTTGTTTTTCTCAAATTCCTCTATTACAATGGCCTTACCCTTCTAATTTGATGTGATGGGAGATCCAATTTTGATGGGTTTTGGCTTTGAAATGAATAACACATTAAGTGGTAGGTCATTAGGTGGGGATTTAGATAAGCTATTTTAGGGAGAGTGAATAGGAGGAGGGTGGGATCTCTCTATTGGATCTTCCTCTAGGGAGTCCTCTATGGAAACCTCCTCGAAGAAAGATCCTCCTAGGGGAGCCTTCTAACCTAAAAGGGTCTAGCCATGTTTTAAAAATACAAGGATAAGGCCTTGATGGAGAATGGGGTTAGTGTCATAAACTTGATGGAGCAGGACAGTGCTTTCCAAATACTTGAGAAGGAAATAGGGGAATCTAATTTTAAAATTGATCAAATGATTAAGCAACAAGAAATGGTGAGAAAAACATAGGATGTACTTACCTTCTAGATTTATGTACCTCATGACCTAAAGGTAAATGTTGAGCCAGTATCAAGGTAGGTCGGTACGAGGAAATCCCTTCTTCTTAGTTTTCATAAAGTTATTGGTTTGAAAGAAACACTGTAGAGATTCTTGTTTCTTGGACTGGTCTTTGAATTCTTTAGCATTGGTACAGGATATGCCCATGGCATCGCCAATAAACTCCTCAAAGATGTTTATGGAAATACCTCGCATAATGACCTTCCTTTTTTTCCATGTAGCGATGAAATCTTGGACCACCATGGCATTATGCTCAATAATGCACTCCTTGAGTTTTGTAAGCCCCCCCTTCTTAAGTTTTTTCTAGACCTTATTCTATTCTCAAACCTCTTTACAAGAAGTTGGCTCTAAATAGTCTCTATCACCACCCATGGTTATAGTAGGTGCAGGAATAGAGGTAGTGAATCAAGATTTTTGGACATGGTCTAAACAACTAGGGCTTTAATAATGTGGAACACCTACCAAATGAACATTATCATGATTGCATCCCCTTACCTCAAAATGAATGTGGAACTGTAGGATCATGATTAATCCCATCAAGTTGAGGGGTTACACATGTGATGGGATGATGATCTTAAGATGCATATGTACCTTCTATGTAGATGACACTAAACACCTTAGGGGGAACATTGCCTTCATCATAATCTTATTCACTCACAATCTTATTCATGGTAGAAATCAGATTTGTATTCATAGACTTATCTTGTCCATCACTTTACGGATAATACTTTGAATAATAACTGGAAATAATAGAATATTATCTTAGAAAATCTAAGTACTCACTAAAGATTAATTGAGGGCCATTTATAGAGATGATTTCAAAAGGCACACCAAAATGATAAAATACTTGGTTCTTAAAAAAAAAATCTCAAATGTATAGAACTTCTTAGAGCAAAACCCTCATGCTATTTAGTGAAGTAATTTATCACAATCAATATTTATATATGACTATCAGAAGAAGGGGGGTATATAATTGAAATAAAATTAATTCCCCGTATAATAAAAGGTTTATTTGGAATCACTAGATTTAGAGGCATGGTAGGTAATTGATCCCTTCCTACAAATAATTGACATAACATACAAGATCTAATTAAGTGGTAGATATCTCTAAACAAGGTTGGTCAATAATAATGTGTATGTATAATGTCATGTGAATTACTATATGCAATGTAAAGGCCACCACAAACACCTTCATGATAGATAGTTATAACATGCTCAGTTTGGTCTTACATTAAACATCTCAAAAAAATACCATCTATATTCATTAAGATAAAAATAACAAATTTAAAATAAAATTTAAAGTTTGCAATCTCAAACCTCTCCTTTATTTCTTATCTAAAGAATCAATGTAGACCTAATTCTATAAACAGAACACTAAATTGTGATAATTTAATTTTTCAATAACAAGTAGTCCCAATCTTGTATCTCTAGTCTAATATTAAAACTTGTAGTAATGTCTCTACCTTTTTTGGTTTGGATATGAGGCTTAACTTGGATGTTTTCATCTACAAAAAGATTAAGAACATTTAAATCAAATGAATAGTTTTGATCAAAGTGTTTAGCTAAGTCATTACCTTTGATCATTTTACATGTTTCATATTTGAGGTCAAATTTGTGTATCCTAAAAAGCCACTTCGATTACTTGTTTCAAACATAAGCTGCTTAATGAGGTATGTAAGAATCCATCCAGTCAAATACAAGAAAAAAACTTCTAAATATTTTTTTCATGTCATTCCATGTTATCCTTCCAATAATTTTTTTAACTAATCCTACAACATATATTCTAAAATAACAAAATACACTAACATGTATAAAGTACAGTATTATAAAAAAAAATGTTATTTTAAATCATTATTTTTCATTGATTCAAAGTCAACAACCTTCCTAATTTCATTTCTCTAAATAATTCAAATGCATCATTTAAAAAATCAGAGTATACTTTCAAAATAGAGTGATTATGCATAACAATTGAAAATTTATCTTTCCTTAAATCAAATGAATACGTACATATTAAAATCTGAATCTATATTGACCACATGATTACATCATGGGCGTAGTCTACCCATTTTAATAAAGTAGTTTAAAACACAAATCCAATATTTTTATATAATATTTCATGTCAAATACATCTCAAGTTTTAACACCAATTATAGTTTACATGATTTCATATTTTTTCAAATCATGATACCATAGGTTACAATCATCTCTCCATAACATGTATATAAAAGATTAATCCTTCCTAAAATAATCCTCGCGACCATGGAAGATCACCATTGTTTCTAAGAACATGTAAGAAGATGGATATCATCATCAGAGGCTTTACCTAAAATAACAGAGTATTTTAGATCTCCCACACATATTTTTCCTTTGAGATTTTTCCTACCTTTCATGAGAAAGGTAGATATAGAACCATCAACAAAGAAGAGAATAATATGTTTACAATTTATACTCCAGCTAGCTCCATGAAACTATAGACACTAAAATCTAGTATTAGACACTTGGAAATGTCGATCTTGACCTACATCCACCTTACATGACTTGTATGTACATATATGGCTCTTGTACACCTTAACTTCTATCCACATGATTTCCATGGGTCCAAATTTCTTAATTTTCTATCAATCACCCACAAGAATTCCATAGTCTATATCTAATTTGATCTTTATCATACTCAGATTATTTTTAGATCATCATATTAGTATTCCTATTTTTTAGACAATTTTTATAAAATTAGACACCTAAAAAATTCTAAAAGTGTCCAACTTTGATGAACTCATCTCATTTCAAGTATATGTCAAGACTAGGATTAACCTAAAACTTACCTTATCTAAGAGATCCAAACTTAGAGAAGGTAAATCAAATATATATCTCATTCATACTTAGTTATATCAGGGTATGACCAAATATATCTACTAAATTTAGATAGATGAACACTTATAACATAACATCAATGGAGAGGATTCTAAAGCTCTAGGCAATCAATATAATGGAACAACCCTAACTAGGTCTTCTTATATTAATCTAATCTAGTATTACCAATCTAGCAACATAAACAAAGGGGGGTGATTAAACTAAAAAAAGGTTAAGGGGCCATAGTAGGCAAATGGGATCCTAGGTTACCTTATATCCACACTAAGTATAAGTGTAGAGGAGACTCAAATAAGGAGTTATACATTCATTCAAATTATTAATTATGCAATAATTACATATCAAATGAAAGAGTTAGGTTTATAAATACTTTCCTTAAATTAACATGTCGAGCCTCAATCTCCCCCTTAGCCAATGGTGTTTTTTAAGAGATTGTTTTGGTTGTAAAGATCATAATGGTTAAAGAAATTTCTAGTCTAGAAGGATTCTTATTGCATCCAAGACTCCACATGATAAGATTTTCCCTCCAAGGTAAATTCTAATTGTTGGCTTCTCCAAATGCATACTTAAATATAATTAAGAGAAATAATAGTGCATAATGAATATTCTTCTTTATTGGATTGAAATGGGACTTGTATTTATAGTGAAGGATGATCCTAACCCTTTCCAAAATTTTAGCCAACAATATTGACCCACCTTGACATAGTTTAAAATTTATTGTTTAACCTCAAACTAGGTTAGTTAGGACTGACTTAGTTGTGAAGCATACACCATAAATTTTAGACTACGTCAACCTAGGCCAATCTAGTTTTAATTTTGGTGGGAAATAGAAAAGAATACATTGACTTGGGATGATATAGTTATAAAAGATAGGTATTGGCTTAGTTAGGGATATAAGGATGAATATTGCTTAGGATATCAAGTTTAGGGGAAGTGTAGTGGATATAGGTATGATAGATAAATAAAAATGTCTCTCACGAAGCACCATCAATCTATCCACCCCTTTCTTGGCACACATTTAAGGCATGCACTCATAGATATCGAAACTCAATAGGTTGTAAGAAAGAAAGAGTTAGTAAATGATAAAGTTTTTAAAATATAGTGTGTATACACCAACCAACAATAATTTTTCAAATTCAACTCATATTTATGGGGTGGCTTGTATGTTTTTTCATGTTGGTAGCATGAGAAAGTACCCAAAGATTCCAATATAAATACACAATAGGTTTAAGCCTATTTATTCATCTAGCATTGTAAATCAAGTTTATTTTAACACGTTCACATTCAAAGGGACTCCCTTAAACTTTTCAATTCAATAATCAATCACAAGGAATAGACCCTAGCCAAGTCTAAAGCACCTAATCCAAGCCAAATTTTCCACTTACCAAGTGTTAAAACCTAGATTACATTTTGTATTCATTAAAGGATCATTATTTCACACATGCACCTAATGGTGAGAATTATGTACATTTTGACTTCCTTCTTTAGAGTATTAGATATTTAGGCAATGTTCATCCATTCATTAGGGAGTGGTTGAGGTCAATTTAACCCACCTCTTTCCCCTTTTATAGTCTAGAACCTAGTGTTGAAATTGAACCTAGGGTTACAAATAGAATGAGATAGGTTTCTTGATATTGTACACCCACATAATCCCTAATATTGAACACAAATGAATTTCATGCAGGTGAAATGATTTATGCCAAAACATAGATGCATAATTTATGCAGATGAATCATGTAGATGATAGTTATCATTTTTGTAAGCATCCATATATTAATGGAATCATCTTAGTAGTTCTAAACACCTAGTTCCTAATTTTAATGTCTCATAGTATACTTATAGCCCTTTAATCACCTATATTTAGTCTTAGAAATACATACAATAGTAACACTTTAAGTATCTAAATCCATTAGGTCATCTATATTTATATCAAGTACAATTATGCAAGGATAGTATGCCTTTAGCATTTAGATTCATGTATTATTCATATGATTTATACAATTTGAACTCTCTTAATTTTTATCTCATGTAGGTTCACTTAATCAAAAATAAATTAATACTTATTGGTGAACCCACATTTTGTCTAGAACATAGAAAAACCCTAGGTTTCCCTTAGGGTTGCATCTTTATTTTCTAGGATTTCATATTTTTATCTTAGGGTTTTAGTTTTGATTTCTAATTTCCCCATACATTAAGGTAATAAATATTTTTAACCTTGGACCTACTAATATTTTTAATCAATTTACACCATCATCCTTGCCTACTACATGATCCCTTTAGTAATTTTTTATAAATCTATATGCTAAGGTGTTGTAATTAGATCACAATACTTCTAGAGTAAGTCATTCAACTATCTCTCATGATTTTATTCATAATACATTAACTTTAGATATTTAATCTCATCCCTTACCTATGGGTTTCATATCTCCTAATCTTACATTATATGATGGTAAAGGTGATCTAGGGCAACACCTAAAACCCTTTCAAACAACATGTTTACAATATACCTCCAATGACAAATTTTTGACTAAGTTATTTCCATGAAGCCTTAATTACTATACTTTGTGTTGGTTTTTTGATCTTCCATTCCAATCATATAATGCATTGAATCCTTTACCCAATCAATTTATAGGACATTTTATGATCAATATCAATGAGAAATTGTCATATGCTCAAATTTCAAAACTCAAGAAGGGATCCAATGAACTAATCAATTATTATGTAGTTAAATATAAAAATATGCTTTATAAGATGATAAATCCTATGGTTAACAATGATTTATAATATATATTCAAGAAAACATTACTTCCCCCTCTCTATGAGTATTTTATGTTCAAGAACTCAAATCATTTATGAGTTATGCCAAATAGTTAGAGATTGATCAGTTAAGCTCATAGCTTTGAATAAGATCAAATGTGTGCCTAATTATATAAATACTTAAACTATAAAGCTTAAAATCAAACCAAGTTACAAGGTCAAAATAAATGATGCTAAGACTGAGGTAAAAATAATGGTTAATGTAGTGGCACATGTTATTAATAGGTTTGTCTTGTCCAATAAGGAGGTAATTTTTATGATTACCTTAACCACCTCATATAATTTTGTATAAGTTACTTGAGTGTACCCTTATATGTCTCCCTCCACCAAAGGAGGTTGATATGATTAGACCTATACCTAAGGACAATGATAGTAATGCATATTGTGACTACCATAGATGTGAGGGGAATTATATAAACATAAGCTATTCATGAAGATATAACATTCAAGATATCATTTATGACAACATTATTGAGATTAGAACACCTATAAATGATTCCAAACCACAACCAAATGGGAATGCAAAGTTGAAACTATTTTTCGATCCCTTTCCAATTCATGCAACAATAGAAACTAAGGATACTTCTAAGGTACACATAACATACAATGTGTATCATCCTCTTTAAACACATTATCACCCATTGGATGATCATATATATAAAACTTGATATTACATTTGATGATAATGATATTATGCATGATGATCTTACTTATACATCACTATTTATATGAGCATACATTGATTTAAAACATATACATAGTGTCATGATAGATAATAGTTTAAGTGAAAACATGTATATAACGATAATTATTCAAAATCTTGGATATGCAAATGAGGATTTGATGAATACAACAAAAATAACCTCTTGGGTGCATTGTGTTATCTCTTAAGGTAATCCCTACAACGATTTCTACTCTTTATTAATCTTATCAAATATATGGGTATTTGGCATGTTGTTGGTATGACCTTGGATATATAAGCTCTAGGCACTTCCATATTTAGTACATATATGTGTCAAGTATATACATGGAATTTGATTGGTCACAATTTCAATTATTCTATATGAGTATCCTACTCAACTAGAGGCATTTCCTTATCCACCCCCACCACCACCACAATCAGCTATTCAACGTATTTAGGTTTATTCTATACATCTAGTTACTTCAACTATTTAGTTTCACTCTACATGGTTAGTTACTCCACCTATTCAATTTAATTTTATGCAATTAGTTTCTCCACCTATTTAGGTTCAATCTATGTAATCAGTTACTCATCCTATTCAGGTTCATTCTACATAGTATGTTATACAACATAGTCAGGTTCACTCTACATAAATATTTTAGAGGAAGATATTTCCATTGCTTTAATTCCCATTACATCAAAGAGTTATTTAAGATTCATAATATCCATTATCTACTCCATCATAACCTAAGCTAGTGTTATAGACAGCTCATCATGTTTCACAATGAACAAAGGATATTAAGCTCCCTATAGTAACTCATCATACATAAGATCCCTATGAGTCATGATGATGATGATGGTTACATTACATCAAAAGATCATTCTTCAGATTTAGATATAACTACATATGATACTACATGATCACGATAGGTGACCATTCTCATGTTTGATATAAGACCCACATATGACCATCCCCTTGATTGGATAATTAGTTAGTATTTTTACATAAGGATATTATTCTAAAAATATAAAAATATTTGAAAAATAAAAAATCATGACATAAGCATGACATTTTCTAATTTTACATTTATTCATTTGTGTTATTTATCACATATTTGGTGGATTATGTGTGTGTGTGTGTGTGTGTGTGTGTGTGTGTGTGTGTGTAATCCACCAAATATGTGATAAATAACACAAATGAATAAATGTAAAATTAGAAAATGTCATGCTTATGTCATGATTTTTTATTTTTCAAATATTTTTATATTTTTCGAATAATATCCTTATGTAAAAATACTAACTAATTATCCAATCAAGGGGATGGTCATATGTGGGTCTTATAGCAAACATGAGAATGGTCACCTATATATATATATTCATACACATGCATTTCATGATATATATGAGTGAGATGCAGGGTATACAAGTTACATATGATACATGGATGCATAGGTATAGGACATTCATGTACCCAAAGGCCATGCCAATGTTAGGGGCATCTCAGTCCATAGATTACATTACTATAAGTTATATATTTATATGACCCTTTCATTTCTCATGTTGAGCTACATTAATTTCTTACACATGTCTTACTCTTGCCTATATTCTTTACAATGTTACATTTCATGACTATGATACTTTTCTAAACTATGACATTGACATAGATTAATAGTGTAGACTAGTTTGACTTGTTCAATGCTTCATTGTTGGTATTTCATTTATTATAGGACAACCATTGATTTTCTTGTTTAGCTCTTACTTTATTATAAAAACTTGTTTGATTGAGTGTATCATTGTATGCCTCTTTATTTTAGGCCTTGGCTTGATTTACTACTTTTGTTTGATTTAGTTATCATTACATGACTCTTTATTTTCATTGTTTCCTTAGTTTATAAATTTTTTTATTGAGATTTCATTGCATGACTCTTGTTTTGGGTCATTGCTTTTCATGACATTTAATTGTTCATTGTATGTGGCTCTACCTTGTGTGCCATTTTATTTTCTATCATGTGTGGAGCTTGCCTTGTGTGACATTGAGTGATATAGTGTGTTCTTTATGGTGTGTGTCATGGTAATGACATTGTGTGCTTATGAATGGACAAATATAGGACTGTTTGTTGCATTTTTTGAGTTTATAATTCTATGATCCACATCACACACTTCATATTTGTGTGTGATGCCATGATCTGTATCATGCACCTTTCCTATGTAGTTCATTATTTAGTGCTTATATCAATGATGGCTATTATTACATGCCTAATTTATATATCTATCTTGGCATGACACTTGTATGCCTTACACAACATGTTTCTTATATGATTTGATGATCTATTCATTTCTATGATAAAATTTTCTCCACATGTTAATACATATTTCTAAATGATCACATGTTTTTAAATAACATGATGTGGTTGGATCTTTTCTTTTAAGATGAGTAATTTTTATACTATATCCCTCACCTTAAAAGGATGGCATATTAGTGGGGCTTGTCATATAAATTTAGGCCTCTATTTATATAAAAATCAAATTTTGGGACATAATACATGGTTTAGAATATTAATTTGGTTCAAATTATGGGACATATGTTTGCAGATTGGAATAGATTTTGGGGGCATATGAAATACATATGCTTAATGTTTTACAAGAATATAAGTTACAAGTTTCAACATTTTTCATATTTGGTATAAAAAGATGTATGTATATATGTATGTATGTATGGCACACATACTATTATAATTTTATATTTAATAACATGGAATTGATGGTACTTAAGGTTATATATTAAATCTATGAGTCTATCTATAGTGGTTGATTCATGATCCTAGCATAGGCTCTCCCTTTCATCTTAAGGTTCATCAGTTAAATGAGTAGTGTTATTGAGGTTTAGCATCACTCAATGGACTAGAACTACTCCTAAGGGTGACACATTTATTTTTTAGACCCATGATCATTATCTTAGTTCACTTATCCATAAGGGCATGATCACCCTCAATTCTCTAAATGCTTTAGCAGGAAGTCCAATTCTCCAATGCTTTAGTAGGAAGTATAGTCTCCTATATTTTAGTAGGAAGCATAATCTCTAATAGCTTCATGGGATAACATAGTTCACCCACTTATAGGTATATTCCTTCCTTTCTCCTTAAGTTTCAAAAAAAATCATTTTCATTTAAGATTTCATTTCACATGCAGACATTGATTGTTTCATGTTCAATGCAGGTTTTTTTAAAATCAAATTGCACACTTGAACCCTTATTCTAAAAATAAATTGTCCTGTATAGACTCAATTACATTTTTCTATCTTTTTACTCTAGCATTATATTTAAATTTAATACTAAAATAAAATTTGGGCATTTGTAGCCACTAAAATCTAGTATTAGACACTTGGAAATATCAGGCTTAACCTACATCCACATTACATGACTTGTGTATACACATATGGCTATTTCACACCCTTCTCTTCTATGCACATGCTTTTTATGGGTTTGACCTTCCCTATTTACTATCATTTACCTATAGTAATTCCCTAGTTTATTCCTAATTCATTATTTATCATACTCAAACTATCTCTAGATCATCGAATCAATATTCATGCCTTATAGATGATTCTAGTGGACTCAAACACCTACAGAATGATAGAAGTGTCCAACTATAAGGGACTCATTCTTGAACCAAGTAATTGTGATTTTTCAGATTTAAATCATATTTATGGGTTAACCCATATAGTTTACATATTGGTGGCATGATAAAGTTCCCAAAGAGTCATATATAAATACACAATAGGTCTGAGCCTATTTCATCATCTAACATTTTCTAGTAAGCCTATTCTAACACTTACGCATTCAAAGGGACCACCATAAAATTTTAAATTCAATAATTATTCACAAGGAGTAGGCCCTCGCTAAGTTTTAATCACCTAAGCCAAGTATTTTTTTTCCATTTTCCAAGTGTTGAAAATTATATTACAAGTTGCATGTATTAAAAGAACACCACATATAACTAATGAAAATAACTATGTATAACTTGACTTCCCTCTGCAAAGTATTGGATATGTATGTATCACTTATCCATTCACTGGTGAGTGGTTAATATTATCTCAACCCATATATTTCCCATTTTTAAGGCCTAAACCTAGGGTTAAAAATGAAACTAGGGTTTCAAAGAGAAGGATACATGTTTTTGAATACCACACACATAGGTAACCTTATGATATCATACATAAAAAATTACAATCAGGCATAACAACTTGTGATAAAGCATACATGCATTGTATAAATAAATAAATATGATTGAGGACATATGTTATCATCAAGCACAAGAATCCATAAACTCATTGATTTATCCTAGAATTTCCAAACACCTAGTTTTTTATCTAAGTGACTTGCAATCTAATTCTATCCCTTAAATCATGTGTATTAAATTACATACCTACACATATTATTAATACATGAAGTATCTTAATCCATTAGTTCATTTCTATTTATAGCAAGTATAATTATGCAATCATATTCTACCTTTATCATTTAGGTTCATGTATTATTGTTATAATTTATACAATACGAATTCTCTTAATTTTTATTTTGTTTAGGTTAAATTAATAAAAAAATATATAATAGTAACATAATACGAGTCTCAAAAATGAACCAGAATGGTAAATGACACATTCCTAATAAATTATGAGAATACATGTTTATGGTCATAAGATTTAGGAATTAATGAATCCACCATGATGCATCTAAACTCGGTAATATATTCCCAATTATAGAGTCAAGACACAACTAGGGATTCCCAAAACCCACATATTTTTCACATATCATTTTCCATAAGTTTAAAAAAAATCATAGTTTTTACAAGTCACAAAAATCAATAAGTAAATGACCATAAAGATCAAGTTTACACACATCACAAACCAAGTTTACACATTTAGTTTATAACATAGCCACATGATGCAGACACCTATCTTATGAAGGTCATAACTTTTGATTTGGGAAATCATTTGAGCTCTCATTTTTTTTTAAATGAATATATTAGATAGTAAAATGCAATCATAACTAATTTCATCTAGTTACCATCCATTTCCATATATTTTTAAGGCCATAAATGACCATCTAAGGGTTCAAAATTGTATTTTAAGTAACTTTTCAACAATTTTAGAATTTTTAAAATTATATATATTTGTAACCAAACATAAACTTGAGTTGAAATATTTCCATTAACATGACTTTGGTTGTATGGTATAAATGAATATTTTTATCCCCATTTTTTCTTACATGTAAAAGTTTAAAAAAATAATAGCTGCTAAAAATAGTAGGGTCTATTAACTCTAAGTAACTTTTGATTTATTTAGATTTTATAATATTACATGTCAAATCTGATTTCAAGTTGATATTTATTTAAATAAGTTTATGAGATTATTTTAATTATTCATGAAGAAACAATAAATATTAGTGGTCAAGAAAATTTGGAAAAAAAATTGTGCATATTAAAATTTCACTTTACTAGTTCTTGGTTTCATCATCTAGTATCAAAGTGGGTTTGGATTTTGGAGGTAATTGTGAATTTTTTTATTGGGTTTTAAAATTATATTTTTGGATAAAATTATATGATTGAATAAAAATTTTAAAATATGGAAAGAGGATGAGGAGGAATCATATATGAACTAGACTATACAATATCTACAGAGATAAGTGGAAGAATTGACTATAATTATTACACAACAAATACAAATGCAAGAGGAAGATGAAACATAGTAAGAAATAGAACATGAAGAAGATATTTAACAATAAAAATAATAAGAATAACCACATTCAATTGAATAAATGATGGTTAGGGCCTTAGTGGGAAAGAACAAATAAATCAAGGTGGAGGTTTCAAAGTACAGAGGAAGTTTAAAACCAGAGGAGTTGATAAACTCATTTAATAGTAGAGAGAAGTTTTTGAAATGGATAAATATGAAAGAAGAAAATAAAGTAAATTTTTCATGTAAAAAATTTAAGGGTCATGTAATGATTCTCACTTGTAGAAAGAGAGATAAATAAAGGGTAAAGAAAATATTAAGACTTAGAGAAAGATGGAAAAGCTAAGAAAGAAATTTATTTCTAGAGATTATGCACAAACCCTCTATAGAAGATAGAGAATTTAAGGGAAAAATATCATAGTGTATAAGACTATATATGAGTTTTATAAGTTCTCCATATGATTGGAGCATGATGAAATAGAATAACATATGGTTTTAAGGTATGTAAATGGTTTAAATTTTACTATTCAAGATGAATTCATCATGCACAGAATAAATAACATGTAAGAGGTTTACCGATTAGCTTTGAAGGCAAAATAAAAACATAATAGATAGGATTTAAAAGATCAAATAGGCCAAAGGGGGAAAATCATCTCCAATAAGGGTACAAGGTGTATTTAATCCCATTAGAATATAATCATCCCATAGGATGGAAAAATAAGAGGATAATAGAAAAGGGTTTTAAAATCAATAGAGTGAGAGGATTTATAGGTGTTATGATAGTAGTAGAGGATAGAACAGTCCACGTAGACCTTATGTTTGTTACAGATGTGGAGAAGAAAGACATAGATCATTTAAGTGTTCACACTATCATGAATAATAAAGGAGTCAAGAGTATCAACTATGAGTGAATTTGGTTGAGGCTAAGATAGAAGAACATAATACATAAGTTGCAATAGACATAGGAGAAAATCTCATGATGATCATAACAATGATATCTCTAAATAAAGAACAAGGGAAAATTAAATAAGGTGGTGACTCATGGCTACATGTAAATATTTTTCAAAATAAGGTGTACTTTATGAGGTAATATATGTAAATTAATTATTGATGGTGGTAGTTGTGAAAATATGGTTTCTAAAGAAATGGTAGAGAAACTAGGTTTTAATGTGAAAAACATACTTATCTTTACTGGATTTCATGGTTGAAGAAAGGGAATGAAGTCATAGTAGATAAAAGGTGTTTAGTCAAGTTTTATAAGAAAAAAATATAGAGATGAAATATAGTGTAATGTTATCTCAATGGATAAATGTCACGTGTTGTTGGGAAGAGCATGGCAATATGACAAGAAACTAATTCATAATGGAACAAATAATATGTTTACTTTTTGGAATGATGGTACAAAGTTAGTTTTATTACTTATTAAATAATAAGGACATGTAGAAATCATGATGTCCACAAAATAATATATCAAAGACATTAATATGGCATGTTTCTATTATACATTAATAGCAAAGAAAGAAGACACATAAGTTGTGTAAATACTATCAAATGTAGTAAAAGTGTTAAAAGAATATGCATATTTTATACCTAAAAACTCTTCAGATGGTTTACCACCAAAGAGGGACATTCGACATGATATTAATTTAATTCTAGGATCAACTCCAACCAATCAAGCAACTTATAGGATGAGTCCAATCAAACATGTAGAGTTGAATAGACATTTTACTAAATTGGTGAGAAAGGGTGTAGTGATGGAGAGCATGAGTCTATGTGTAACCCTAAAATTTATAATTATAAATAAAAATGGAACATGGAGGATGTGTGTAATTAAAAAATAAATTAGTAAAATCACCATCAAATATAGATTTTGTATACCTCACCTAGATGATATGATGGAAGTGTTTGCAGGGGCTAAATACTTTACTAATATTGATATATAGAGTGGCTACTATCAAATTTGGATTTGTGAAGGATATGAATTAAAAACAACATTCAAAACTAAGGATGGCTTATATGAGTGGATGGTGATGTCATTTAGATTTTCCAATACACCTAACACATTCATGAGGATGATGAATATAATGTTACAAGATTACTTTAGTAAGTTTTTAGTGGTTTGTTTTGATGATATTCTAATATTCAGTATGAGTAAAAAATATCACTTAAAGCATTTGAGAATAGTATTATAATTTTCAAGAAAGGATAAGCTCTATGAAAATATGAAGAATTATAAGTTTATGCAGAAAATTTTTGCATTTTTTGGATTTTTAGATTTAGAATATGGTGTAAGAATGGATGAATAAAACATAAAACCAATTATTAAATTATGGACATAGTTAATTATGGACTTTGTATAGGGGATTCCAAATACATAGATATGTGATGATTCATTTTTTGTTATTTTAGATAGGTTTTCTAAGATGGTTCATTTTATTACATGTAATAAAACCAATGATTCTACTAGGGTAGTAGATCTATTTTTTAAATATGTTATGAGAATACATGGTGTTCTAAAAACCATTTATTTAGGTAGAAAAATAAAATTTCTAAGTCATTTTTGGAGGACTCTATAAAATAATATAGGAACTAAACTACAATTTAGTAGTGCATACCACCCACAAATATATGGACAAATAGAAGTAATAAACAAGAGCTTAGGAAATTTATTAAGACACTTTATTGGAGAGAAGCCCAAGCAATGGAACTTGGATTTACCACAAGTTAAGTTTGCATATAACAATTTTATGAAAAATAAATAATAGAAACGCCATTTTTTATTGTTTATGGTATAAATCCTAAGGATGTTTTAGATTGGTATAGTTACCAATTACATAATGGGTTAGTGATGATGCAGAATCATTTGTAGAGCACAAACAACAGTTACAAGAAGTAAGAAGAAAGCTATAGGAAATCAAATATAAGTATAAGGTATAGTATATGTAACAATAAATCCAAATTTATTTAAAGAAGGATATTTGGTGATGGTATATTTGAGAAAATAAATATTTCCCCAAAGAACAAACAACAAGTTGAAGTATAAGATAATTTTTATGTGCATAATTATAAAGAAAATCAATGACAATGCTTTTGAGGTGAGTTTACCATGGAATTTTTATATTTATATAGTATTTAATGTTTAAATTTATAATTATTTCATAGATAATATTATGAAAGGAAATAAGGTGAAGAAGTGGATTGGAAACAATAAGTTCCAAGGAAGAAGAAAGAAAAAATAACACAAGTTCTAGATAAGAAGATAATGAACACAAGAAAAAGAAGTTATAACAAGTATTTGGTATAATGGAAATAATTACAATAGGAATAAAACAATTAGATTTTATAATGGGAGCTTAATATGGTTAACAAGATTAAATTATAGGGTTATAATCAGGGTAACTCATAAGAGTTGAGTTCTTTTCAACTAGAGGAGATTGATGTTAACACCTATTTTGCAAAGGCCATAAGTTTTGATCTAAGAATACATTTGAGGTATCTTTTTTTGTAATATCTCAAAGAGGATAATTCAACCATAACCTACACTATCTATTTAGCATCCATTTCCATATATTTTTAAGGCCATAAGTGACCATCTAAAGGTCTAAAATTACATTCTAAGTATTTTTTTGGTAGTTTTAAAAAAATTATAATTATATATATTTATAATTAGACATTAACTTGAGTTTAATTCATCCATTATCATGAATTTGGTGTGTAGGGGATAAGTGGATAATTTTATCCCCATTTGAGCTTGCATGTAAAAGTTGCTAAAAAATAGTAGGGTCAGTTAACTTTATGTAGCTTTTGATTTATTTAAAAAAATTAATTTTTCATGTCAACTATGATTTTCAATTGAATTTTATTTAAATAATTTTATGTAATTATTTTAATTATTCATGAATAATAAATATTAGATCTCAAAAAAATCAAGAAAAAAATCTACCTATTAAAATTTTGCTTTGCTAGTTCTTGGTTTTATAACTACATGTATTTATGGCTTATTTATTGTAACATAAAATCTTGTTAAAAATTTATGGTTACATTCATGATTCAATATCAATGCAAGTGACAGTCAAATTTCACATTCCATAATCATAATTGTTTATGTATACAAAGTAAATTTAATAACGAGTAGCCTAAAAGCATAAGAGTATACGAGAGTCACCAATAAGAGGAACATTGGGCATGCATAGAGTGTTGTAAAATAGGTTTAATATGTTATTTTAATAATAATAAACCTATACTACTGCATACCTTAATTATAATTGAGAATGTTTATAGTGAGAAACATCTCAATCTTATAATGATAGTTTGTGAACTTTACTATACATAGTTGTTTTACTTATTTTACACTAAAAGATATAAAATAGGGAAATTATGCACTAATTTAGATTATGTAAAATATAAAATTAAACACACTAATTTAAATTGAAATAAATGGATAGATATTATGATTACCTAATTTAAAATGACAAATCAAGATAAGGATGATGTATTTAGATAATTATGCATGTTTGTTTGCTCATAAAAATCATCATTGAATCTAAAAATGATATTTATGTGTGTAATCAACAACTTCAATAAAAATTTGGAGCTAAAAACATGTTTGGAAACTACATATAAAGTCAGACACCTACTACAACTAGCATTTTTAGGGTTTACTAGTATTGCCCCACACACAATGAGGATTTCATATCTCCGAGAGCCTTGCACGTGTGCCTAAAATGTGATTATGTATGTGTGTACATATTTCATATTATGATAAAATATATATATTCTATATATTTTTTACAAATCCTAATTTTACTTATCTAACCATAAGATACCCTTAAAAGAGGGTTAGTATTTTGGGTTGGATTGATCCCAACCACTCCTTATCAAATGGCTAAGAATTTATTACATTCTAATACTCTGAAGAGGGCTTAAATCGTATGTGGTTCTCCCACTTATGTGTGTGTGTGTGTAAAACATCTTAAAAATTATAGAATGTAATGTTATCTTTTGATATTTTATATCTAACACCATGAAACTTTAACCTCGTGTATTTAGATTTCACTCTATGGATTGTTCTATGACTACTCCTTAAAAAATTTAGATATGTGTATTCCTTTTGAAAAAAATTCAAAAGAGTGTTAAGTGTTTTACAAGTGATTATCAAAAGCTAAAAATGAATAATAACCTTAGGTTTGATTTTTATTTATAAATGACTCTTCATTAATACCCACTATGATTGACCCATTAAATGTTTCTAGGTTGACCTAATGGAGACTTGCCAATTTTTAAAATAACCATTAAGGGCCCTTGGACACTACCAATAAAGGGATACACCTACAGTAACTGACACTATCTATGTTTATCTATATTCTTTTGGAAATGTAAAATAGGGATCTGAAATAAGGAAATGATTTATCAAATATTTTGGAAAGTTTTTGTATAGATTCGACTGATCCCAAATAAATGCATCTGGTGAATAACATAAACTAAGATAGTGTATAGGTAGAAAGATATATGGAAAGTGTGCATAAGAGTCAAATATATGTTTAATGTCTAAACATGTCAAAGTTGATGTTGTCATTCATGGATGGTCATTGCTATTTCTCGGATCAAATAACAAAGAAGGGTCAAAGAATCATCATCATCATCTTGTCTTGTTATGCACTCATCGCTCATGACCAAAGACTAAAATTAGGTGTCTATAATAGTTTCCAAGAAATATTCATATTCATAATAAAAATAAGATACTATGAAATTTATGCATTGGCTGCTCAAATATAGCCTATAAAGTACATTCATATTATAGAATCTCTCTAATGATCACATATAGTCTTACAATTTGAAAAAAGAGTAAGTAAAGTCATATTATCTATCATAGACAAATTTTAAACCCTTAAGATCCACAATAAAATTTCATTAAATAATATCCAATGATATCACAAAGATGTATACACCAGTATAGGAAACATAGAGTTAATTTTTGTGTTCATACTCCTTCATTATCATACATGTAGACTGATAATCACTATTGTAAATAGAGCAAGATTCTTGATAGGGTAATAATATTATTTCCCCCATTATTGATACCACTTGTGAATGAATATATTTCATCAAGATAAAATTAATGCTTCATCTATGTTTATCATGCAAATTTTATGACTTTCATTACATACAAAGATCAAAATAGATCTTATTGTGTAGATAATAGTAACTACAACAATATGTTATTGCAACAAGAATTTAATATAAAATGTTATGTAAATTCATTAATATCCATCTCTATAGAAATAAGTATTAGGTCAAGCATTTTTTCAATAACCAGTATGGATTCCATTATTGAAATTAAGAGAATTTAAGTAGAATACATAATAGGAAGGCAAAATTGCATAAAATATATTCAATTAAGACTTAAGGCTATTCCCAAATACATTTAACTAGTGAATCGAATACTCAAGAATAATAGAGTTGAACTTGAGAATGAAGTAAGAAGTAAGATGATCTATTTACTCATGCATAAAATCAAATGCTTCTTACAATATTTCTCTACCAACTATGAGACTATTTTGATGCATTAATATTTCTCTCTCTCTCGCTTGCTCTCTCTCTCTCTCTCTAATTAACAACATAAACTCAAGCCTTTGAAAGTAAACAAGGTTTTTTGATTCATACTAGATTACAAGTGAACTTTGAATGGACATTACAAAACAAGAAAAAATTAACTTTCATTAGAGACTATGTTTTATGACATGATCTAATGTTGTGTTAGTATGTATATTAGATTTAATTTTACCCTTATTCAAAAACCAAAAACATATAGCCACTTATATAAGGGTAAAATTAAATATAATATACATACTAACACAACATTAGATCATGTCATAGAATATAGTCTCTATCGAAAGTTATTTTTTCTTGTTTTGTGATGTCCATTAAAAGTTCACTTGCAATCTAGTACCAATCCTTGATTTTATGTTGTACCTAGGATATAAGTAGAAACAAATGAGGTCTTATTTCTGACCTAAGTGGCTCAAACATAGCATGTTAATTAGGTTTTTTTTCAAGGAATATATATATATATATATATATATATATATATATATATATATTCCTTGAAAAAATACCTAATTAACATGCTATGTTTGAGCCACTTAGGTCAATATATATATATATATATATATATATATATATATATATATATATATATATATATATATATATATATATATATATATATATATATATATATATATATATATATATTGTAAAGGAAGAAGAGATAAATAAACTTACTTTTTTATTATTATTCAATGATAGTGGGAATTGAAGGTGAATCTCTAGTTCAAACCCTATATCTCCCTTCCAATTATGCCCTTTTTCTTTTCCACTTCCTCTATGGGTATGTCTTCCACCCAAAAACCTTACCATATTTATAAATTTATATAATCCCCAAATGGCCTCAAATCTCTTAGGTGAACATCTAGTTATAGGATTTGCATAGCCTTGATGAAATAAAAATGATAACATCAAAATGAATTAAGATTTTATCCAAATAAATTCATGTAACTATTTGAATCCTTCAAACTACAATCATTTTTATCTGCATGAATGATCAATATAAAATTGGTCGAGACTTCACTGAGGTAGTCATCCACACCAAACAATGATGAGAGTGAAGTCAAATGCATAAAATCAATCAAACCCTTGCCACTTTTGTAAAACAATGGTTCAAAACCAAAACAATGGTCTTATAATCAAGTCGTATGGTTCTCTTAACTTTTCAAAAAAAAATTAAACTCAAACTTTAATCAAAACTCTTTTACATAATATGTTAAGTTTTTGACCCAAACAAATATAAAATCCAAATCCAAGTCATTTTAAACAACAATATTTCATAATATGCTTGTTATTTATGTGTTTTAGCATATTCCTTTAGTCTTAGCATGGATTTCTATATAAATATATCATATTATATAATTCAGGGGTATAACTGAGGATTTGACCCAAAGGGTCCCTTTACCAATAGTATTTAGGTTTAGAATAATATGGTAGTGTTAATTCTATATCCTATATCTTTAGATAATTTCAAGGTCACAACTTAACCTTTAATATCAAAAAATTGTTTCAAGGTCAATTTCAAATTAGAGCAACCATGTGATCCAATAATATAAATTTTTAAATTTAAAAAGGAGTCAAAATGGCAATAAGTAAACTCAATACAATTGTTAAGTCAAATCAACATTAGCTCAATAAGTCTATGGATGTTGAATGGTTAATTAGACATCTCAAATTTTTATTTTAGTCATCGAATGGTGATAAATGTATTATTTTGATAGACTTTAGCAATCCACACCAATACACCCATCATCAATGTGAAAAGTCCACACTCATAAACTAATCACATAATAAAATAATGTACAAGTATGATAATGATCAACAAAATCTATAAGTCTAAGCATATAGTTCATTAATAATATCTATGATTTGAAATAAATAAAACATGATCTACCATGATATGAACTACGGGATGAGCAATAAACGTTACCACAATAAGTTATCTACCCTTCCTAGGTGGCATACAGGTATTAATTTTAGATTCATTATCAACAAATATCCTTAGACTTGTATACACATATTTCTCTCTCATTCCATTTGCATCACATGTATCTAAATCTCCCCACTAATACTCTCCTTTGGCTATGGGATCAAGCTATTTTTCAATCACACAACCACAACCAAATTAGTGGTTAGATAGGGTTAAGATATTAAAAAAATATCATAATCATAAACAGCATAAACATCAAATCCATCTGATATCAATCAATTCAAAATACATAATAGTAAGCAATGAATTCCATATAGATAATCATCATTAGTCTAGATACGTAATCAAATCCATAATAGCTAATATCTGACATTAATCATAATGTGATTGCATAAATAAAATCAATCATGAAATCTAAAAAATTTACTTGTTAGTCCATAACCTATGTATCCATATCTTTGATATAATCATTCAATTAATTAATCATATGTCAGCATTTAACATTTAGTACACTAATCACTTCCATTTTTGATGTTGGGGAAAATGCAAAGTGAAAAGGTATGACAAAATAGGGATGTTATATCTAACCACGACTTTATTTCCCATTAATAAGTACTTATATTTACATAGCCTTGAAATGAAAGAGAAGAAAAAATTCTCAATCTAAGGGTGCCTCATTTCTACATCTTAAATACTTGACTCATGTACCCTATGGGTTTTTCTTCTTTTTCTCTCATATTGAGTTCTTTCACCACCTATGGCTTTACAATTGCATTCACCTACAACATCAAATATTTGTTTAACACAAGTTCAATAGAAATAAATTCTTTTACATCATTAAAATCTATATCAAAACCCCTATCCCACACAACATCATGATTTTTCTTAAGAAGTACCTTCAAATGGGTTGCCTTGTAATATAAATTAGAAATGAACTTGTGAAAAAAAATTATTTTTTCAAAGAAACAATGCAACCTAGACTCATTTTGGGTGGTGGAAGCTCTGTAATGGCCTTAATATGATTTTGATCAATATAAACCCCATCTTCCTATATGGCATGGCCTAAAAATATACCCTTTATTACCCCAAAATCATATTTCTTCAGGTTAAGGTAAATTTCAAACTTCCTATAGCATATAAATATTTCACGCAAGTGATCAATGTGTTTCTTCCTCTTTTTGGAATGCATAATGAGATAATCTAAATAAAGTTAAATAGTTATCTTGATCAACTCATCAAAATCAATATGTATGGCATGTTTAAATGTAGTAGTTGTATTCATCAAACTGGAAGGCATCTATTATATATAAAAGTGCCTCTATGTGTTTTAAATTGTATCTTATGTATGCCTTCTAGGTTTACAAAAATGTGGTTATAACCAAAAAAACATCTAACAAAGACATCATATATGAGATGATAACCTGCTATAATATTTTTTTTCACTCAAGATTGGTGTAAATCAAGAGGTAACTTGGCTCAAGATGGATTTGACTCGAGTAATGTTTTTGAGCTCAAAGTTGCTTTTATAAAATAAGTGTGAGTTTTGTTTGACATGTTTTTTCTTTATTTATGTGGTTTGATATATAATGTTTGGTTTAGTTGGTTTAAGTGTATATACTATTTTATCAAAAATACAACCTAAAACTAATCAAGTAGGTGTGTAACCAAGCAATATCCCATATATAGTACCTCAAAGTATAACATGTATGCGGTGGGAGATCCTAGGGAGTGTTATTTTTCCTAGTATTATTGTTTGATTATGGCTAAAGTTTCTTATGCTAAGATTCACAAGATTATCAAAGGAAGAGTCCTCCAATATGCCTTTTGATAAATTAAGGCCTAATTCTATGTAAGGGGTTGTCTAAACCTTGGGTATTAGAGGTCAAATCCACCTCACATCCCTTAGAGGTTAACCAGGATTAGGAAATGAAGATAGTTGATCTTTAGATTTATATATATCATCGATACATGGTTTTGGCATACTGATTGGGGTGAAATCTAAGGTCGATAGAGCCCCTAGAAATAAAAATAAATAAGACTAACCATTTATGATTTTACATATAACTTTTCAACATAAATAAAGAGTATACATGGACTAGGCTTGGGATACACAAATTACTAGTTTATTCCTGATTCTTCAGATAACCTTGCAGTGCAAGAGAAGAATATTCACAAACCCTTAGAAATACAAACAAGACACACAAATGCAATGAAATGAAAGATTTAATTTAAAATGTTAGATTATAAATGGTTTAAAATTTATCTTTGGCTCATAGTGCTATAAAAAATTGTTAGTAGTATGTAATAACATATTTGATAGTATTTTCCATACAGGTTAGAAATTTAATAGCAATGAAAAATCCCTATAAACTTAAAATTTATAAAAAAACATAATATTTTTATAAGAAATTAGATTTATTAATCACATTATTTTAAAAAAATAGTCATTGTTTTAATAATATCTAATAAACTATGATATGGGTTTACATAAAGTTTTGGAAATTATTCCTTACTTATAAATGAATAAACCCAAAAAATATCAAAAAACCCTAAATTATAAATTAAAATGTATATCTTTTTTAACAATTAGGTTTTTTTCTTAAGAATTATTGTATCGATGATATCTTTGAATGATGATTTGGGTTTTACAAAATTTTGAAAGATTGTCCCTAATTTAAAAACAAACTAACCCAAAATATATCAAAAAAACTTAAATTGTAAATTAAAAGTTATAAACTTTTTAACATTTAGATTTTTTTATAACGGCTTTGAATAAAAACAATAAACAACTTAAATCTAGATTAGCTTAAAACTTTCTTAGCAACAAAAAAACATTTAACTAAACCTTCAAAACAAGCAAGAAAATGTTAGAAACTGATTTAAAAATTGGTCCCACCAAGCATGCCAAAAATGTGTACAACATAATTTTAAAATATGCTATAAATTAACAATCAATCAACCTCTATTCTAAAATTTAGCATATACCTCAGATAGAGAAAATGAAATAAATAATATACAAATATTACCTTACCAAGCAAAAATTCATTGATTTAATATGCTCATGATCAATTTGGTTTCTCAATTTAAAATATCCTAATGCAAAAAGGCTTCAACAACATGATGGTAACATGATGAATAGTTTTGTTCTCGATTAAATGCACGATGATAACTTCGATAGCTTGGATGTTCATTCTTCAATGGAAGAAGGCATGTAAATTTATAGATTTTTAAGTGAGAAAATGGATGATTGTGATTGGTTTGATCAGATTTGGAAACTCTAACCTCGGTGGAAAAGATTGATTCCTTCTTATTTAAGGATTACATGTTTCAAAATTGATTTGATCGATTATTGAAGAAGTTAACTGATTTTATTTATTTATTTGATTTATTTTTTTAGTTGTTCAAAGATAAATCAATGAATTAATAGTTACATGGGTTAATTTTACAATTTGATCAAGGAATTTATTAGGAGTTGACATGGGGTTAAGTGATTGGTTTCCAATTTGATTGGGGGGTAAACTAGGTGATTGGGGTGTACACAACTAAGTTACTATTTTGATCAAATAGTTAAATTAAATGTTGCCATGTGATGACTTGAGCTGAAATATGGGTGAGGATAATTAGTATTTTTATTTATTTTAAATATATTAAGTGTGTATGGAATTAATTAGGAATTAACTAATTGATAATGATTGATTAGTTAAATATTAATGGGGGTGATGAAGTGGGACTAATTAATTGACATGGTGTAATTAATTAAGTAACATGATGGTGTTAGTGATATTTTGATGAGATTTAATTTGATTTTTGGGTGGATTATTTAGAAATCATAGGATGATGTATCAAATGACAGGAAATTAGTGGTGATGTTAAGGTAGCATAATTTAGGTGTCTACATTTTCCCCTTTTTGAAAGGGTGTTACAACTAGTAAAAATAATGAAAACAAGTATAAGAGAAACATTTGTGAATGATGCCCTAAGTGGTTTAATGGATTAATTGGATAGGTACATTCCCCCTTGAGAGATCATGCAGGAATAAATGCATGGATGGGCTCTCTAAATGAGAATAAAGATTAACATGGATGATTTAGTATGAAAATAAAGGGGTTACATGGGAGTGAGGAAACAGAGGGTTTGGGTTATATTAGGATGTGATGAGCATGTAAGATGATGATAGATATGGATATAGGACAATATGGATAGGAATAATTAACTCATTTGAGCTAAAGCTTACATGATTTGATTGGGTTGATTGATGTGATTGTCCCAAGAAATGATATATGTAAGGGATCAGATTGAGTATGATATATCCTGATGATAAAGTTGTGAGGTTTGATTTTCCCCAAGAAAATATATATGCAAAGGAGAAGATTTAAGAATGATATATTTAAATGAAGTGTAATTGATGGAATGTTAATTAATTATTTGGGATATGCAAGCATGCAAGCATAACTCACAAATTTAACCGAGTGCTTGATTTGATGATTTGATGATCATGTCTTGTGTTTATGGATATCATGGATTTTATATGTATCTGATGATGTGATGGATAGATGTTTAATAATGAATATGGGTAAATGTGATGATATAGGTGTATATGAATGATTTTCTACTATTTATTTCATATAAGTAGTGATGAGATTTGACATTTACCCTAACCTCTCAATGGAAATTTTCAAAACTATTTAACATTTTTACAGACCTTCCCATTATAATTTGTAAAAATTATTAACATTTTTACAGACTTTTCCATTATAACCAAATGATAATTATGTTTAAAAATATATATTTATCATCTACAGAACATCGATATGTATGTACTTATCATCTAAAAAATATATGATAAAAGCAAAGGTAAAACAATAAATATAACCAAAAGATGGAATGGTAATATGGTATATCAAGTTAGGGTAGTGGTAGTCTGATTATAATACGTACATACTTCTAGGGCCAATGGTAGAATGAGAAATTATTCCTTACAAATTATAGCATAATGTAGCATGTTTGATATATCATAGTGACTACAGACAAATGATGAACTAGTTTGTAAAATGTACATAGGCATGGACCATAGATGGGTGGATCGTGAGACTAATAGGGGCATAAGGATTTGAGTTTGAAGGAAAGAGAGGATGAAAATAATGCTTTGAGGTAATTTAATGTGAGTGTCATGCATAGATGAACAAGGTGGAAATTTACTATGAAAATACTAACTAAACTAACTACCTATCAACTCAAGTTTAATTTAAGGGAAAGGGAAGATCAGGAGGAAATTGGTAGTGACTTAGCATTATGGGTTATTATAAGTAATATTACAATGTTGGCCTTCAATTAATCATTAAATTTACTACTTTATCTAAACCTTAGCACTGGATGTGACTATGATCAATTTGAAAGGCATGCCTAACTCCCAAGCTGGTAATTCCAAGTTGAAGGATGTAGTGGCACACAAGCTTTTTAGTATTTTAGTCTACAAATATGGTGAATGTGATGACTAAATATAGATAATAGACTTAAAAATGATAATTTATAAGTGATAATATATGATGGAGCCAAATAATCCAAAGAATGGAGTTACATTTAGACTTACACAAAGTAGGCATTGACACCGAGTCCATCAATGTTTATAGGCATTACTTCTATGAAGATGGTGTCATCTGCAAGCTACAGCTACTGGTCTCCTCATCTTCCTCATTACTTTTTTGGATTGATTTTTCCATATAGGGGTTTGACACATAAAATGATCAGTATTCAGGAATTGATACTTAGCTTCTCATTTTTTTTGTCATGAGGGTTTCAAGGAGGGATTGCTCTATGTTCATGAGTGCATTAGTTGTTCTAATGTGTGTCCATTTTTTTAATAAAAAACAATCACACTTTTAATTGATTGTATCTGACTCACACTGACACAAATCTTTTTTTTATTATCTTCATTCTCTATAATAATCCATCTAGTATCGAGTCATCAAGTGAGCAGCCCAAGCTAATAGACCCCTGTGCTTCTTAAATTCCATTTGTTTTTATATGCTATTTATTATCTTGAATTTCAAAAATTGTAGCTATCACATTGTATTTGTAATATTCTGATTTATGGTATGTTGATAAAATAATGGTAAATTTTAATTTTCCCTGAACCTGACCCCAGTCCCTATGCCACTAAATTAAAAAATTATTAACTGCATTTAAGTGCTGACATGGATGATTCGATGGGTCTATAATCTCTATAAGTAAAAATAAAGTGCTCATTGGTTATTCATACATCATTTTTATGGGATACCAAAAACTTTGATAGTCTTTAATGACATGAGGTAATGGACTAAAATCATAAAATATGTTTCAAACCTTCAAAAATGTTTAGGATGGGCGTTAAATCTCAGCCTTGCGTAGAAGTATTAAATGATTTGAGAAACCTTATTTTTATTTTGTGTATAATAAAATGCATCATGATATGAAAAAATATGATGATATTATAGTCATAAGATGTCTTGGATTGACTCAATGCAATAAATAATAAAAATAAAAAATATTTAAATAGAGCACAAAACAAACAATAAAAAATAAGTAACAAAAACACGTAAATCAAATAATCAAACTGAGTTTGTTTTCATCCTTTAATCAAGCTATAAATCTTATGTTTTAAGAGATATTGATAATAATATTAATAGTCTAATATGCCTCAAGCAATGGAATATGTGGGGAGAGTAGATTAGGAGGCATTATATCATGATGAGGCTACAATAATTTATTTATAGTGGGAAAAGGATTTTCCCAATAGATATAAGGACAAATGGATTTTTAGTCTTTTCTATTTTATTAGATTTTTTAAAGATTTTTTTTTTAAATGGATTTTTTTGGATTTTTTTAATTTACTAAGGATTTTAACTGACAATTAAGTTATGAGGAAAGGGAGAACTATTTCTATCACTTTGGATGGATATGGTTTGTGATGGGATGCTTAAGGTGTGAAATATGAATAACAATGGATGGCATTGAGGAGAAGTTATATACCCAATCTATGTTATACCAACTAGTGTGTGCTATAATATTTTTCCATAAGAGTGTGGGTGTACCAAGACTTTTCTAAAACATCGATCAAGCTCTCTTACACATAATTTTCAAGGTCACAACACAACAATAGATAAGTATGGTAACAAGGATGGGATGATTAAGTGGAATGGACTCTTAGGATGGTTTAGGCTTGGATGGATGTGAAAATTGTAGAATGAGGATGCCTCCAAGTAAATGGGTACTCATATATTATAGACTTTACATATGGCATTAGAAAAGTGGTTATCACATTGGTACTTGTTTAAATTATCATAATAATGGTTTTCAATTTTGAATGAATATTTATTTTTATTTGTTCTCTTTTTTTTCTGAATAGTAGTATTAGAGCCTTCAAGCATAAAATTGGTTAAGATGCATGATTTTCACGGGTTCATCAAGTTCTTCTCCATATTTAGTAGTCAATTTTTAGGCCCCTAATCCATATTTAGTAATGACAATGTAGATACCTAACCAATTAAGTTCAAACCTTCTTTTCTTCTCTCGATTTGCATTGGTGTTTTTATGATTTTACTTTAAGACAAGATCTTTGATCTCAAACTCTCTAGCTTTGATTTTATTATTATAACTAGGATGAAGATTGTTCTAATATGCTTACAAGTGATTAAGTTTATTGAGCCTTTTCTCATCTAAAATTTATAACTCATTCATCCTTGCAACTAAGTATGCCTTATCATCAATTAGGTTTTGTAATTAAATACACAAGGATGATAACTCGATCTCGATTAACATGATAGCTTTGGTTCCATAGACAAATGAATATGGTGTTACCCATATGGGTTTGTGAATGCTATTACAATAAGCCCATAAGGTAGGATAAAGTTGTAAATACAAGTCACCATCAACTTCATTGATGATCCACTTATGGATTTTGAGGATGTTTTTATTAAACTCCTCTGTGTAGCCATTGCCTTGAAGGTAATGTGGCATGGACTATCTAAGACAGATATGAAAGTGGGTACATATAGTTTTAAAATCCTTATTTTTAAAGTACTTATTGTTAGATATGATGATGGTAATATTTATATCATAATTTCAAATGATGTGGTTAAGGATGAATTTTGAAATTTATTTTCCCATTACATATGTGAGGAGAATGGCTTCTACTAATTTGGTGAAGTATTAAGTATTAGTGATTATGTATTTGTAGTTATCAAATGAGGTTTCTTAATGTGACCCAAAAAACACATTTCTTAGGATTCAAGTAAACATTATACTCACTTGGGAATTTGAATATTATGTGCAAAATTATTGAATGATCTTCCCTAGTTTTATATTTGGATAATATGTCATCCACATAATCTTCAACAATGTCATGGAGCATGTCATGAAAAATGAATATATTTGCTTGTTGATAAGTCACACCTACATTTTTTAGACTAAATAGCATGACTTGGTATCAAAAAGTGCCCCATGGTGTGATGAATGTTGTTTTATGTTGGTCCTCAGGTGAAATTTTGATTTGGTTATAACCTAAAAAATTATACATAAGGGAAAACATCTCATATCCTACTTTGGAAACCACTATCATGTCAATGTTTAGAAACAACAAGTCATCTTTTGGACAAGCCTTATTGATGTCACAAAATTCAATGCAAACTTTAATTCTTGTGGGTTTTTTACTTACTAGAATGATATTGGAGATCCATTTTGATTAGTCGATAGGCCTAATGAATCCAACCTCTAAGGATTTCTTAAGGTCTCCCAATGGAAAGTTTTTTTTTATTCCCACAAATTATGTAAATTCCTCATCATTTAGAAAAGGTTGAGTGGTATTGGATTTTATTGGTACCAATCTATGAGGTCAAGATATTTTAGTTCAAGGGTAAGAATAGTTATGTCATAAAATGTATTGGTAGAGGTCGAGTCTTTATAGATGCTATGAATAGAAATCATTTTATCATTAGAATAGGACTCATCAAACATCAAGGTAAATTCAATGATGTAATCTTATGGATCACCACCAAGTGGTTTATAGCCAATGTCATGTATTCCTTATTTTTTTGAGAAATTACGAGTTCCATAATGCCTTGTTCTTGGAGATCAAGACCAAGACCCTTATAGTTTATAGTATTTCACATGATTTCCTTTGCTACAAGATATTCATTCTTTTTAAAATATGTTTGAAGTTTATAAATGTATAACCATGAATAATTTTAGCTTTCAATATTTTTCTCTAAAATAAGTCCTCCTTTAACAAAAGAGATTTTACCAAACTGATGTGATGATTAAGTTTTCTTCATGTTTTGGTGAGGCATGCCATGGTTTTTAGAAGACATAAGAAGTTTGCCTAAATAGAAGCAATCATGGATTTCATATTCTCCTATACCCTTGTCAATTATTTTGATTTTGAGGAAGTGTATTTAGATGTGGATGTGAAAGGTGTAACATTATATGTGGAAAGGTTATCAAAGGTCGATGGTAGGTCATTTGGATGGATATACTTTAAAGGCTTTGGTGATTTCAATGTTATGGGATTATATGCCTCACAAGCATATTTTATGATTGGATAATAGTTGGTTTTTTTATATTGCCGCTCCAACATTTTGTAGTATTGGAAGGGTTAAGGATCACCAAGAATGGTTACTTCCATTCTGAAATGGAGGAATTTAATGCATTGATGGAGTGTGGATGGAATGGTGTTCATCGCATCAATACATGGTCAGCCAAGGAGCATGTTATATGGAAGGTCAATATCAATGACATGTAATAGGGTTTGGTGTGTGATAGGCCCTACAATAATTGGAAGATGTATTATCCCAGTTGATGTATGTTTTATGTTGTCATAATATTTTATGGTGATTACATTAGGCTCTAATGTTGCTATCAAATAACCTAGGTGATGAATCAAGGTCAAAGTGCATATATTGAGAATGAAACCATTATCTATAAGTACCCTCTTTACTTTATGTCATGAAATGATGGCTTCAATGCACAATGGTAAATTATGAGATAGACTTATAGAGGTGATGTCATTTTAGTCAAACATGACTTAGTGGCTTGAGGACAAGTGTGCTACAAGTGCTTGGAATTTGGATGGATTAATGTCTTTTGGAATGTTTGACTCATGTAAGGTTTAGTATAAGATATTTTTTTAGCTAGTGGATGTTTTAAGGAGGTCCAAAATAGATATTTGAGTTGGTGTATTCTCAATCTACTCTGTGATGTTGCACTTACCTTTAGGAGTAGGCAGAGTAGGCTTTGGGATAGTGAGTTTTGTGCACCAGGTGGTAATTGCAAAATCTTTAGATTTAATTTTAATTGTATCAATGTGACTTCTCATTTGTCAAACATCACTAAAATAATGTCAAATAGATAGGTGGAGTTTTTGGATTTGATATCATTTGTTTGGTTTTGACCTTTATTTGTTTGAACTTGAGGTTGATCATATTTTAGAAAGTAATCTTGGTATATCCTTAAGTTTTAGTTTTTGGATGTAGATGTATTACCTTATATCTCTTTGTCTTCATGATCAATTAAATATTGGACATATTTTTTCAACTTCATACATCTATTGGTTGAGTGACCTTCAATATTATGGAATTATCAATATTCGTGTTCTTTATACCCTGTGGGTTTTGGAATATTTTCATCAAATGGTTTTATCTATGGGAACACTATCATATTGGTGACCACTAACTTGTGGAAAAATACCTCAAGGGGTCTACCCAAAGGATTATAGGTTTTATGTTTATTTTTTGGCTTTGGTTGACCCATGGGTTAGGTGATGTTTTGGTTAGGTTAAACATTTTTATAATATTTAGCATATGATACATTATATCCGATGATATTTTTATTTTTGGCAAAGAATTTGGGATTCTTTGCTTGGGTTTGACTTGGGTTGTCCTTATGGAAAATTTTGATAAGCTTTTTCTTTACAAGTGATTTTTTTATTTAGATTCCTTTTTCAATGATTTTTTCAAAGTAATTCATGTAATGGACTTAAAGGTGGAAGGTCATATCTAGATTGGTGGTAAATATGGTGATCACTTATTTCTCAAGGATTGTCCAAGGGAACCTACTGGCTAATCCATTTCATCTTTGAAATAAAGAGGAGGAACTTTCCCCATTCTATTGCTTGACATTGCATATGTCTAGCATGGTGATCTCATGTCTGACATTATATGAAAAATGCTTTATAAACCTCTTTGATATATATATAAATGTGGTAATAGAACCTTTTGGTAGATGTAGGAACCACTCTAAAGCTTGGCTACCTAAACTTTTTGGGAAAATTCTAAGTAATTATCACTATAGGAAACCCCCTAAAAAACATGCAAAATTATTTGATATGTTCCCTAAAGTCTCCTTTCCCTATGTACTTGTCAAACTTTGGGGGTTTGAAGTGGGAAGGAAAAGGCACTTGTAACATGTCTGTATCAAAGGGTATGACACGGTTCTTTAAACCTATACTTTTTGCTTTGGGTATGACTACCATATTATAATCCTTGGATAATGTCCTTCATAGATTGTAATTATTGGTAAATAATGTGTCTTTAAATGGCATGGATGGGATTTGGTTGGATTTTTGTGACCCAAGGATTTGATTATTGGTTTGATTATTTGATTTTGGATTGGAAGGATTCAAGATAAAAAGATAGACACAAGATTAAATATTGACCAACTCTTTTCTCAACCTTTATATGCATTCGGACACAACAATTTGTTGGTATTGTTGGGCTTAATTATCTATAAATATTTTTCCTTTATCCATATGAATATGGGAGCCATAATGAGTGTTCTCATTGGTAGACTTTAGGCTAGCCTTTTTTCCTACCAATAAAATGACTAGGTGGTGCTTGGTCATGAGAAGAAGGAACTAGATCCCTCCTACTAATGACATGAGATAAGTTCTCAGGATTGAAATCTAAAGGTAATATAGCTCCTATCTCTAAGAGTTGTAATAGTACATTGTCTTTATTTTTAAAGAGAAATTGGTTTATTTGGGTATGGGTTTATTTGCATAAATTTTTGTTATCAATATTTTACTCGATTTTGTCAATAATAATATGGGAATTACTATCATTTATTTTTTTGTTATCATCAATATTTAAAAAAAAAAGATTTATAACAAAAGGACTCTCTATGTCAACACATGAATTTTTATACCAAAGGTATCTTCCTTATTTTGAGCTTGATTCCATAGTGCTTATATTCTAGTGTTTGGTGCCATGACCCAAGATTGGTGTAACTTCAGAGGTGATTTGACTCAATATTTATTTGACATGAGGTATGGTTTTGTACTCAAAGTTGGATTTATAAAACAAGTGGGATTTTTATTGATAATATTTTTTTGTGTATGTGGTTTGAAATATAAGTTTTGGTTTGGTTGGTTTAACTAACTAATATTTTAGTATAAGGATAACCTAAAACTAGTTAAATAGGTGTGTAACCAAGTAATATCCTATTGATAGTACCCTGAAGTCTGATAGGTATATGGTGGGTGATCTTAGAGAATGTTATTTTCCCGACACTATTCTTGATTATGGTTGAAGGTTATTATGATAGGATTCAGAACATTATCTAAGAGAGATTCCTTCAATATAACTTTTGGTACATTGAGTCCCAATTAAATGTAAATATTTATATAAACCTTAGGTATTCATGGTCAAATCCACCTCACGTCACTTGGGGGTTAACCTAGCTTAGGTGATGAAGATAGTTAATCCTTAGATTTATATACCACATTGTTACATGAATTTTGGCCTATAACTTGGTGGTGAAATCCAAGGTTGATAGAGACCCAATAAATAAAAATAAATAAAACTAGTTGTTTTTATTTCTTGGATCACCTTTTAGTGTAAGGAAAGATCATGCATGGACTAAGCTTGGCATACACAAATTATAAGGGTTATTTTTTATTATCCATATCACTTTGCAGTGGAAGAGAAGAGCATACACAAACTATAGATATGTATTAAAAAGATATTTAGAACAAGTATTAGTCAATAAAACTCAATAAAAATTCATAATAACATGACTAGCTAAGCCAACTCCTTCGACAGGGTTTGGCAAATGATAATTAAGAGCTAATGAAAAAAATCACATATACAATACCTTCCCAATAGCATCCCATCATCCAAATACATCTCAAAGCATGATTTTTTCCTTGATTTGGTGCTCAAGTTTTCATCAATGATGCAAGTCAAAGCTCCTCCATCATCTCTTGTGCACCAATGAAACTAGGCTCACGATATGAAATCAAATATATGTCTATCAATGAAGCTATCACATTGAAAATTAAGAATAATAAACACCACACACAAATGGCTTATGGAGAGAATTTGGCATAATAATTTTACACAAATTAATCTTAAAAATGGTGGTCTTGGCCCTCCTATTTATAGATTTTTGAATTTGATCAAAATCAACCATAATTGTCCATCTTGAGATTAAGATGTGTGGCCATGAATTAATTCAATTTTGGAGATAATATTCATATTTAACCTCATAAATATTTAGAATTAATGGGCATTAAAGAGGAATGAGATGCCTTAAACTTGATATTTAATGCATTTATAGCTTATAGATGCCACCCCATTAATGATGTCACTTGATGATGCAGATATTAAGAATCAATTTCCAATTAAAATATATTCAATAACTTTCATGGATTTTCCACTTAATTTTTTGATTTGGATCAATTTGCCTAAGTGAGTTTAATCAAATTTTATGCAATTCTTTGGAAATTGGTTGCACACTATTAATTAAATTAGTCAAAATGTTATATTACTAGGTCATAATTTGACTGGAGTGGAATTAGAAGAAGGTGTCATTTGTGTATAAACTAATACCCCACTTAGGACATTATCAACATGAAATAACACATGCATGTGTTCTATGCCTTTGAATTAGAATAATTTAGTGGTTTAGAGGGTAAAAGTGCTTTTTTATCTTTTTGACTCAAAATGATTTGAGAAAAGTTAATAATCACATAAAATTCATTACCCCATTTAGAGAAACATTAGCCTAAATCAGCAATTTTATCTGGAAAGATCAAACCATTTAGCGTGTTTAAGTGATTTTGGCTCAAATTGTGCATTTTCACAAATTTCAATTAAGATTGACAATTTCAAAATAATGGTGTTAGGAAATAGATGTCTACATTTTGCCCCTATTTGAGAAGGTGTGGTGAGACATTTAATTGAAGGAACATTCTTTCAAATAAAAGAGTTGGTAAGAAAAATTTGGAAAGAAAAGACCCATGATGCCCCCTTGAGAGGACATATAAGGATGAAAGAGAAGGATGAATTCTCAAAAAGAGAAAGAAAGTGAGATTAACCCATGGGACAAATTAAATCTAGATGAGTTAATGATTGCATGCATTGATTTGTAATGATCAAAATATAATTATAATATAATTGGCCTCAAGGATGGGGGGAAGGGGAAGGATACAATCCAAAAATATAAGTGACATACTTTGAACACACACAAATCTAGGGTGAAATTTGCATGCTTAGGGAATGTATGATCCTAATACAAGTTACATACTAAAATATTACCAGAACTAGAGGAAAAATCCATAGATCTTGGAATTAAAAGAAATAGGAGACTGTTACTCCTGAGAGAGGAAACAATAATATGCCCCATTAGAGTAGATTTGATTGATTGATAAAGCAATATTGCCCAAGTAGGGCTGATTTTGATCACTGATAATTAGTTGTGCCCTAATAGGGCTGATTTAGATTTGTGGTTGGTTCAAATTTTGTGCCCCCAATAGGGAAAATTGACAAGCATAGCTCAAGGATATAACCTAATACATAGATGAGTGGGTGAAAATGTAGATGTGATGGTCTAATGACTAAAATAGCCATAAAAACTAGGCATATAAGAATGTATAAAGTGATGAAAGAGAGTAAAAGAAGAATAAAGGTGGTCAAGCTACCCAAGATACGTCATGTATCTAAGCATTACCTACATAGTCCAAATAGACCTCAAGCCAATGTAGTTCATCCAAAAGTGAGAGAAGATGGAATGAGGAATGAAGAATAGAAAAAACATACCATTATTCTATTAGACTCATAATGTATGCCAAGAGATGCACATCTTGCATAGAGTCAAGTGTGAGATAATCCATTGGTACCCTAGTTTCATTGGTGTACTTGAGAGTTGATCTTCAAAGTTGTATTGATTTTGAGACTTGGATCAAAATCACATAGTGCTTACTATAGCAAAATGAAATTATGCATCATAAGAATGAGTAAATTATAATGACATTGGATTTCAATTATACTAAGCCGAGTCAAATGTGAATATTTATAACTAAAGATAAGATAAGAACTACCAATACCAAAATTACAACTATTTATATCTAATAATAAATAAACAAAGACAAAGAAAAAGAAAACATAAATGAACCTAACTTAGAATTGAATATAAACAATCAAGACTTAAGTAGGAACAAGAATGTATAAAATAAAATCAAGAATAACTTAATAAACATTATGAAAGTAAGATATGAAGAATCAAGATCCATGTGCACTATCAAGATGTTCTTGGAAAATAAAACAAAGAAACAAGATAAAACAAGAACATAAAATACCAAGAAGAAACAAGCAAAGAAAGAAAAAGGAATAAATGAAGATATAAGAAAGCACAATAAAAAAATCAAATAAAGACACACAAACAAGAGTTAGTCACAATGTTAGTGCATTTTGAAAACAATTGTTCAAGCATGTGTAGTAGAGGCATTACTTTATACAATAGTGTAACAAGAATAATGGACACAAAACTACCCCAAAATGATAGGGAGGAAATGCAACAAAAAATGGGGGGGAAGGAGAAAAGAAAGGGGGTGGCTGAGCTAACTCTAGATGTTCACGATAAGTGGATGTTGCCTACATAGTCCCATGGATGCAAGGTCCAACATGAAATTCAAGCCAAATGTAATTCTCCTAGGAAATGGGATGGAATAAAAGTGATGATAAGAAAACATGATTGATGTTGTAGAGTAAAAAATGAAAATGAGCTCACAAAATGATGAGAGCATTCAAATCAATGCTTGCAAAATGGTAAGAGCATGGAAGATTAGAATAGTATAAAAGGACAAGATAATGTTTTTGTTTATTTTATCAATCATTTTTTAATGTTTTTGGGTTTTTAGGAATAAGAAATAAAAATGAAATATTTACAAAATATCCAGGGAACTACTTAGTTGAAGAGATGTACATCCACAAGTGAGATTTAAAACAATAGCTAAACTAGCTAAAATGGTCTATACTCATAAATTGGTAAGAGCAAGATCCTACTATGGTAATAATTCCTACCAAACAACAATAAAATGATAATAGAATAGTACACAACATGAGATAACTCTCAAGAACCATCCAGTAGGCAAAAATCTTGACCTGAAGATGTATCCATATTAACTTGTCTGTAAAAGAAGCTGAAAAATATTGTCCATGTTGAATTACTTTGTAGAGCTGGCATTGAAAGTGTTCATAACGCCTATGAGTCATAATCAAGATCATAATTGGTCAAGGATAAAATTGTCTAGAATATAATGGGCCAGGATTTAAAAAAAGAATATGGTTCTAAATAGAATGCTCCAGAATAAATAGGGTCCAAAAAAGGATGGTCTAGGGTGGGATAAAATGAGTCAAGATGGAATATAAATGATCCATATTGCCAATATTCCAAAGATTCCAACTATCTAGAGTCATAAAATAGTATGGTTCTCATAAGAATAGTCTAGGGTAGGTCATAACATAATGAATGAGGTCCAAAAAAGAATGGTCCAGGATATAATGGTAGGATAAAATAAATTCAGCACATGTTGCCCCCAAATAAAGGGTCTTGTAGACAATGGTTCAAAAGGTTGTCAAGCATAGAACCTCTTGAGATACACAATGTTCATGGGCTCTATAAGTTATTCACCACCTAGAGTAGCTAGTTGGTATGCCCCTGAATCATTTGTTGTGATAACATAGGGTCCATGCTAATTAGGTTGAAACTTACCCTTTTTCTTGCATTCAACATTTGTGTTCTTTTGGTTCTCTTTCAAGACCAAATCACCAATCTCAAAATCTTGAGGTAGGATGCGCTTGTTGTAACTTCTCCATAATATGTTTAGATAGGCCTACAATTTTTCTAGAGCAGTCAAATGCTTACCATCAAGGGGTTCTAGTTCTTGCAACCTTGAGACTTTATAATATTTGTTATATTCAATGTTTTCCAAATATACTCACAATGAAGGCAACTCAATTTCAATCAGGATAATATTATTTATGCCATAAATAAGGGAGTATGGAGTGGCTCCTATAGGGGTTTAAATACTAGTGTGATAAGCCCAAAGGATAGGTAAAATTTGCAAGTGCCAATTATGGCTAGCATCATTGACAATCTTTTTAAGTATGGCCATAATGGTTTTGTTTGAGGCCTCATCTTGTTTGTTTCCTTGCAGGTTATATGAGGTGGATTTCTTGTGCTTGATTTTGAATTTTTCATAAAGAAATTTAACATATATATTTATAAATGATCTACCATTATTGGATATAATTCAAGTTGGGATACCATATCAACATATGATATGGTAATGTATAAACTTGACAATCTACCTACCAATGATGTAAGTGAGAGAAATGGACTCAATTTAATTAATATAATACTCGGTATCAGTTAAAATGTGTTTATGGCTATTTGAAGATGTTGGGTATATTTCCCCAATGATATCAAGGCCCTAAGTAGAAAATGACCATGGTTTAGTGATCACCTGTAGTGGAAAAGAAGTTACATGTATCATATTTCCATGTTGTTAACAAGAAACACACTTCTTCACATAACTACAAGAATCTGTCTCCATTTTGGGCTAATAGTAACTTGTTCTAAAGAGATTTTTAGATAAGACTACACCATTGGTGTGGGCCTCACACATTCCTTCAAGAACCTCCTTAAGTGCTAACTTGGATTATCCTAAAGATAAATAAAGAAGTAACATTCTATTATATCTTTTACGATAAAACATGTTTCCAAGGAGGGTATAACTAGCTATGTGGTGAAGAAAAATTTGTTGAAAATTATTGAAAAGGTCAAGTGGAAAAATATGATCATGGAAATAATTATAAAAATCTTGAAACTAAAGCAGTTCAATTGGGGGATTGGGACCAACAATGGTGCATACCTTTTCTGAGTCTTTTAAGACATGATCAAGTTGAAGAATACTTTTAATAAGAAATTAATACACTTTAGCACTAATTTTAATCTGTATCATGGACTTAATTATTTCCATTGCATCAACAAATATGTTATTGGCCCTTGGTACTTATTCAAACTTTAGATACTTAAAATGAGCTTTGAGATTATCCATAATATGCTTGTAGGGTACAAGCTTATCATCTATAGTTTGATAATGATTAGTGGTTTGACTGATAATCAGTTGGGAATCACCATAGACCATTAAGTGATCAATATCCCACTACACTACAAGATGAAATCTTGTAATTAGTGCTTCATACTCAGCCATAGTATTAGTATAATGAAAATTGATATGGAACACTTTAGTAATCATATCCCATTATGATGTAATCAAAAAAATGCCTGATCTAAACCCATGATAAATGAAATCGCCATCAAAGTAGATCTTTCATTATGCAGGTTCATGTTGCACTTCTTCCACTATCATCATAGAATCATCTAAAAAGTTAAATTTGAGTGGTTGAGTGTCTATATTAGGGGCTTCTACAAGTTGATCAAAAATAACCTACCCCTTGATATCTTTATTATTCTGATACTCAACATGAAACTCTCTTAATAACATGACCCATTTGGTCATATGTCCTATGAGAGCTGCTTTGGTTAATAAAAATTTGAGAGGATCCACCTTAGTGATGATAATGGTTTTATTGTTCAGCATATAGTGTCATAATTTTTGGGATGAAAACACTATAGCTAAACATGACTTCTCAATAGGCATATAATTATGTTCATAAGCCACCAGTGTATGACTTAAATACTAAATTTCATGCTCTTTACCATGATCATCATGTTGGGCCAAAAGTGCCCCTAGTGCATGTTCATTTGCTAATATATAAAGAAGTAGTGGTTATCCAAGTTTTATCGGTCTTAAAACTAGTGAGTTGGCCAAATATGTTATGAGATTTTAAATTTCTAATTAACACTCTTGATCCCATTTAGACATGACACCTTTCTTCAAGTGATGTTTAAATGGGTGTCACTTATCTACCAATTGAGAAATGAACCTGCGGATAGACTAGATCTTTCTTTGCAATATTTGAAGATGTTTAAGATTTGAAGGTGGAGGCATTTCAAAAATGGCCTTAATCTTATTAGGGTTGAATTCAATCCCTCTTTGTGGTATAATAAACCCTAATAATTTTATCGAAGTGATGCTAAAAATACACTTCTTAAGATTTAGGCTAACTTTATGTTCATAAAGTCTCTCAAAGATTATTCTTAGAACATCAGGATGTCCAGCATATGTGCTTGATTTAGCTAGGATTTCATCAACATAGTATTCAATAATACCATGCATCATGTCATGGAAGATGACAGTCATAACACGTTGATAAGTGGCTCCAACATTCTTCAATCCAAATGGCATGACTTGATAACAAAATGTTCCCCATGGTGTGGTGAACACAATATTATGTTTATCTTCTTAGGATATCTTTATTTTATTATATCCATGAGGGATAGCATCTTTTACCCAATATTAGAATCAATAATCATGTCACTGTTGGATAGGGGAAAATCATCTTTAGAGCATGATTTTTTGATATATATAAAATCAGTATAGAGACGTATACCCTATGGTTTTTTACTGACTATAACTATGTTTTATATCCATTTAGAATAGTCCAATGTCTGATGAAGCCTACTCCTAATAATTTTTCCAATTTGACTTTTACCAAAATGGTGATGCATGGATGCAACTTCCTCAATTTCTATTTTACTAGCTTGGCATCTAAATGAACAACAAGTCAATGCATAACCAAGTGAGGGTCTAATCCTAGCATATCTAAATATTTCCATGAAAAAATATCAATGAAATCCATCAAAATGGATATAATCTGATCTTGCTCTACTTTAGTAAGGGATGCTTCAAGGTAAACTTTTTTGGGATCATAATATGTTCCCAGGTTCACTTCAACAGTGTTTTCTTCAAGAAGTGTAGAGCCATATTCAGGAATAGTAGGTAATGTGTGATCATTATCATTTTCTTTTGTTACTATTTCTTTTTTTCATCCCAAATCTTTAGATAATGTGATGAATCTGAATCTACAAAATTAGGTAATGGCTAACTAGAAAAAATCTCAAGAAAGTCTAGAGTGAGATGCTCAAAGACTTGTTGTTTTGACATGATGCTAGTATTGGCTATAGAGCTAGGACTTGATGGATCTTGTGCAAATTTTGGGGATATGAGGAAACTTTCCCATCCAAGAGCACCTAAAATAGGTTTTTACTCAAGGGCTTGTCTTTATCTTTATTTTTACCTAATCAACAAGTGCATCAATGAGATTTTCACCCAAAGATCTTGATGTTTTATGTTCTTCATGACCAATAAATTTTTCCTACTCTCCAAAGTAGGAATAAGGATCCAAAGAAAAATCAAAGCCTTGATTATGATCATAAATAGGCAATCCATCTCTTAGGCCTATATACTTTGTAATTGATTCTTCATTCTCAAATTCATCAAGGTATATGACCAAATTTTATTGGTCCCAATCAATGAGTTTGGGATGATAAAATCATAGGGAATAATGGGGTGTTATGGTCATAATGGCATTTAAATGAAATAAGTCTATGTCAGCAAACTCATCAAAAATACTATAATGGGATGCTACGTCACTGTCAAGAGTCTCATCACTAGTCGATTCATAAGAGTCATTATTGAAAGTCATGAGGTCACTTCTAGGTGGTATAAATATGAGACCATGATTCAAATTAGGTATACCAGCTGATAAAATTTCTTGGATTCTTTACACTCATAGTCCTAGGCCTTTTCTTGTATAATCAAAATTATCCATGATCTGATTAGGGATAAGATATTCTAGATTTTGAAAACAATCAATAATGTCATGAGAATATAACTAGTCTCCTTCAGTAAAACCCTCTGGATCCTATTTTGGTGAAGTATAAAGTACAAATACCATCAGTGGTTTTTTTGTTTCTTTATTTTATTACCAAATTAGGTTGGGTCTGTTATGGATTTTGTAAGGTTTGGATTTACCAAATGTTTTGGGAAACTTTGATAACTTAGCAACATGGAAAGTGTACTTAAGATGGTATGTGGAAATTCCCACATCTTATATAACAACCTATTTTATAGAAGTTGTAGGAAATCGATCAGCTAAAGTAGACACAAAGTCACTAGGGTTGATATAATTGGATTTAGGTAGATGAAAAAATATCTCCTTGTTCTTATTTGCAACAAATTTAAAACCAAGACAATATTTATAATTATGATATTCAACCTCTAAATGTTTTCAATACTGATAAGGCTATAGACAACAAGAATAGTGACCTCAATCCCATCATGGTGAAACTTAAGGCACTAATGTAAGGTAGATGGAATGGCTTGTACTTCATGGATCCAAGGATGACCAAGAAGTATGTTATAAGGCAACTTAATATCCATAATATATAACAATGTGATGGGACACAGACCCAACAATGATTGGTAAATAAATAGTACCATAAGATTCCCTTTTGTCATTATCATAAGCCTTTATGGTGATCATCTATGGTTGAATGTCTTTCATAGTGTAGCCCAATATCTGTACCATTTTGAGGGACACTATATTCATCCCTAAACCATTGTCTATAAGAACCCACTTGATTTTATGGTTTTTAATGACTACCTCAATATACAAGGGGTTATTATGGCTTAGACCTAGGGTGGACATATATTTTTTCTCAAATGTGAGTTGTTGAAATGAATACAAATGCCCTATAAGAGTTTGAAACTATTCAAGATTAATATCTTAGGGAATATTAGATTGTTGTAAAAGGGTTATATGGACTTCAGATGTATGCAAGAGGTCTAAAATAGAAATTTGTGTATGGGTTTTACTTAGTTGGTCTAATAGGCTATAAGGTTTTTTAATATTAGGATGAGATGATTTAGCCTTGGTTAGCACAATGTTTGACTTTGGATCTAAAGGCATAATGTTCTCTTTGGGTCTAGTGGTAGAAGAGGGTAAAGGACCCTGAAGAGTAATTCACAAACATCTAGTTGTGATTTTAAAATCTAGAGGTAGTAAGGATCCATTATAATTAAAATATGAAGGCAATATGCCTTGGAAGGTGACTCATGGGCATCTAGTTATATCGAAGTAATTTTGAGTCGATGAGGATCCATTATAATCAAAGGAAGGATGGGGTCCATAAATAGTAACCCATGTAAATCAAGGCATAACAAAATTACATGAACTCAACACAATATTACTTGATGGAGAGGGTATTGTCCTATAATAATGGGTCTAGTACTATAAAGAGTACAGGATGGTTCATAAGATTTAATAGTGATAGTGGTAATGTGGTTTGCAAAAATGCATCCCATGATATTGTTATAGTCATAAGGTATGTTGTTGTAACCCAAGTTGTTAGCATGGGTGTTATGATCTTGATTATGATCATGTTGATTATGATTCTAACCTTGATTCTAATTGTCACTGATTCTATCTTTGGTTCTGATTATTCCTTGGTGGTTGTTGATTATGTTGAGGAAATGGATCTTTATAGATTCCCATATCTTGATTAGTGTCCTATGGATAAAGTTTGATATCAACTTCACCACTTGCAATTAAATCATCAATTAGGTGCCACAATTAAACACAATGATAAGCATCATGACTAACAACATGATAGAGGTTTTAAAATTTGTTTAACTAATACCAATTAGGTTTGGGTTGATCCTCAATAAATGGCTTTGGTATAGGCTATACAATTAAATTAGCCACTATGAGACTTTGGAACACTTCCTCAATAGGGTCTCCTAGTTTGTTGAAGACTCTAAAGTTGTTATTAAATACCCTTCAAAGAGGGACGCTTTGAAAAGTATTTGGTAGATTAGGTACAACTAATTACACATTCATAATTGGTAGATCCTACACTATTTGTATATGTTTTACTTTAGTTACTCCATTTCCAACCATGTTCTTATTCTTGTTGAACCCCTTGGGTTCCTCTATTTTAATAATTTAACTAGTAGATTGGGTCTGATTTGACATTTAACCCTGAGAATAAATCTTAACAAGGCCTTTTACAATAAGTGCCTTTTCAATATGCACACCCTTGTCTATAATTTATTCAAATGTGTTTATGAAATCAAGTCATAGATTGTGTGCCACCTCAGAGTGTAGGTTCTATGCAAATATATCAGCCAACTATTGGTCTAGAAAATTATGTTGAAAGCATCTAGTTAATGCTCTCCACCTCTATAGATATGTTTCAAAACTTTTTCCATCTCATTATTTGGCTTTGCACAAGTCAAAAATGATTAATTCATGTTCAATATTATAAGAGAAGTGGTTGACAAATTTTTTAGATAGGTCACTCCAATCTACAACTTATTACTTGGGTAACTTAAGAAGTTAAATCTAAATATTGCCTTGTTAAACTTCATAGAAACAAGTGAAGCAAATAAATTTTGTTGTAAGCTACCTCTTGGCATAATTTAAAAAATGACTGAATGTGTTCATAAGGGTCACCCTTTTTTTTGTACTTGTCAAATTTGGGTGCCTCAAAATGAGTTAGAAAAGGGACTTGGATAATACTCATTCCCTTGGATAAAACTCAAATGAAACAAATATGGATGTTATCTCATAAAATTTATACTTTTTAATTATGTTTCTTATCTCCAATTGTGATACAATTTATTTCATCGAATTCCACTCTTGCATGTTCGGTACATTGGTGGGTGGAATATAATTTTATTGGGGTGCTATGTGCCCCTATTGCATAGTTTTTTGGGGGATATACACCCTATGATCCACAACCTTGTTTTGATTTTCTCCTTGAGTTGATTAAGTAAGCCTTTGATTTTTGGGTTGATTAACATTCCTTGAAGTTGACTATCTTAAATTATAAGTGTTTTGTTGATTTTAGGGAGTTCATGGTCTATTTACCAAAGTATGCATTGGTTGAGATGAACTAGCCAAATTATTTTGAATAATCTCCTCAATATGCACTAAATGTTTTGGTCCTTGATTGTACAAAGGAAAAAAAGGTTCTTGATGATTGAAAAATGTATGCTCCATGTCTAGCGAATCATGTTGTATAATATCTTGAGACTTAGGTTGTTCAATTAAGACATATTGATCCATTTTAGGTATGTTCTCAACTAAAGTGTGTTGTATCGGTTATATCACATTCCCTTGTTCCTTGGAAGCATCATTATGTATAGAAGTAGAAACTAAAGAGTCAGTCAATTCTATGATAAGTTGGTATGTATATCATTGACTTATCTTCTTGATCTTGGTGACAAGATCTTGATAGTTAATTTTTAAATCTAAGAGCACTTCCTTTCCTTTGCTAGAATATACAATGTTTATTTTTACAATATTTGTGAGGAATTATTCTCGTTGTTATTCTTCTACCCTAACCAAGGTATGCAATTATTCTATAGGAAAGTCTGATGACAATCTATTGCCAGATTTAATCAACCTTATGAGTTTTTTATATTTATCCTCTAGGGGTTGATGCTCAAAGTAATCTTATTTAAATCTTACATTTATGGGAATGTCCTCAAATACCATATAATTATCCTATCCATCATAAAAGTGCTCTTCCTTATACCCAAAGCCTATAAGAGACCCTATTATAAGTGTACCTTTGTGTCATGTCTAGAAAGGTTGTTCTCTACATTTTCTAAGAATTGGAAAATGTTTGTAAATGTTAACAAGGTGTGTTTTTATTTTCTCCAAAAAAATGACAAGGTAAAAGAGACAATAATAAAGAGGTAGCATAGTACCACACAATTAGAAGAAATGGTTCACAAAATTACTTAACTTTGGTGGGTTAAAATCATTAAATTAGAAGAGGGTATGATAACTCAAAGACCTATAGTATAAAATAGTACATTAAATTTAGTTTTATATATACATCAATACCATAAAATCTAGTTCAACTTTGATGAGTTGCTACTATAAAATTAGAAGAAAATCTTTCTGATGAGGAAAGTAACAATGTGAACTAAGAAACTCAAGATGTGAAAACATTCAAGAATTCCTACGTATAAAAATAAAACCAAATGGGTAGCACAATGCCACCATAGGATAATAGGAGGTAGAATAAAATGTGTTCTATAACTTAGAATGTAAGCAACACACTAGATGACCTAAGTTCATAATGATCAAATGATGATGAGTCTATAAAATGGCCTTCAACCCAAATGGGGAATTGAAGTACAAATGGTAAACCAATTAACACCTTGGCCCATAACTTCAAAAATATATATTCCAAATTTGAATTAAAAAGTGAAGGACTTAAATATTTTTTAAAAATGGTTTAGACTCAAATGGATAGCATAACAAAGTTATTTAGATAACACAAACACAATGTTTGAAATGAGGATTTGAACAAGGTAAAGGATGATTTTGATTTGATTAGCATAATTTATCCTTGTTAAAATTAAATGGTGGCCAAAAAATGTGTTAGGTCAGCATTTCTGGTTTACAAACAAGTTTTAGACTCAAATCAAGACCAAGCAAGTAAAGGAAAAGACAAATACAACTAAGTATAATGTCTAAAGCCCTAAATTGACAAGGTTACTTCGTATTGCTGAAATTCATCTATATACATGCCCTTGGGAGGATTTTAAGTGTTAATCCAAAAATATAAGTGCATGACATATTAAGGATTTTACACCCCCTTCCTCAAGAGATTGTACGGTGACATGGACCTTCGGGCTACCTGCCCTGCATCAACAAAATATCTGTGGCAAGTGGGGTTGTTCTAAAACTTAAATTTTTGATCATATAGATGGTCCTAAGTGTGATGAACACTAGATATGCCTCACATTAATTTATTTCATACTTATTAATTTACTATGTAAGAGCCTATTCTTTTACATAGAGATTCTATATGTGTACTACTTAATAGAATCCCCTAGTTAACTAGACCTGAATCAGGGCTTCATTATGATTAAAAAGGTTAGCCACTCAACCCCTTGGTAATCATAGTATAGGTGCCTTGATTTATATACCCCACCATGGAGTGAGGTTGAAATAATGTCAAGAGCTGAAACCCTGTGTCAAAGCTTCCCTAAAGAACTCGTGAAGAAGCTATGAACTCCCCTTCATAAGCCAAGTTGCATAAAATAAAACTAAGTGAAAAGAATTTAGAGGTTATTTTTAGATCACCCAAACCATACAAGTTTTTGGAAGATCCCTGACAACATTCTTTTCATTCCTTGGACAAAGGTACAATTGCAAGGAAGAAGCACTTTTGGTCACCCAAGTTTCCTAAAGGGAATAGGGGGAGAGCAAACATGTACTCTTCATTTTTCACAAAAAACAAACAAGTAATAAGTGATCTTGCATAAAACAACACACTTTTAAAAAATTTACAATTTAAGTGAGTGTAAATTTTATGCACCAAAAGTGAAGTGTTTGATGAAGTTTTTGGCCCCTTGGTCTTAATTACAAACTTTCACAAACTTTCACAAAATAACTTAACTTAAAATCATCTAGATTCCTTTTAAACACCAAAGGGTAAGTTCAAGACTTAATCAAGCTTAAATTCAACACTTCTCCAAGCATGTGTCTTGTAAATGTTAGAGGGTTTCCTTCTACTTTGAAGCACTATTATCAATGAAACAAGCAAGATTTGAAAACTTACTCTCAAGTTCTCTATTTTTATTACATAGAGACCAACTTCGATCAACAATGATCGATGTTAGTTACAACGAGACCAATGTCAGTCATCAAAGAACCAATGTTGATTAATAAAGATTGATGTCAGTTACCTGTGAACCCTTAGGCAAAAAACATTTTGACAAAAAAAATTGTTATCCCAAGGTTAGTATAAAATCTCCAGTAAATTTCTAGATCATGCAAATATAATGTTGAAATAGAGACATAAAAACCTAAATATCAACTTGCAATATTCAAGAAAGCCCAAAAATCCAATTTTCTTGTAATGTTTTTCCTTGCATCAAAATTGATGCCAACTAGATAGGATCGATGTCGATTACATAGAACTGATATCAGTCATTGTGTAAATTGTGTCAACAAAAAGCCAAAATCATGGGAAAATAATGATAAAAACTTGATTTTTAAGTATTTTTAAAGACTTTTTTAGAAATCTAAGATCGCCAAGTTGGTCTCTTTGCTTGAATGGGATGCGTGATCCCACTGGGCATGTCAAGATGTAGAGATGGATTAAAAATATATTTACATCAATCATTAGTCAATAAAAATGCATAAGAACATAACTAGCGAAGCCAACTCCTTCAACAATATTTGGTAAATGACAATTAAGAGCTAATGAAAGAAATCACATACATAATACCTTCCCAAGAGCATTCCATCATCCAAATGTGTCTCAAAATGTGATTTTCCCCTTGATTTGGTACTCAAGTCTTCATAAATGATGCAAGGCAAAGCTCCTCCATCATCTCTTATGCACCAATGAAACTAGGCTCATTATATGAAATCAAATGTATGCCTATCAATGAAGCTATCCTATTGTAAATTAATCATAATAAACACCACACATAAATGGCTTATGGAAAGAATTTTGCATAATAAGTTTACACAAATGAAGCTTAATATGGTTGTCTTGGCCTAGCTATTTATAGATTTTTGAATTTTATTAGGATCAACCATGACCATCCATCTTGAGATCAAGATGAGTGGCCATGAATTAAACAATTTTGGAGATAATATCCATAAATAACCTCATAAATATTTTGAAGGAAGGGGTAGTAAAGAGGCATGGGATGCCTTAAACCTAATATTTGTTGCATTTATGGCTTATGGATGTCACCCCATAAAAGATGTCACTTGATGATGCAGATATTAAGAATCAATTTCCAATTAAAAGATATTCAATAACTTCCATGGATTTTTCACTTAAGCTCTTGATTTGGATTAATTACCTAAGTGAGATTAATTAAATTTTATGCAATTCTTTGGAAATTGGTTACACACTATTAATCAAACTGGTCAAAATGTTATATTACTCGGTCATAATTTAACTGGAGTGAAATTAGAAGGTGTCAGATGTGTATGAACCAATACCCAATTTAGGACATTGTCAACACAAAATAACACATGCACATGTTGTGTGCCTCTAAATTAGAAGAATTCACTTATTCAAAGGGTCAAATTGTATTTTCAACATTTTAACTTGAAATGATTTGAGAAACGTTAATAATCACATAAAATACATTTCCCTACCTAAATTAGCACTTGTATATGACAAGCTCAAACCATTTAGCACATTTAAGTGATTTTGGCTCAAATTATGCATTTTCATAAATTTTGAGTAGTAAGATTGACAATTTAAACATAATGGTGTTAGGAAATGGATGTCTACACAAACCCCTAGCAATACAAACAAGACACACGTATGCAAATAAATGAAAAATTTATTTTAAAATGTTAGATTGTAAATGGTTTCAACTTTATGTCTTTGGCTCGTGGTACTGCAAAAAAATATTAGTAGTTTGTAATAATGTCTTTAACAAGTGTTTTCCTATTAGATTAGAAAGTTAGTAGCAATGAAAGATCTCTACAAGCTTAAAATTTAGAAAAACCTTTAAATTAATAGAAGAAATTAGATTTCTTAATATATTTTTTTATAAAAATAGTCATCATTTTGATGATATCTATTAAACTACAATCTTGGCTTGCACAAAAAAATTAAAAATTACTTATTTCATATTATCATTCAAAAATGTGCCCCATAGATTTTATGCTATGCAGGAGAATTTTTTGGTGGGTGAAGAGTGTGAGTGTTTGTTATGGGGCACGAGGCATTTGGTGTAGAGTACATGAGTATTTAGTTCACCTATGTACATAGAACATCTGATATCTCATCGTAATGATGGGAACATCCCCAAGGTGTGGGACCTTTGTGCTACTTGGGATGAACCTCTAAATTAGGCCAAATTCCTTTTAATCTAAGTGCACCTAATTTAGGACCACCACATAGACCTATAAATGGTAGAAAGGGAATCTATGGCTAACACTAAACCTAAATATTTTGAGGAAAAAGGGAGGGAGAAGGTAAGAGATTTGTTGAAATGGGAATACGATGATGCACCAAGAGTAGAGTGAGCACCTCATCCACTTATGGCATAATAAAGCTAAGGGGACTAGACATATTACCTTCAAATTGAGAATCCATTACATAAGTGTTTTGGACAAATGTAAGGGAACACAATGTAACATTGATAGGGATGACAAATAGTCCATAGATAATGCTTGCATAGACCCATGTTTTGATAGAGTGCAACCTACAAAGGATTTTGATTCCATGCAGAGGTGTGGAGGGAGGATGCCAATGAGAGGTATGAACATCCATAAATAAATATTAGCAACCTTAAGTACACATAAAACATAGAGTATGAAGAGAATATAATCCAATTATCATTAATTATAAGGCCTAAGCCAATAATATAAACTTAAATGGGTAGGTCTTTGTTATACCAAGGAGAGGGTTTCTTATATAATAAAAATCTAGGATTTTATAGGGTTGAGCAATCCCTAATATAATAAATTCACCACTTGGGGTGGTAGATATAAATTTAAATTCAAACATTGGCATTCGGGGCTCTAGGTTGATCTGGAAGACCACCTCATCATGTAGAAGTCACTAAGAACCATCCTCCTTAATTTTTATCTACACTTTGAATCTAAAAGTGGTTGAAAGTATTTTTATGGATTCACATGTGTATATATTAATGAAGGATGTTTATACAACCAAGGGAGGAATGTGGCCATGCTCTACCATCTAATAATTGCCTTTTCCTTTAATTTATTCTGATGTGGATTCATTTATCACCCAACTACTTATAACTACTTTATGTACTTGACTACCACTTATCGATTCATCAGGGCTCACTTGTTGATGTGGAAGCTACACAAGATTTTTTAAATTTTACCATGTCATCCTGCATGTTTTACATAAATCTATGCCCTACTCCCTTAAGAATTATTTGTGTACTAGATAGTGTGCACTTGGGACCTTGCTAGTTATGCACATGTGTCACACTTGCATGTGGATAACTTGTGTGGGAAGAGGACACATGCCCTTCTTTAGTATTTTTAGACTGATTAATGTCCACACTTTTTAATTCATTCATTTATATGTATGCTCACTTTGTACCTTGATCTATGCATGCTTAGCATTTCATGCAAAGAGTGTGCACTATAGGCTGTGCAATAGGATGAACCTTGATCTATGTAGAGGAAGGTGTGTAGCCTATAAATGATGAGATCGAAGGTTTTAATTATTACAATTGAGCTTAGGTTCTTAACATTTTGGTGTAGGGGACATTTGACAAAAAGAGCACACAAGAAGAATGAAGATTTTGGGTGCACTCTTACCATTTGAATCTATACTTTGTACACTTCCTTCTTATCACTACCTGAAGTTCAAAAACCTTATGCACATGGTCTACATGTACGTATATCCCCATGATTTTCATGAGTGTATAAATATTTGAGTGAGGAGTGGAACAAGGCTTGTGCATAGGCGCACATGGATACTCAACCAAGGTGAAGATTTACACCAACTACCAACTTTGGGTGCTTATGGGGGACATCTTCATGTGATATCACTTCTAAGGGTCCTAATACTAGGTAAGTATGAGGACTCTGTGTAGGGTCCTTTAAGCTCTACGTAGGCTGGGGTGACCTAAAGGGTCAACATTTCCTATAAAATAAAAAACTCAAAAAATATCAGATAAACTCATATCATAAATAGATAGAAGATAGAAAATAGTTATTTTTTTGATGGTATCTTCTAAATGAGGATCTGGGTTTGCATAAATTTTTGATAGATTATCTTTAGTATAAAAATAAATAAACCTCAAAAATATCAAAAAAAACTCAAATCTTAAATTAAAAGTTATATCCTTCTCAACAATTAGGTTTTTTTAATATTAAATTGGCTTTGTAGAAAAAAATAAACAAATTAGATCTAGATTAGCCTAAAACCTACATAGGAAAAAACAATTAACGAAACCTTTAAAACAAGCAAGAAAATGTTATAAAATGATTGGGAACCCTATCCTACTAGGCGTACCAAAAATGTGTATGACAAAATTCAAATTTATGTTAAAATTCAACAACAATCAATCAACCTCTATTCTAAAACTTAGCATATACCTCATATAGAGAAAATGAAATAAACAACATGCAAATCTTACCTTAATTACTAATAAAAAAATCTTCTTTCATTGAGTTGATGCACTCTTGATAAATGTGATTACTTAATTTTAAATATCCTAATGTAAAGAGGCTTCACCAATGTGATGGCAAGATGATGGATAACTTTACTCTCGAACGAATGCACAATGATAACTTGGATATCTCAGATGTTCATGTTTCAATGTAGGAATGCATGTAAATTTATAATTTTTTAATGAGAAAATGGATGGTTGTGATTAGCTCGATTATATTTGGAAACTTTGAGTTAGATGAAAGAGATTGACTCCTCTTGATTTAAATATTGCATGCTTTAAAACTTATTTGATTGATTTTTGAGGAAGTTAACTAAATTAATTTATTGATCTATTTAATTTATTTTCTTATTAGTTGTTTAAAAATAAATCAAAGAATAAATAAATTGCATGGATTAAGTTTCCAATTTGATCAAGGGTTTAATTGGGAGTTGATATGGAGTTAAGTGATTAGTTATCAATTTGATGAGGGAGTTAACTGGATGATTAGGGTGTGTGTAACTAAGTTACTATTTTGACCAAATAGTTAACTAATTGTTACCATGTGATGACTTGAGATGGAATGTGGGTGAGGATAATTAGTATTTTTTATTTTTATTAAATAAATTAAGTCTACATAGAATTAATTAGGATTTAATTAACTAATTGATAATTATTCATGGGGATGATGAAGTGGGATTAATTAATTAACATGGCATAATTAATTAATTAACATGGTGGTGTTAGTGATGTTTCGACAGGATTAAATGTGATTTTGGGGAAGATTAGTTATAAATGATAGGATGATGA
>JARHVA010000115.1:3097500-3160000 GCA_037957365.1 Torreya grandis | reverse complement strand
CTAGAACCTCTGATGTTAATCTGAAGACCCAAGAAAATAAATTGTTACATGTAAATGATCATGAGACTTCTTTTGATATTTTTGAATTTTATAAGTCTGCAAAGATTCAAATATCCACTACTAAATACCTCAGGTTGAAACCCAAAGAACTTGATAAATTGGTTAAATATGTCAAAAATGGCCCTACACAAGTTGAATCTGAGAGTCAATTAAATGTTATTATTGAGTTTCCCATCACCCAATTATTTGATTCTCCACCTGAATCACCCACGCATACTCCTAGAACGACCCTCAATTCATCTGATGATACTTCTTATATAGCTGATATAAAGCCCAAACCATTTTATGTTTCTTTGTTCATAAATGGTCATAAACTCAGCAATTGTATCATAGAATCTGGTGCTTCTAATAATATAATGCCTTCTTCTATAGCCAAATCCCTTACAAAAATATTTGGTAGGTGCTACTCCATGGATGGAAAAAATATTTCTTTGTTTGGACAAATTAAAGATGCACGAGTTGCTCTTGCAGCCTATCCTAATAAAAAAGTGAAGTTGACTATCTTGGTAGCGGATATTCTTGCTAGTTATGAGATGTTGAGTAGGACTTTTTACAAAGATTTAGGTGGGCAGATTAAATTGGATTGGTCAGAAGCTATAATCCTAGTGGGAAAGCAAATAGTTAAGCTAGAACCTGAACCTAAATGCAAGTTTATTGTATACCCTTCTAATGATCCTAAGTCTCAAATTTTATTTGAAGAATGTAAATTTGGTAACTATTTTCTCTCTTCTAAAGACTTTAAAGAAGAATCTGTCCCAAAGTCTATTCATTTAGATGATCTATGGACCATGGAATTTGATGGTAGTTGTGTTACCGTTGGTTCAAGAGCAGGGGTTTTGTTGATCTCACCTAAAGGTGAAAATTATCCTTACTCTTTCAAGCTAGAATTTAAAAACACTAATAACACTACAGAATATGAGGCTTTATTGCTTGGGTTAATTGAAGCTAAAGGAAAGGGTGTAAATATGTTCAAAGCAAGAGGAAATGTTGAATTAATTGTTAAATAGGTGAGAGGTATTTTTTCAATTAAAAATGAAAGATTGAGACATTACAGAAATAGATTTTGGGATGAGATAAAATATTTTGATGCCTTTTCTATTGAAGTAATTCCCAGAGACCAGAACACACGGGTAGATTCTCTAGCAGTATCAGCTTCTCTTCTTCTCTCACACCCTAATTTCAAAAGGGATTCATATAGAATAGAACTAGTCTATCATCCTAATGTCCTCAATAATGCTAAAAATTGGCAAGTTTTTGAGAATGATAAGTGTTGACCATTTTGGTCCCACAGGCCAAAATTGGTCTTCTTCTTCCCTACTATTCTAAACCGTTACTCTGGTCATGCACCCATCTTCTGCAAAATCCCATTTTATTTGAAAATAAGTCATGTTCTTATAAAAATATTGAAAGATCTAAATACCTATAGGTTTTGATCTGGTATAAGATTTATGTAGACACCGAAATCGTGTCTACTCCCCTGGTCATCCTCCTCGTCCTCTCCCCCCTTGGTCCCCTTCGTCCACTTAACCACTCCTAACCCATGTTTTATTAATTTGAAATAAATATCTTATTTTAAATTAATAAAATCCCTTTTCCCTCTCTCCCTTGCCACCTCACCACCCTTGGATACCCTTCTTGGATTCCCTTCATTCCCCACATGGCCAATATTAATACCTAGACCCCCATTCCAACTTCTCCCCTTTAACCTCTCGCGTCCATTTAGCCACCTTCGACCGTTTCTTCCTCAGACTCGCTGACCCAGCAATTGGGAAAATGGGCGAAAGGCTACTTTGAGCCTTTTTCCTGCCTTCCAGCCGTCGACGTCGATCAACTGTCGACCGATGTCGGCGATATTGCCGGCATCGGTAGCCTACATAATAGTTTTCTGCATCCGTTATCTGCCCTTCACCTCTCTCTCACATGAGACTCTTGAATCCTTCAATCTTTCGCTCCTCTCTCTTCCACTGCTAACTCTTTGGCTGTAGGTACACATCAAGAAACACTCTTAGGGACTCTGCATCAATTTTATACATCAACAACAGGGACTCTGCATTCGTCAACAGCATAAGCAATAGCACCATCAGCACTCCTTCAGCCAGTCACAGGTAAGTATTTTGTTTGTACTTTCATTGTGTTTTCTAGTTATTTGCTTCTAAGTATTATGAACTAGATTCAGCGCTCCCTATCACCAGACCAGACCAGACCCAAATCCTTATATCCCTGTCCCCCTGTTGGTCTCCTCTATCCCTCTGTCCCTTTTTGACATTCTGTCCATTGTCCTGGACCTCTGCACAGACTCTCAGACCAGACCCTCAAACCCCCAGGGCATTCAACCAAGCCCAAAACTCTATCTCACTCGCCTCCATCCACAGACCAAAACTCGTCCAGACCTCATCCACAGACTACTGCCTCAACCGACGCCGGCGACTGTGACTAGGCCGACAGCAACATTCAGGTAAGCATTTGCTTCCACTTTTCATTTTGTCTTTATCATTTTTAGTCTTTTATCTTTCTATCTTTTATCAGACATCTTTTTATTAATCAGTGGGTTGACATCCCTCAAGCCTTTGCTTCTGGGATCAAGCTTTTGCTTGGCAACCCACCATCTCCTTATCTAACGCCTTTTCGTGTTTTAGTCTCTTTCTTTTGCAGGTGTCATCCTCCACAACCAAAGAGGAGTTCTCACTTCGTCTAGATTATGGTGTGCATGACTACATCTAGGTACATCAAGCCTTAGACCATTTCTTCTAGTTTCTTAATTCTCTCTTTGAATGTAGAAAGCGAAAATAGCATAGAAATAATTTATTCTCTTTGGGTAGTCAATCGCATAAGCCTTTTCAGCAAAGGCAATCGCTCATTTTCAAAAGAGTGCAAGTCTCTTACAAAGCTCGAAGGTTAAGCAGCCCTTGTGAAGGGTAGGTGATGAGCAAATTAGACCATAGAAAAAGATCTGAAGGGTAACTTTGGACTTGTTTTACCCTTGTGAAGGGTAGCTAGTCAAAAGGCCCAAAAGGGACATGCCCTTCAGAAGAAGACAAGGCAAAGATAGAATAAAGTCAAAGGTTGAATTTATTCAAACAAAAAGTTTGAAGGAATTCCTTCAGACTTTTGTCTGAAGAAATTCACATGTCAAAGCAAACAAGGCAAATTCTTCCAGACAAAATGTTCAAAGGAATTCCTTCAGACTTTTTATCCAAAGGAATTCGCCCAAAAGAAAGGGTCAAACTTTGAAAGGAACATTTCCTTCAGGCATTTTGTCTGAAGGATTTGGGAGACCAAGGCCATTTGAAGGACCATGAAGGGTAAGTGCCCTCGAAAGGGACTCTTGGATACCAAAAGGGACCTTTCTCCAAGCCTCGAAGGGACACCTTCCCTTTGGGAGGGTTAAAAAGACAAAGGCCCAGACAAAGGAAAAAAGTTGAAGGAACAAAAAGGACAAAGGGAAAGTTGAAAGAAAGAAAGCCAAAGAAATTGCCAAAGGGGGGTGACAGGCCCACAGACGTCAACATCTAGCATGATGAACTAGTCATTGGAGGTACAAATGCCCAGTGATGGGTGCATGAATGTCAAATTTAAGGTGGTGAAATAGCTATTGATTTTGAAATGCCTAAGGACAGACCACAAGTGAACCCAGTGACCTGATGAGAAGATAACCTTGAGTCCTCACAAATCTAGAAAAAGATAAAGTTAGGAAGAGACAAAAATAACAAGGAAAGATAGGAATAGTCTAGGTGGCAAAGGAAGGTGTCGACATAAGGAACTATTCCAGTGGTTAAAATAGTCTCCGCCAAGTGGTCATCAAGGAGCACAAATAGTGAATGACATGGCCTATTTTTCCTCATTTTGTATTAATGAGTAGACAATCACATAAGTCTTAAATAAGGGTGGCCTTGTCATTAAAACAATCAGACCACCCATGCTTCTACAGTAGCATTTAATATGTTTTAAGCGCTAAAGTTAAGACTGGTGACTACACAGCATAGTTCTAGCAGGCCATTTCTAGAAGGATGATATCAGCAACAACAACTTCCTCTTTGCAAGGAATTCAACACATCATGGGTCATTTATTTTCTATAAAGTGCCAAAGTCTATTCCTAAAGGCTATATATTGTAATCTCTCATTTGAGAATATATCTCTCAGCTTGTATGGTGAAGCCCTGTAGGATTTTACCCTGAATCAATACATATCATTTTTACCTCCATTTTGAGTTTACACTTTTGCATATGTCTATGGTTTTGTCTTATGTTAAGTCATTTTATTTTATAATTTCACATAATGATTCTAGCATGTCTAGTGTATTATGAGTTCTTCTCTTGTAGGTCAGCCAGAAGTGTCCACAGTAGAGTATAGGCGCATGTGAATAGGCTGCCATAGTGTGTCTTAGAACACCTCTGGTAGTTCTTCCTCCCTATATCTCTAGAGGACCCCTAGCTCACTGATGCAAAAGATTTTCTCGTATCAAATAAAGTGTATATCAACTTGTTATTGGTGTAAAGTGTATGTCAAATCTGAGTAGATAAAACTTTTTGGTGTGTCACCGTATTAATCTAGGTTTTATTTTCAGTAATCCTTATCCCTTTCCCCCCCCCCCCAATGTTAGCAGTAGAAAATCTAGGACCTCATAGATGCATCAAAGGGATCTAGCCCTTATCTAGAGATTCTCCCCTCAATTTTGCTAGACCCACAGCAAGAGGGGAGTCTCCATTGTGCTGCGTGGAAGACAGAAGCTCAGCCTTCTGTCAAGGGTGCAATCCACAGTGTCAATAGTTTTTTGGCATGCTCGGTGGGACAAGTTTTTATTCCAAAGAGTTGAAGAATGTGTTCTTTAACCAACTAAACTTTGGAGGCTTTTCATCAACATCAATGGTGACGCTGAGTTGAATCAACTAGTTAAGCAGTCCTGGTGCCATCAAGAAATCACATTTTTATATGTATAATTTCATTACTCATAATCATGGACCTCATTTTCCTTCATATAAATTTGATCAAGCTCAGGTTGTTATAGAATCACCTCAAGAAGCTCTCCTAGTTTCCCTTCAATAGTAAGGGAAGTAACACTAGAATTTGAGAATCAAGTGATTGAGATAGACAGACTGGATGAGCAGTATAGATATCAGCAAGAGCTTCTGTACAAAGAGGAGTGTTTGTTCAGGCAAACTCAGGTCTTGCAATCCATGAAGGAAGAGGTAGAAAAATGGAAGAGTCCATTCATTCAAGGTAGTCAGCCTTGTGTGCCCCCTCCTATTCTAAAAAAATCCCCCTCTTGTGCACCAAATCCTTTCTACCAGATAGCACTTGCTCACTCTAGTTCATCTGATGCAATAACCACTTATGCTCTTAATCCCTTACACCTAGCTTTCCAACATCAAAGGGCATTATATCAACCTCTCATGGAGACTAACCTTCTTAATTATTTATATTGTGGACCCTCCTTTGAATAGAATACCATGAACCAGCACATCTCTCTTCTAGAAACTCTTCTTGTACATTAGCAGTCTCTTCCTAGTCTTCCTCAACCTCCTTAAGTCTTTCAACATGATGTCAGGATTACAAGTTAGAGGAGAGAATACCATGAACCATCTCAGGGCCTTGGAAATGATGAAGCTACTCCTGCTCATGGTAATACTCATGATCTCCAAGAAAGGCTCTTCTAAGAGAATATAGCCAGGCAAATTGTAGAGATGGAGTCTAGAATGAGATTCCTCAGCCAAAGTGTGATGGACGGTTAAGATCAAGTAGAAGATCTTAAATTTGAACACACCCCATCTACACTCCTTCAAGAGAGCTATCAAGCCACATCTAATATAGATGAGGTGCTAGCCAAATAAAAAGAAGAGAATCATTCGATTCTAGCTCAAGGATTGCCTCCTCTTCCACATGAGTTTGTCCATCAACCCTCCACTCCATTATTTCTCAAGGAGGAACCTATTTTGAAAGAGGCAAGTGAAGAAGAGAGGATCCAATTTTTAGCTGATCAAGAAGCTCTCATGGATGACAATGAGGAATAAATCATCATGGATGCTCCCTTTACAGACATCATCAACAATGAAGAAGACACAGGTCATGCATACATGCGGATGTTCCAGCAATATGAAGAGGAATGTAAGCATGGTGAGCTCTCTCCTCCCTTATTTGATGAAATTCCTTGTTACTTTGATGAGGAGGATGACCATGCCATGGAACCCGAGTTGGAGGAGGATCTGGAGGATGTCTTTGAACAACTAGAGACTCTGGTTTTTTAAAAAGAAAAGGAGAGGCATGTTCATCTTGAGGAAAGCTTTGAATAAGAGAGCCTTGAACAAGAAGGTGATGTTTTATGGGATGAGCAATCAATCTATGATCTCATTTTAGACATCACAATAGTCACCCTTCTTCAAGAAATCCATGATCAAGTAGAAGATGAGTTTGACAGCGTCTTCAATGAGGCAAAAGGAGACAAGCCAATCCATGATGTATATCAAAGGGCTTATGGTGATGAGCTAGAAACCATTAATTTCTTGATGAAACACACTAGCATGAAGAATCAGCAAGAGGAAAGCTTTCAAGAACAAGAAGAATACATATATGTTGGAAGCATGTTTGCCCCCAATTCATTTGGATACTAGCCAATCAAGGTGGCAGGGAAGAAGATCAAGTCACCAAATCTCCATTCTATTTAGCCACTTGTCTGGCACCATAAGTTTTCTTGCCATGAAGGAGACTTAAGAACTTTTCATTTGATCTAGGAGGGAGGCACATATACCTGGTTATTTGTACATAGTAGTTTGCTTTCAATTTTTCTTTCCCTATTTTCTCTAAGTGCTGTTTTCACAAGTAGTGTTTTTTAGCATTGTGTGTGTTTTCCTTTGTGTTTGGGGTAAAAGCTTCATGATTCATTCTTGGATTTCTTGAGGTTGTTGCTAACTTTTTCAAGCTACGTTCTAACTTCATCCCCAATGGACTTTGAGGCTACTAGTTTCTAAGCATAGTAGGCATGCTTCCCCTAGGAATCACCAATTTGTTGACCATTTTGGTCCTATAGGCCAAAATTGGTCTTCTTCTTCCTTACTATTCTGAACTGTTAGTCTGGTCATGCACCCATCTTCTAAAAAATCCCCTTTTCTTTACAAATAAGTCTTATTCTTATAAAAATATTAAAAGATCGAAGGACCTGCAAGTTTCAGTCTGGTATAAGATTTTTTCTCTTTGGGCAGTCAATCACATAAGCCTTTTCGGCAAAGGAAATCATTCATTTTCAAAAGAGTGCAAGTCTCTTACAAAGCTCAAAGGTTAAGCAACCCTTACAGAGGGCAGGTGATGAGCAAAGTAGACCATATCAAAAGATCTGAAGGGTAACTTTGGACTTAATTTACCCTTGCAGAGGGAAGTTGGTCAAAAGGCCCAAAAGGGACTTGCCCTTCAGAAGAAGGCAAGGCAAAGATAGAAGAAAATCAAAGGTTGAATTTCTTTGAATAAAAATTTCAAAGGAATTCCTTCAGACTTTTGTCCAAAGAAATTCACACGGCAAAGCAAACAAGGCAAATTCTTTTAGACAAAATGTCTGAAGGAATTCCTTCAAACTTTTTGTCCAAAGGAATTCGCCTGAAAGAAAGGGCTAAACTTTGAAAGGAACATTTCTTTCGAACATTTTGTTCGAAGGACTTAGGAGACCAAGACCGTTCGAAGGACTCTAAAGGGCAAGGGCCCTTGCGGGGGACTCTCAGCTACCAAAAGGGACCTTTCTCCAAGCCCTAAAGGGATACCTTCCCTTTGGGAGGGTTAAAAAGACAAAGGTCCAGACAAAGGAAAAAATTTGAAGGAACAAAAAGGACAAAGGGAAAAATCCAAAAGAAAGAAAGTCAAAGAAATTTCTAAAGGGGGGTGATGGGCCTGCAAGCGTCAAAATATAGCATGGTGAACTAGCCATTGGAGGTTCAAATGCCCAGTGATGGGCACGCAAATGTCAAATTTAAGGTGGTGAAATAGCCATTGATTTTGAAATGCTTAAGGATAGGCTGCAAGTGAACCCAGCGACTTGCCGAGAAGATAGCCCTGAGTGCACACAAAGATAGAAAAAGACAAAGTCAGGAAGAGACAAAAATAATAAGGAAAGATGGGAATAGTCTAGGTGGCAAAGGAAGGTGTTGGAATAAGTAGTTATTTCAGTGGTTGAAATAGTCTCCACCAAGTGGTCATCAAGGAGTGCAAACAGTGAATGATGTGGCCTATTTTTCCTCATTTTGCATTAATGAGCAGATAATCACATAAGTCTTAAATAAGGGCAGCCTTGTCATTAAAACAATCAGATGACCCATGCTTCTACAGTAGCATTTAATACATTTTAAGTGCTAAAGTCAAGACTGGTGACTACACAACATGGTTCTAACAGGCCATTTCTAGAAGGATGATATCAGCAACAATGACTTCCTCTTCTTAAGGCATTCAACATAGCATGGGTCATTTATTTTCTAGAAAGTGCCAATTTCTTTTCCTAAAGGCTATATATTGTAATCTCTCATTTGAGAAGATATCTATCAGTTTGTATGGTGAAGCCCTACAAGATTTTACCTTGAATCAATACATAGCATTTTTACCTCCATTTTGAGTTTACACTTTTGCATATGTCTATGGTTTTATCTTGTGTTAAATCATTTTATTTTATGCTTTCATAGAATGATTCCAACATGTCTAGTGTATTGTGAGTTCTTCTCTTGCAGGTCAGCTAGAAGTGTCCACAGTAGAGTATAGGTGCATGTGAATAGGCTGCCATAGTGTGTCTTAGAACACCTCTGGTAGTTCTTCCTCCTTGTATCTCCAGAGGACCCCTAGCTCATTGATGCAGAAGAGTTTCTCATATCAAATGAAATGTATATCAGCTTGTTCTTGGTGTAAAGTGTATGTCAAAGCTGAGTAGATCAAACTTTTTGGTGCATCACTATATTAATCTGGGTTCTATTTTTAGTAATCCTTATCTCTTTCCCCCCCCCCATTGTTAGCAGTAGAAAATCTAGGACCTCAGAGATGCATCAAAGGGAACTAGCCCCTTATCTAGATATTCTCCCCTTAGTTTTGCCAAACCCACAACAAGAGGGGAGTCTCCATTGTGCTGTGTCGAAGATAGAAGCTCAGCTTTCTATCAAGGGTGCAATCTATTGTTGGGGATCAACCAACAAACTTGATTACTTTTATGTAAGCAATTAAACACAAAATTAAACCAGAATTGAAAGCAACTAGAAATTAGAATCAGCAAAGAATAAGAGATATAAGAAACCACCCTGAAAACTTGTATTAAACTCTTTCAGAAGGAAATACAATGAAGAAAATCACACTTTCTTCTCACACCTCTCAAATGTACAAATATCTTTCCCTCAAGAGTTCTCTCAATCAATTCCAACAACCTGGATTGATACACACATATACAATATGTCTTGTACTATTCTTTTTTACACACAAGCTATGAAGATCTATCCCTATTATATAAGATTAGGGATCATGAGCAATGCATTCACAACCATTAGATACACCTCCTAATCAAAGGCTTAAAATAATCTTGCCAAAAATAGAAACGCGAACTTACAACTAATAGCTAAACTTATCATGCAAACAATCTGTTCCATCCACAAAAATAGACTTTCTGGATGCACAGGTAACCAACATCAGTCCTTGCCTGTCTACATATGACCGACATCGGCCGATACATGACTGACGTCGACAACTACTAGTCAACTCTTTGCCGTCGTCAGCGACTGTGTAAATCTAGCAACTTCAGCATCCACTCATCTGGTGAAGCTTTTAGCTCCACACCTCAATAATCTCCCACTTGGAGATAAACAGCTGCACTAGTACCTGTATAGCAACATCTTCTAGCTTCTCCATCTTCAAACTCAATCTTGAAGACCAACAAAAGTTGAATGAAGATTCAACTTCTCTTTTGTTACCAACTTTGTTAACATATCAGCAGGGTTCTTATTTGTATGGATCTTTTCCAACTTTAACTCACCATCCTCCAATACCTGTCTTATGAAGTGGTACCTAAGCTGTATATGTTTGGTTCTTGAATGAAAGGCTGAATTCTTAGCCAAATTAATTGCACTTTGAATATCACTGTATAATCTACAACTCTCTTGCTCCTTTCTTAGCTCTTCCATGAACCGTGTCATCCATATCATCTCTTTGCTAGCCTCTGTGACTGCAATGTATTATGCTTCTGTAGTAGACAAGGCAACAACCTTCTACAACTTTGAAATCTAGCTAACCACCATTCCACCAATAGTGAACACATATCTTGTGGTGCTCCTTCTACCATCCAAATCACCTGCCATATCTGAATCTACATAACCATGTAGAGAAGTGTTTGACCCTCCATAGCACAAATGCCTACTGTTGGTCCCTCTCAGATATCTGAGAATCCACTGGACTGCTTTCTAGTGTTCCTTCTTTGGATTGGCCATATACTTACTAACAACTCCCACTGCTTGGGCAATATCCAGTCTAGTACATACCATTGCATACATTAAGCTCCCAATTACAGAAGCATATGGAACTCTACTCATGTACTCTACCTCATCATGTGAATTAGGACACTGTTCTTTACTCAACTTGAAGTGTCCAGCCATATGTGTGCTTATCGGTTTTGCATCCTGCATATTGAACCGTTTCAACACCTTGTTCACATAATCCTCTTGAGACAAAATCAACCTATGATTTTTCTTGTCTCTCTTAATACTCATGCCAAGTATTTTCTTTGTTGCCCCCAAATCCTTCATAACACACCTCTGTACTAACTTTACCTTTAGTTTAGCAACTCCCTGCATATGTGACCCTGAAACAAGCACAACATACAGTAACAGGATAATGTAGCTAATATTATCCAACTTGGTAAAGAAAACACAATGGTTAAACCTCCATTATCTTGCAACTAACTCAAGACCATATACCCTGGCCTTCCATCTCACGTGTCCATTCCTGCTCTTCTTTATCCTAAAAATCCATTAGTCTCTCAGTGCTTTCTTCCAGCTGGCAAATCCACCAAAAAACTCCCTTTTGGTTCTTCTCCAAGGAATCACATTCCTCATCCATGCCAAGCTCCCACTGTTTCCTGGATTCTACCTGCTCTGCTTATTTAATAACTTCCTGGTTCTTGACCATTAGTGAGCAACAAGTAGTGTAAAGAAGGGAAATAACAAATTTGAGGCTTACTTACCCTTTCAGTCCTCCATATGGGTGTTTGAGACTCCTTGACAGCTTGCTGTCTACCCAAAATCTATCTCAGTGACTGATGCCGGTCACATCTCAGTCTGCACCTGACCGATGTCAGTTCCATGCGACTTTCTCATCACTGACATTGGTTCCCCCATGACTAACGCCGGTGTTTACTTGTCTGGAGTCACCAACGTTAGGCTACACATAGTCAACATCGGTCTCTGTCTGGATGCTGACGTTAGTTTTCTAACTGATGTCGGTCTCTGTGTTTTACTTGTGAGTGATTACTTTTACCCGTGAGCTCCTTTTGGATCAAACCCTTGTCCATATCAACCTTGCTCTGCTTAGAATTCTTTAGCCCCTTGTGCTGATCTCTATCTGTCATCTTCTTCTTGAAAACCAAGGCTTTCTTATTCTTGTCACAAACATCATATTTCTCAAGAAATGTCACTTTATTCTTTTATTTACAGAAATCTCGATCCATGATTTTCAAATCTGAAAGCATACCCTTTGACTCAAGAACATGCATCCCCTTCTTATTCATGTGACCAAGCCTATTAAGCCACATCTTCGAATCTACAGCTGAAGTAGATAAACCAGAAGGAGAATCAGTAATACAAGTAGATAGATAAAGAGTACCTACTTTCTTACCTCTTGCTAAAACAAGTGCACCCTTGGAAACTTTCCAAGAGTCCACTGTGAGAGTTACTATGCAACTCTCATCACCCAACTTTCCAACAGAAATCAAATTCTGCTTCAGAACTGGGATATGCATGACCTCCTTCAACACCCATGTGTTGCCCGTCTGCAATTTCAGCTTCACTTTCCCTTTGCCAACCATTTGACAAGGCTTACCATCCCCTAAATAAATTTCTCCAAAGTCTCTCTGGACATACTCATGAAAAAATTCCCTATTTGGGGATGCATTGAAAGAGGCACCAGAATCTAAAACCCAAAATTCTACTTTATCCAAGAAACATACCAGAGCATCCTATGCAACAATACCTACAACATCTGCTTCTTCAGTTCCTTCTTGTTGATCTTTAACCAACCAACAATCTTTCTTTACATGCCCTTGCTTTCCACATTTCCAGTAGGTTATTCTACCATACCTGGATTTGGATCTCCTACCTATCTTTGACCTTGATCTCCCTTGCTTGATCTTCTCTCTTTGCCTTCCCCTGCTTTCAACACTCAAAGCATTTCCTGATGATTTACCTGTGCTTTTCCTGTGAATTTCTTCATTCAAGATTACACTCACAACATCATCCACTTTTAAGATTTTTGAAGCAGACGCAGTATTACTAACTGCCATTACTAAGCTATGCCAACTTTCAGGTAAAGAGCACAATATTAAAAGAGCTTTAATTTCATCATCAAAAAGTATTTTGACTGAATTTAATTGATTTACAATTCCATGGAAATCATTAAGATGATTAGATACAGATCCACCTTCCTGCATTTGCAAATTAAATAACTGCTTCATAAGATATACCTTATTTGAAGCTGAGGGCTTTTCATATAAATTTGCTAAAGTACCCATTAATTCTACCATTGTCTTTGCCTGTGACAAGTTGGAAATCACAGAAGATCCCAGACTCAATCTTATAGATCCAAGAGCCTTTCTATCAAGAACTTCCCATTCTTCATCTTCCATATCTGTGGGCTTTCTATCAACCCCACCCAACGGTAAATACATATCTTTTTGATACAGATAATCTTCTATCTACATTCTCCATAATTGGTAATTCTTGCCATTAAACTTCTCCATTCTCAGTTTACTTTCTTCTGCCATTGCTTCTCCCACTCAAACAGAAACCCCTGTGAGTGACTTGTAATCAACAAACACTAACCAAATCTGAAACACATGTTAGTCAACCTGAGCTCTGATACCACTTGTTGGGGATCAACCAACAAACTTGATTACTTTTATGTAAGCAATTAAACATGGAATTAAACCAGAATTGAAAGCAACTAGAAATTAGAATCAACAAAGAATAAGAGATACAAGAAACCACCCTAAAAACTTGTATTAAACTCTTCCAGAAGGAAATACAATGAAGAAAATCACACTTTCTTATCACACCTCTCAAATGTACAGATCTCTTTCCCTCAAGAGTTCTCTCAATCAATTCCAACAACCTGGATTGATACACACATATACAATATGTCTTGTACTATTCTTTCTTACACACAAGCTATGAAGATCTATCCCTATTATATAAGATTAGGGATCATGAGCAATGCATTCACAACCATTAGATACACCTCCTAATCAAATACTTCAAATAGTCCTGTCAAAAATTGAAATGCAAACTTACAACTAACAGCTAAACTTATCATGCAAACAATCTATTCCATCCATGAAAATAGACTTTCCGGACGCACAAGTAACTGACGTCGGTCCCTGCCTGTCTGCATATGACCGACGTTATCTGATACATGACCGATGCCGACAACTACTGGTTGACTCCTTGCCATCATCAGTGACTGTGTAAATGTAGCAACTTCAGCATCTGCTCATCTAGTGAATATTTTAGCTCCACACATCAACATCTATAGCGTCAACAATAAGTAGAATAAAAAAATTCTTAGAGAATGCTGAGATGTTATTGGGGACTTATTTTGAAGGTTTTGAAGCAAAATGTAAAGAATTCAGTCATGATCCAGGGAGCAATTCAAAATATTATGTAATTCAGTAAAAGGGAAAAAAATCCCTAAAGGATTGGTCTCTCAAGAACAATTGTTCACTTGACAAGATGAATATACAAAAGGCAAGCTTGTTCAGGATTCTTGCAAATTAGGGGACTATGAGAAAATAAACAGTGGAAGTGAAACTGATCCTAAGTAGATTTCTATTGGTAGATGTTGTTTGCTAGAAGAGAGAAATAAATTGACTAATCTATTGATCAGGTATAAGGATGTCTTTGCTTGGTGTTATGATGACCTCAAGGATTTTAGGTGTGGGCAATTTCAACATCATATTCCTTTGAAAATGAATGCAACCCCATTCAGGCAGAAGCTGAGAAATTATAACCCAAAAGTTATTGAGGCCATATTTAAGGAGATTGACAAGATGTTGAAGGCTAGGATTATTTATCCAATTCATCACTCCACCTGGGTGGCAAACATTGTTCCAATATGCAAAAATAATAGAGAAATATGAATTTGTGTTGACTTCAAGAATTTGAACCAAGCTAGTTTAAAAGATAATTATCCCTTACCTCTGATGGATCACATCTTGCAAATAGTTTCTAGGTCAGAAATGATGTCCATGCTAGATGGATTCTCAGGTTATAATGAGATAAGTGTAGCTGCAGATGATCAACATAAAACTATTTTTACTACACCCTAGGGAACTTTTGCTTATAACCGTATGCCCTTTGGTTAAATTAATATTGGTGTAACTTTTTAACGGGCGATGGATTCATCCTTTATAAATCTAAAAGATATAATTATTGTCATTTATCTTGATGATCTGACTATTTTCTTAAAGAAAAGAGAAGATCATCTGAAGGATCTAGAGATCATTTTGCAAAGGTGTCAAAGTCATGGCATATCTCTTAACCCTAAGAAGTCAATTTTTTGTGTAACAGAGGGTAAGTTGTTGGGACACTTAGTTTCAAAGGATGGAATCAAGATTGATCTAGAAAGGGTTAAATCAATACAATAGCTAAGCCTTCCTTCGAATAAGACTGGAGTTAAGTCCTTTTTTGGCCAGATCAACTTCCTCAGGAGGTTCATTCTTAATTTTACTGAAATTACAAAATATATTGTGGGGATGATGAGTGAAAAATAGGCTTTTTGATGAAATGAAATTGCTAAGAAAGCATTTGAAGATATTAAATAAGTAATTTCACAAACACCTACTCTAATAAATTTTGATTTTCAAAAATATTTTATTATTTATTTTTATGCTTCAAAACATACCATGTCTGGTATCTTATTATAGAAGAATGAATTGAATGTAGAAACCCTAATATCCTTTATGAGTGTTCCTCTCAAGAAGCATGAACTTAAATATTCTTTAGCTGAGAAGCAAGCTTTCACTATGGTAAAGGTTATCAAACAATTCAGATATTATATTCTACACTCTCATTTAGTTGTGTTTGTGCCTAATTCGGTTGTAAAAAGCATTCTCACTCAACAAGATGTTGGGTTGAACAATAGCACAACATGGGTTACTAAAATTCAAGAATACGACTTTGAGGTTAGGCCAACCAAATTGGTTAGAGGTCAAGGTTTGTGTAAATTGCCAGAAGTAAAGAAGAAGAAGAAGAAGAAGAACTTCCTACTGTCTTATTGGTGATTTTACAAGATCCATGGTTCCTAGATGTGGCACATTATCTTACTTATGGATACTATCTCAATCACTTATCCCTAAAGGAGAAAAAGAATCTGAAGTTAAAAGCAGCAAAATATGTCATTTGGGGTGATGTTTTATACAAGAAGGGACTGGATGGAACTTTTTTGAGATGTGTGGATAAGGAACAACAACATAAGATTTTGGAATTTTTTCACAATGAAGCCTCTAGTGGACACTTCTCTTCAGTCACAGCTTTCAAAATCCTTAGAAATTGTTATTATTGGCCAGGTATGTTTAAGGATGCATATAGATGGGTAGCCAACTGTGAAAAATGTAAAATGTTTTCAGGAAGGCCACAACTTGTTGTATTACCTCTGAGGCCTGTTGTTATAGAAGAACCTTTCAAACAATGGGGTTTAGACTTTATTAGGCCTCTTTCACCTTCTTCAAGTGCTGGACATACTCACATTTTAACGGCAACAAACTATTTTACAAAATGGGTTGAAGCAATCCTTGTGAAAAGAACCAATTCAGAAGTGGTGTGTAATTTTCTCAAAGAAAATATACTGGTACATTTTGGTGTCCGTCAAAAACTTGTAGTAGATAATGCCACCAACTTTTCCTCAATTGAGCTTACATCTTTTTGCTATGAGCATAGTATATCTCTATCTCACTCAACAGATTACTACCCTCAAAGGAACAAACAAGCTGAATCTAGTCATAAAAATCCGATAACTATCATGAGGAAATTGGTGAGTGAAAATCCCAAAGATTGGCATAAAATATTATATGAAGCACTCTAGGCTAACAGGATAACTCCAAAAAGAGCAATAGGAATGGCACCTTTTGAGCTAGTTTATGGGATAGGAGCACAGTTATCATTACCTCTGGAATTATCTACGACTAAATTACAAAATGTTATTGAAGATCAGTACTTTCAAGATTCTTTAGAGAAAAGAGTTGTGTACTTAACTAAGATTGAGGAGGAGAGGAATGAACTAGTTAATCATATTACTGCTCATCAAGACAGGGCTAAAAATATTTTTGATCAAAAAACTAGACCTAGAAAATTCATGGAAGGAGATGAAGTATTGCTATGGGATAGAAGGAGATAACCTAAAGGAGCACATAGAAAATTTGATTCACTTTGGAAAGGGCCTTTCAAAATTCATCAGATAATGGATCCTAATTCTTTTAAATTGGAATATCTGGATGGAGTTATTTTACCCTTATCCTATAATGGACATGATCTTAAGTTGTATCGACTGTGAAATAGGTGTCCCCTATTTTGTACATAGCCTTTCCTTTGTTGTCACGTGTTGTGTTTTCCTTTCCAAGTTTTGGTTTGTCTTATTTCTTTTCTTTCATCTCTGTGTTTCAGTTTATGTGTAACTAGATTTTCTGAGTTCTCTATATTTTGCCATAACATGCAATCCCCAATCAAAGACAATGTTACTTTTTGAGTCACCCTTATTCAATTTTGCATGAAATTTCCTTAAACAAGAGTCAACTTATCATTTTCCCCTTATTGGTCATATTTTTTTTTATTAAGTTAGCTCTTTAATTTTTAATTTCACCCACTTATCATCTTTTGTGTGTGAAATTTCTAAAGAATTGAACCTTCAAATTTGAACCATTCTCAAAGCTCAAGAGTTCAATGGTTCAATAGGTTCAATGATTCAATGTTTCTCAAAGCAAATTGTTTGTCCCTTTGTATATTTCAACTATATTTTCAAACCTTGCGGTTGAACTTGAACCTTTTTTTTCAATGGTTCAATGGTTCAAGAGTTTAATACTCGATGTTTTATAAGGATTCATGTTCACTTAGTTCCCTTGTATAAATTAATGTATCATTGAACCTACCACTTGAACATCATAGTGGAGTTCAATAGTTCAACGATTCAATGGTTCACTTTTTCAAAGTTCAAATTTTCTTAAAAATTTGTATGACTATTGGTCATTTTGTGTAGTTCATCTCATATCTTTGAACCTTTAGGTTGAACCACATTTCAACGGTTCAAAGGTTCAGTGACTATACTCTCACCTCACCCCTAGGATTTCTCTAAGTCAAAATTAGCAGGAGATTTAGAGGAGAATATATCTAAAACTCATTATGAAGTGGAAAGTTTTAACTTTTTGCAAGATTATGGATAATCATTTTTCATCAAAGTCGGGCGTGAAGAATGCTTTCCATTAATGCATATGTCAGAGTTCATGTCTTATCAAGCATTTTTAGCACATATTATTTTGGTTAATAATTATTCAACCTGGTTAATGTCTGTATCAAGAGAGAACAAGCCAAATTTAATAAACAAACATACTGGGTGATGCAAATGGGGAACAGTGTGGAGGTATAAGATTTTTGTTTCCTAGTTTCATAGTTATTTTAGATACATTGAAGGTGAGTTCTACTCTTCCTATAAGATGTTTCCATTTCTTAGCTGAAAATAAAAATCCTATTGAGTTTCTGACATTATTTAAGAAGTTCTTTTTCATTATATCCTTTGATTTGTAACTACAAAATCTGCATGTCTTGGTTACGAGCATGGTTTTGGTCTCATCTGTTCTCTTCCTAAATTTGGTGACACCTCTCTGGTCCAATATGACTTAGAAGATTTTAGGGAGAGGGTTTAAAATCCTGTACTAAATCTTATGATGAAGAAGATAGTAGAAAGTGGTTTGGTTAAGGTTGCAGCCTTTCCCATGGCTGTGTAGTGCCCCAAATTAGTTCTAGAGTGCATGAAGAGATATAAACCCCAAAATAGGTACATCAAAACTGTAGATGGTAATGTTTTAATTTATATCAATAGACAAACCTTAATGTTTATGATGAGAATTTTCCCCAAAGAACCATATTCTGACCTCAATATTACTTCTTCTTATGGTCATTTTTCACTAAAGAAAGCATATTATAGGAGCGTGATCGCAAGGAATTGGTTATTGAAATTCTAAAAAGAGGGTTCAAGACTGCCTAGACCATTGATAAGAAATCACATGATTATGGAAGTAAAATATATTGTGGTGTTACTACACATGCTAAAAGGCAATGCTCAGGCATATTATTAAGAAGATTGGATGTACTTTTTCATATAGATAATCCTCCAAAGAGAGCAATATTTAGACTGGATGGAAATTATAGCTGAATGTTTGCATCTAGGTCTAAGTAATTATTTGGGTAATAAAGATTTTTATATGTCTTCATACCTCTTTTATTGCCTAGCATCTACGAGATAGTGGTTAGGGCTACCTCATGCACCTTTGGTTGAAAACACCAAAATTTATGACTAACATTCACAATTACATATGCATAATTGTTATGAGAATTATAGGAGGGTTAATGATGTTTTTACTAGAAGAATGACTTATGAACTGGCAGACAATATAAGTAAGAGGATGTCTGATGAAGCTATGCAATTGATCAGCATTTATGGTAGTTTCTTTATTCAGTTTTCCAAGTTCACTGATATCATAGTTGGGGGTTTTGACGGTGAACCTTTGAAGTTACCCAAGTATGTTTTTGACCTATTTGTGTTGATAGAAGTCTATAGACAATTAGCACATATGGATAAAAAATTCCCAATGAAAAAGGAATCTAGTATATCTTTTCCCATTAAACTTGGACGTTATTCATGCCAGTCAGTATCTGATGTTTTGAATTTAGAAATGGATCTTAAAAAATTCAATTTTCAGTACTTCACTGCTAGATCCCAATTTGATAGCAAAGGCTTTTCCAAAGATAACTTGGATTTTAAAATAGGGTTTTCACATATCCCTCAAATAGAGGATTATTGGGAAGATTATTTAGATAAATTTGAGGTCAAAAAGAGACTTTGGTGTAGGTTCTCCTTGGGGCAAATAGTCACCCTCAATTTAAATATGAACATCTATGGAATAGTTGACAATGAAGAACAGTTGATTGATCCTCAATTTGAAAAAATAAAACAATTACGTATCCCAAAAATTGATTGGGATAAAGATGAAGAGGATCAAATTAAGGTCAAAACTCTCCCAGTAATAAAGAGAACTGAGAAATAGTTGAGGGAATGTAGGCTGGAAGAAGTTTAAAATAAAGGTTCCCTACAAATGGTTGAATCACCATCCCCAATAAGTTCTTCTAATTGGCTTATTTCTATCTATGATGTAGGTACTTCCAAGCCTAAAACTAGAAGGGGTCTTGTTATCAGAGAATCCAAGAAAGCCCTCACAACTATTCTACCCCCTCGTGCCACCAGATCAAAAACTAAAAGCAATAGGAAGAAGTAGATTTCTGAGAGAATAGTTGTAGACTTGAATTTTGAAGAAGAATCAGGAGAAGCAATAGGTGATAAAGAGTCTAATTCACCTATGGCAGAGGAGGTTTGTGAAAAATAATATACAGAGGTTACTTTAGAGTCTGTTGACCTGATGATGATTGCAGATGTGTCTTTTGATCAGTTAAATTTTGGTGAAGAAGTTTCAGCCTCTGCACCCAAATGGCTAGAAAGTTTGATCAGTGACAAAATAAAAATAGTCCCATTTTTATTGCCATTGGAGGACATGGTTAACAAGTGCCTAGGGAAGACTCCTAAATATAAGAAGCTAAAAATAACATCTAGGGTAGACGTCGACCCTAACACAGGGAACTGGAGTGTAGAAATAGCCTGGCCAATAACTAATAAGGAAGTTCAAGATCCTACAGTTCAGGGTTTTATAATTAAAAAGATAGATCTTGGGACTGCATCACATGCCACAGATATACATCACCTTGAAGCATCTACCAAAAGGATAGTCAGCCAAACCTGAAAAGATAAGAAAGACAAAAGGGAGTTGAAACATACCTTGCAATCAATGGCAGAGTACATCGATGCCATTCATAACCCAAATTCAAAATCTATTACCCAACTGCCCCTATCTTTCAATCTAAAATCTCTAGTCAATCAAAAGATGCTAGACCAGATACATAAAAATAAAATAGTTGCTAGGGTATTTGATGATTGGTTGGATGGCATCATCCAAAAAGGTATGGAATACATTTCTGAACTAAAGAATATATATGATCAAACCACAGCTACCATTAAAGACTTGAAAACACAGAATGATTTGTGGACAAAAGATGAATGTGATGAATCAAATTGATGAAGTATAGAAGTATGGGATAGAAAAAAATTTCTCTGAAAAGAATTTGATAGGTCTGAATGAGGATATGTTATATGTAAGTAAGAAAAATATTGAATGAAGAATTCAATGTCTAGACAAAGGGTGAATTGAACTTACAAAAATGATCAAAGAAATAACTGAATTCACTCAATCCTTGCAGCATGATTTATAATGTATTGATGTAAAGTATATAAAGGATGATGGAGAACTCGAAAAAGACATCGATACTATGATTCAGTCCTACAGGGAAAAGATCAGCTTTATTAAAGAAAATGACAACTTATTAACCAAATATTTCTCTTTGATTTCAAAGGTGGAGTCACTCCATTTCTGTGTCGACGCACTCCTAGAGCATGCCAAGAAAGTAGGGAAAATTTGGAGGGAGAAAGACATCTAGAAGACAAGAATGAAACACATCAGTATTCCCAAGTTCTCAAAAATTTAGGAATTTGTTGCAACATCTCAGGAGTGGAAAGCGCAACTTGCCTCCTCAGTTGAGCAAAACAAATCTAGAGATTCTAATCCATCTCCCTAGTCTTAAACTTACTTGCATAATCTTTTATTCAATTGGTATTCTGTTTAAAACTTGTTTTTTAAATAAGTTTGTAAAAATTAAATTCTGTATGGATCAAAGTTACTTTAACTCTAGGTTTGGTTTAAAAGATCAAATAATTAGGGCAACTCTATATATGTGTTTTTAGTTGTTGAAACAGATGGAAAGAGAGGGAAAAAAAAAAGAAACAAGAAGTTTTAGAGCTGAAGATTACCGGTTTTACAATATATATATATATATATATATATGATGTTTGTCTGAAACATTTTTCATCTATGAATGAAAAGGAGAAATAATTATTTCATACTTAGATCTGTGTATTTGAGTATTTGAAATTGGATTTTCTGTGCAAGATCTTCTTTCATATGGTGATTGCTCTTTTATTGGACAACTCATTGTATGTGTTTTATTGTTATTGGTTCAGTAATTTACATGTTTATATCTGGTTATTATTAAAGATGGAATCTGTGTATTCTATTACCAAATGATGTTATAAAATCTTGCATTCATAGCATGATGATGTATGGATGTTAGTTTGCCTTTAAGCACTTTTTGGTTAAAAGTGTATCTGAATATTTAGAATAATTTGAATTCATTGAAGATATTAAAGGGAGTTGTACCTAAATTTAGAGGGGAACTATTCCTGATGGTTCACCCATTTGTTGATTAACTTATTTATTATTGAAAGAAAAAGGTAAGAGTTAGAAGAAATCAGGACAAATCTGTTAGCCAACACATCTACAGTCGATATCAAGAGTTTTGATTAAAAAACCAATAAAATTCAATTTTAATTGCCAAATATGCTATGGATTTCAACATCAAAATTTGAAAAATTATTACCGTCATGACAAGCACATTGTCCTCTTTCAAAATATATGATTTTTATAATTTTTAGACTATTTTAAGGGTTCAAACTATATTTATTTATAACAAATCTTTTTTTAGACCATTACATGATGCACTTATACATGCCTATTCGTTTTTATATAATTTATTTTTTGTTGATCCAAGTATAAAATAAATTATATGGTAACAAACTAGACCTAATTCTACACACATTTTTTTTTTTTTAAAAATCATTTTTTTTAGGTAGTTAGGGTGGGTTGCATGACCAACTATCCATTTTTTTGCCAATCTTTAGGATCTAATTAATTGTAAAATTAATAAAAAATATATTCATCTAAAAAATATTAAAAAAAAGTTTGTAACACACTAGAATATCTTATCTAAATATTCACCAAAGGGTTTCAAACAATATTTAACGATGCTCAAAAAATGGTGGGCCGCACGACCATCTATCTACTATGTTTTATTAAAAAAAAAGGAGATCCTATTCAAATTTTAGATGTTTGACCTATTTATACTTAATCATTTTGTTATTAAAATAATTTTTTAGAAACTATACTCGAAATGCTATAATTCATGTTTTTATGCCATCTTCAAATTTTGAGTGTAGCCATCTCAAATTATCTGCAGAAGTTCACATTTCTAAAATTTTAGAAAAATCATGTCCATGGGTAAGCCCTTTTTTTTCCCCCAATTTGGTGCACTTAACCTATGGAGAGACTAAACAAGGTTTTAGCCTCTAATAATTGTATTGAAGGCAAAAAAATCCTAGAAATTAAGGTTCTCAATTGGATAGGATCTTATCATTGGTTGATAGCCCTTCAAATTATGCATGATTCCCAACCAATTAGGGACCCCTTAAAGTTTGAAAAATGTGGCTTGAACATCTCAAGTTTGATGACTTTGTCACTCAAATATCGAAAGATCCAAACTACAAGTATGGAACCAAAATGTACATTTTCTCTCTGAAGCTCGGAATTAAAGTGTGTTTTAAGGAAATGGAATCAATCTATCTTCAAGAATATTTTTCAAGAGAAAAAAAATACTTGGAGAATAGAAGTAGAGAGATTCAAGAGTGGAAAATGGAAGGTCAAAATTATCTAGACTTGTTATAAGAAGAAGATATTGCATAGAAACTCGTGGATCTTTACAAACAAGAGGAATTCTACTAGAAGTAGAAATCCAAGGTAAGATGGCTAATGGAGGGAGATCGAAAAACTAAGTTTTTCCATATCTCATGCAAATCTAGAAGACAATGAAACCGCATGAAGAAATTGGAAACTGTGGAAGGAACCAACCTAGAAAAACCTACGAAAATTATAGTTTTTACACCATATTCAATGAGAGTCGAAGGCTCGAAGTATGCACAGGCACAGAGATTTCTTGGTTAGTCTCAACAACATTAATTCTCTCCTAATTAATCTCACACTTAAAAATACTATGTGACTTATTCTACAACTCATTAATAAATATAAATTATTTTTATTCGCACATGTTAGGTTTAATTCCTAACATTTCCCCTCCCCCTTAGTTATAACATAAAGTGAGAAACTCAAATGTTAGTTTCAACCAATATTACATTCGATTACAAACATGTGATTACTTACATTGAAAATCATATTTTATTGAAAGCTACCTTTCAAGACTTATTTAATAACTTATAACAAAAAATTGACAAAACACTTAAAATACTAAAAATAAACAACTTAAGAAATCAAAAAAATGACAATAAACTATTATCAAAAAAATCAGACTTAAAAAATAACCAACCACATATTTTTGATAATATAAAAATGACTCCAAACTTTAAAAAATATATATAAAACTTAAAGCTATAAACTAAATACTCTCAAAAAATTATACTATAAAAAATAATATTTAAAAAAACAAAAAAAAAAACTCTTATCATATTAAAAACTATGAAATTGACAACACTTAAAAATAAATAAAAAATAAAAATTCATAAATAATTATAAACTATTTCTTTAAAAAATCTAAAACATAATAAATAAAAATATATAAACTATTTAAAAGAAACGAAATACCACTTTTCAAAACTTTATAAAAATAAAATTAAAAACTACTTTTTAATAAACCATAAAACTTTTAAAAAAAATAAAAAACTACATAGAACTTTCAAAAAACCACGAGACTGTATTATCAAAACCAGCGATTAATTGAAAAAATCACCCCAAAAAAACCAAACCAAAGTAACGTGTAAAACCTAAAATCTTTATCTTTTCATAATTCTTCACCATGGCAAATAAAGCTATCAATAATTTCGATGTGGATGAGAACTCGAAACAAATTGATCAGAGCCATTCAAAAAACTAATCTTTTGAAAAATTTCAATGATCTATGCAGGTCGTGGAATAGCCGATGCTGGTTTGAATGTGGTAGTGGATAGATGGAAGGGGAGAAGCCGAATCTGGTGGGAACTTGTGATGGATGTTGAAAACTTCAGAGTATCAAACCTGCAAAAAAAAAAAACTGTACAGCTAACAATAGAAACCCTGAAAAATAAATGTAGAGGAAATGACCTGCAAACGGAATTTAATATTAAATCCTTCTACAAACAATTTTTTTTGGTTCTTCTTTCCTTTCAAATCCTCGGACAGAATTTGTACGGCCTATTTGTATGGCTTTCTTTCTATAGATAAGAAAATTACAAATCAAAAATATAAAAACATACAGATAAGATTTTTATGGATCATATCTCCCTATAAGAATTCAATAAAGCTATATTTGACATAGGAGGAGACCGGTCACTTGGCCCTGATGGGTTCTTGCCCTTTTATTCTATCACCTTTAGAATTTCATTGGCAAATATGTTAAAGAAGTGGCCCAGGGATCCAAAGACTCCAAAGGTGTGCTTAAAACTCTTAACTCTACCTTTCTTGTTCTCATTCCTAAAAAATATCAAACCAGACCCCAAAGGATTTCTATCCAACATCCCTTTGCAAACCCATTTATAAAAGCATCTCCAAAATTATTACTAATAGGCTCCAGTAAATCCTTCCTAACCTCATTTTTTAAGAACATGGAGGCTTTATGAAGGGAATACAAATAACATACAAAATTATTAATTAAGGTTTTGAATGATTGGATAGAGTGAAAATTAACTCGATTTCTTTCTAAAATTAAAGTTATGTATAAATAAAATTGTCTCAAAATTACTAATTATCAAATTAGTTGTGTTGTGAGTGAAATTATTGATCTTGATCAAAAAATATATTGAACAGTTTTAAACTTGAAAATATATGTTTGTTGTTCTAAATCACTATATACCTAGAATAATATTAGGGATAAAACCTACAAAAAGATTCTCAATTTGAATTAATGCACCACACTTCTATTGTGTGTAATTTTATTAAATAAATAAAGGTTAAAACAAGCGTTTTACAAGATAACTTGTATGACAATTTATTGCAAAAAAATCATAAAGTAATTGACAACTAAGTAATATATAATTATACTTCTAAAAATATACTCTTAAAACAACTTTAAATAACTAAAGATAAATTCAAGACACAACTAAGAGTACCACTAACACTAACTAGTAGCTTTTTGGTTATCGTACAAGAAGTCACTATCAGTTGACTACCACAAACTATAATTAGATAAAATTGGTATCCCAAATTCCTTAAAAAATAAGAATTAACTTAAATACATTTTAATTTCACTTAACTAACACTAAAATTGCACCCCACCACTTGAGAACTCATTCGAGATGTTAGGAATCCTTGTGACCCTTCTCTTTACTTTGTTAGTATATTAGTTGTTATGGATGCATATATTTTGTAAGTCATCTCATGAACATTTTATTTTATCTCACATTCATGGGAAGTAGTAGTTGATTAGCTTAGACTTAATATATAAGTGTTGAGGTCAATGAAGGCATCCATGAATTTATTGTATTGAGCTTGCTTGAAGGAAGTTGCCCCCTCGAAGTGGTATGCGATCAATATAATATATTTAAGTGTTATGTTAATCATATAAATATATTAATTCATGTTGATAATTATATAAACCTGTTATTTTAATGTATTTTTATTAATTATTTTAGGAGGATCCTCTCATCTGGTATCAAAGCACTTTCTAGGGCCAATTTTTTTCCTTTAGAAAGTTTTAACTCTATTTTACTGCATAATTCACATCAGTAATTTTTTATAAAGTTTTAACTCTATTCTGTTAAATAATTTAAACATTTTCTATATCACATTAATCTGTTTCAGATCAGGGTAAAACACTGACCGCATAACTATAGAAAGTGCTTGGGTGAAAGCCCTAAAACTCATTGTGAAGATTACCATAGGAAACCCAAAGTAGCTGTCCCATTGAGAGGACCTACTAGTGAAATGGGCAACGACGTCTTCTTGATTGAGTAGTGCCCATCCATAAAAAAATCAAACATTTTTTTTAAAGGTAAATCTATGGCCAAAAAAATTTTGGAGAGCGGTACTCTCTTAGATGGCATTGGTGGTCAGAGTGATCTCTTTAAACCCTTAGGTAGCCATTGAAACTTGGGGCCCATTTCTTTCAATTTTAAAATATCTTCAATCAAATATCAAAAAATTAATCAGCAGAGCATCCATAGACTGTCAGAGGACTTGTAGCCATACATTTGATAGAAACTAGAAATCAAAAACTCTTCATCTTATCCGTTTCAGAAAAATATCTGCAGAGCATCAAAAGACTGTCAAAGGACTTGTAGCCAAATATTTGACATAAAACAAAAACTAAAAAATATTCATCCTATTATTTTTATAACACTATCTGTAAAGTATCAGAGGACTCCCAGCGGACTTGCATCTAGATAGAAAATTGAAAGAGTAATTTTTTTTCATTTTTTTACAATATCTCTCCATCTATAGCCCCGTTGATCTTTAAACTTTATTCGGACACTTAAAATTCCATTCCCTATGTTTTCTTATTTGAAGTCCCATATCTTGATTCCACTCCTAATTCTCATAAATCTCATTTTTTTCTTTTTTTAAGTTTTGTCATAACTTCTATTTTTGTCCATTTGCCTCTAAATGTTTCCACAATGTTCATCTCCCATTTCTGTTCATTTGTCCCTCTTTGATAAATTTTCTAGTTTTTCTATTTTTACTCCTGAAATTACTATCGTCTTCGTCAATCATATTTCCACTATACAAAAATATTAGTAAAAGTCCCTTTACCCCTTCCGATTTCACTCAAATTAAAAAAATTCCTTACTAAACGTATCTCAACTCTAGTTTTCCTATCCATTGCAAGCAAAAAAGTTATTCGGGTCATGGTAGTAATCCGAACAAGAGCAAAAAACATGGAGGATGAAATTGTCGCCCTCAAGACTCACATTAAAGATCTTGATGAAAAAATCTTAGCCTCAGTCTTCAACATACCACCATGAACAATAGATGGTATCTAGAATCCTCTTCAAACACTAGGTTTTCTTCTTCCAGTAATTTTTTTGGGCCGAAGCTTAATTTTTTTTGATTTAATGGTATAGATCTAAATAGATGGATCTATCAAGCAGAACAATATTTTAGTCTACATAATACTTTTGATAACAATATTGTCCCACTTGTATCCTTTCATTTAGAACATGAAGCCCTTCAATGGTATCGTTGGTATACCAAGGCTCATGACGAGTCCATATAGACCAATTTTTGCACCCTCATTTTACAACATTTTGGCCCTAGTGCTTTTGATGCTTCACTGGAGTACTCACTAAACTTTATCAAAAAAGAATAGTGAGAGAATATCAAACAAAATTTGAAAAACTAACCAATCACACAGAGGGACTGTCCAATGAGTTCTTCAAGAGTTACTTTATCAGTGGACTGAAGGATATAATTCAATCAAAGGTTGAAATGTTTCATCCCAACACAATGATGGAAGCCCCAGGGTTGGCTAAGTTGGAAGAGAATAAGATCATAGCTCAGCAGTGATTCAAATCTAATTTTTCTCCATTCAAAAATACAACTCCATAATGATCTCAAATAATGCCAACCTCTAGAATCACTCCTATCAAGCATTTGATTGAAACAAAAATATGAGCCCATAGAGAAAAAAGACTGTTATAATTATGATGAAAAATTCACTCAAGGACATTGATGTGTAGAGCAAAATATCTACCTATTGGATGTAGATTCTCCATCTGAAACTAAAGTTTTCAAAGATGCTCAAGATATAGTAGATGATCCAATAGAAGCTCCACTAATGGTGGAACCCACTTCTCAGGGACACCAACTAGAGATATCTCTCCATGCCTTAGCGGGAGTCCCCATCCCACAAACCATATAGGTCAAAGGTTACTTTAAGAATATCCCTCTCCCAATGCTCATTGATTTGGGTAACACTCATAAATTCATTGGCCTTTGAATCACTAAATAAGCTGATTATTCTATCCATCCTTGCTTGAAATTTGAAGTCATGATTGCCAATGGGGGCATATTACCTTGCAAAGGGAGGTGTCATAATGTGTGTATCTCTACTGAATATTATAACTTACACTCTGACATGTTTGCCTTGTCCTTAGGTGGATGTGATGTTGTTTTAGGATCCCAATGGTTATGCACACTTACACCCATCTTATGGGATTTTGTTGAACTTTGGATGTAGTTCTTAGACAATGAGCAAAAACACACATTGAAAGGCTTACAACCAAGGTCTCTCAGTATCATAAGTTCACATTGCATGGAAAATATTCTTAAGAAGAATTCATATGGCATCATTAACCAGCTCTATTCCATTCAAATGTAGCCATCAATGGTCTCCATTATTCAATTTGATCTACAAACCATTTTGTAGAGGTATGTAGGTGTCTTTGTCAAACCAATGGGATTGTCACCTTCATAGCCAGAGGACCACCATATTTAGCTCCTTCCTAGAAGCATTCTTCCCAACATCAAGCCCTACCACTACCTATTTTAGCAAAAGATATAGATCAAGATGTTCATTCAAGACTTATTGAAGCAATGTATTATTCACTCTAGTACCAGCCCATATTTTTTCCCAGTTCTCCTTATCTAAAAAAAGATAGGTCATGGTGCCTATACATTGACTTTCATGTATTTAATCACATCACAATTAAGGATAAGTTCTTGATCCTTCTTATTGATGAGCTTCATGGTGCTCATTTTTTCTCCAAGTTAGATCTCTACTCTCGATATCACCAAATCTGGCTTCATGAGGATGATATCCTAAAGATAGATTTTCGCACACATGATGGACACTATGAGTTTTTGGTCATTCCCTTTGGCCTCACTAATTCTCCTTCAACAATCTAGGCATTGATGAATGAAATATTCCAACCCTACATACAAAAATTCATTCTATTCTTCTTCGATGATATCCTCATCTATAGTAAAATATGGTCTGAGCATCTCCAACATCTGAAGTTCTCACTGAAACTTATCTTTGATCATCATCTCTATGCAAAATAGTCAAAATGTGCTTTTGTCCAGAATGAAGTGGAGTATCTCGGGTATATTGTTTTAGCCCAAGGCTTCGGGTGAATCCCAAAAAAATAGTTGTCATGACAAATTGGCCTCATCCTCAAACACTCAAGAGCCCCCATGGATTTTTGGGGTTGACTGGATACTATCGTAATTTTGTCAAGGATTATGGGAAAATTGCAGCTCCCCTAACAACTATGTTAAAAAAGGATGCTTTTACATGGAAACAAGTTGTTGAGTGTGCATTTGAAGAATTGAAACAAGCTATGTATACTACACATGTTCTAGCTATACCAAATTTTGCCAAGACCTTCACTATCAAGAGTGATGCTTGTGGTAATCTCCTTGGTGTTGTTCTCCTCCAAGAAGGATGTCCCATTATGTTTACCATCAAAGCCCTTTCTAAAAATAATTTAGTACTCTTTACTTATGAGAAGGAAATGATGGCCATTTTACATACAGTACAAAAGTGGCAATGATATCTAATGAAAAATCATTTTTGCATCAAAAATCTTCACTAGAGTTTGAAATATTTCTTGGAACAATTGGTCTTTGCCACATCACAACAGAAATGGGTCAACAAACTCATGGGTTATGACTATGAGATCACTTACAAGAAGGGTAAGGATCATATTATGGCTATTGCTCTGTCTCATACATTTATGGACCAAAATTCCCTTTAAACTATTTCCATGCCTTTTCCAGATTGGTTGGATGTGTTATAACAAGGGTATGTTAATGACTCCTAATTATCTCAAATCATTCAATAGTTAGCTACTAACCTATCTGCAGTACCGAATTATTCTTGGGATGGTGTTTCTCTATGATACAAGGGTCATATAGTGCCTCCCCATAGCACAGATCTTTAGTAGAATATCTTATATGAACTCCGTGATTTTTCATATGTAGGGCACTTAGGGTTTCTCAAAACTTATGAGTGGGCATGTTGTAACTTCTTTTGGAAGGGAATGAAAAAACAATTCAATAGATAGTGGTTGAATATGACATCTACCAATGCAACAAGGGTAAAACAACACTTATTCCTGGGTTAATCAAACCCTTTCCCATCCCTACCAGGATTTAGATAGATATTTCTATGGATTTCATTAAGGGGTTCCCTAAATCTAGAGGAAAAACAATGATCTTGGTTGTGGTTGATCATCTCTCTAAATATAATCATTTTTATGCCCTCAATCATCCTTATACAGCCTCCATAGTTGCATAAATTTTCTTGGACTAGATTTTCCATCTTCATGATATTCCTTCTTTCATTGTCTCATATTGTGATCCAACCTTCACTAGCCATTTTTGGATAAAACTATTTCGATGCACTGCTACCCAACTGAAGATGAGTTCTGGGTATCATCCACAAATGGATGGCTAGACTAAAATTATCAACAAATGCTTGGAAACTTTCTTTCATTGTTTCAACTCAAAACAACAACATCAATGGGAAAAGTAGCTCTCTCTCGCCAAATGGTGCTACAATAACTCCTATCACACTTAAACTAAAATGACTCCATATGAAGTAGTCTATGGTCAAGCACCACCATTTCTCCTTCTGTACACCCCTAGTAGTTCACCAGTTCAAGTGGTCAACACACTTATCCAAACCTAAAATCAGGTCCTCAGCCCCTTGTAGGATAATATTCATATGACACAAAATGGAATGAAATAACAGGTTGATTAGCACCATTTTGAGTACACATTTCAAGTAGGTAATATGGTTTTTATTTGCCTGTAACCATACAAGCAATCTTCCCTAAAAATCAAAGGGCATCATAATATGGCTCCTAAATTCTATGGGCCATATAAGGCTCTCTATAATATTGGGTTGGTTTCTTATAAGTTGGATCTCCCACCTTCTTCCTAAGTTTGTCCAATATTTCATGTCTCTTGTCTAAATAAATTTCTTGGCACAAACATCAGAGTGTAGACTATTTTACCAGAACTTGATAAAGAAGGGTCCTTCTTTCTTGAGCCAATGACAATCTTGGACAAGTGCACATGCCAACTTTTCTCTCGTTCCATCACAGAGGTATTAATTTAGTGGCACAAAATGTAACCAAAGGATGCAACATGGGAACCACTCTTTCAGATTCAACACCAATTCCCACATCTAAAACTTTGAAGACAAAGTTTTTTCAAAAAGGGAGGGCATGTTAGGAACCCATATGACCCTTCTCTTTACTTTGTTAGTATATTAGTTGTTATGGATGCATATGCATTGTAAGTCATCCCGTAAGCATTTTGTTTTATCCCACATTCATGGGAAGTAGTATTTGCTTAGATTATGCTTAGTATATAAGTGTTGAGTCTAATGAAGGCATCCATGAATTTATTGTATTGGACTTGCTCAAATGAGGTTTCCCCCTTGAAGTGGCATGCGATTAATATAATCTTTTTAAGTTTTCTACTAATCATATAAATCTATTAAAACATGTTGATAATTATATAAACCTATTATTTCATGCATTTTTATTAATTGTTGCAAGAGGATCCTCTCATGAGTACTCAGACAATGAGTTCCAATTACTTTTTATAAAATCATTAGAAAGTATCCAAAAATGACCAAACAATTAATTAAGAACATAAATAAATTAAATAACCTTCCAAAACATTTAAAAAACCAAAATATACTAAGTCTAAAAATAGAACTAAAGTGCCCATATTGGCATTAATAATCAATAATCATCACGTATGAAATCATCCACTCCTTGAATGTTAGCCATAGAAAAGGTATTTTGATCAAGGTGCATATTTCAAGGGCCCATGATAAGGTAAACTTGTCCTTTTTGGATGGAGTGATTCAAATATTCAAGTTTTGTAAGAAATAAAGAAGATGGATTCAAAGTTGTTACTCCTCATCCAAGTTGTCTATAATGATTAATGGATCCCCATAAGGTTTTTTCCCATCCTATAGAGGTCATAGACAAGATGATCTCCACTCTCTGTATCTCTTTATCCTCATTATGGAGGCCTTGGGAATGTGTATTAAAACTCTAAAAGAAGAATATAAAATTAAGGGCATTCAAGCCTCTTCTTATGGAACTTCTCACTCCCATTTATAAATTATGGATGACACCACACTCTTTGCTCCTCCAAATCTTTAGAAATTAAGATAACTAAGGGAAGTGCTATGTAGCTATGAAAAATCCTTGGGGAATTAAATTAATATAAGTAAATCGAAGATATTCTTTATCAATTTTTAATCCCAAGCTCAATCTTTTCTTAACAGAATTTTGGGCTTTGACAAGGCTTCCCTTCTAGAAAACTATTTGGGATTTCCCCTTTTCAAAATCACTTGTATAAAGAAACTTTGGAATAATATTATTGATAATATGTAGAGAAATTTGAGCAGCTAAAAAGGTAGACACCTTACCTTTTCAAGACAAATCATTCTTATAAATATGGTTCTTCAAGATGCATCCAATAATTGGTTTTCCCTTATGATAGATCCTTCAATAGACACTAAGGATATGGATAAAGTAATTAAAAAATTTATATGGAAATGGAAGGAGGAAAAATTTAAATTACCTCTCCTAACATTGGATAAAATTTTCAAACCAAATATATAGGGGGGAGCAGGAATAAGAAATCTTAAAAAGGTTAATTTGGATCTTGTCACTGAATTTGTGTAGAGAATTAGCTCTAAATCCTTAGAACAATAGATAAAATCCTTAAATATAAATACCTTGATGAGGGGAACCCAAAAATAACTTTCATAGTAAAAGAGCTTCCTCCTGGATCTACAATTTGAAACAATATAAAGGATGTTATAGAGGTCCTTGTGAAAGGCACATTTTATCAAGTGCATAATGTGGAATCTATAGATTTTTGGGAAGATAAATGGATTACTCATAAACACCTGAGATGTGATCCTAATCTAGCTAAAATTATAATGGAAAGCATAAGAAAATGGAGGCATAAATTATTAAACTACTAGATTGAAAAATTTTGAGAAAGGCTATAGAAATTTCACTTGGAAATCTTTTCAAAAGGAAGATAGAACACAAGATGAACCCCAAATTAAATTAAATGATATACTCCAAGGATTCCTTGTTATTTGGTGCTTTGAAAAAGATTCCCTAAATTAGAATCACAATGGTGCTAGGGTTTAATCAATCAAATAAGGATATAAAGCGTAGACTGAACCTCATCTAATTGCATCTGAAAGGTTTTTTGGGATAAAATATGGAAGTCAAAATCATGACCAAAATCTAAAGCTTTCTATTGCTGGCTATTCATAGAAATATCTTAATGGGGGAAAACTTAGAGAAGAAGGGTTATCAAGTACCATCAAGATGTGTCACGTGTAAAAAAATTAAAGAATTTGTGGATCACCTCCTACTCTAATGCACTTATGCTTCCTGGATATGGAAAAATTCCTTAACATGTTCAATTTGAGGTGAACCCTAAATGACACTCTATGTCATAATTTCCAAGCATGTAAGGTAATGAAAGGTTAAACATACTAAGGAACATATGGGAAATGGGCCCAATCCTAATAACCTAGAAAATCTAGATCGAAAGAAATGGTAGAATATTTAATGATAAAAGAAGATAGAAACATTAAGAATAAGTTTTGAAAGAGTTAGAAGTCAGCATTAGTAATATTTTTATCCCATTTGAGCAGACCAAAAATAAGGAGATAAACTGAAGGAAATTAAAATACTCCAAAATTTAGATTTAGTGAGAAAGCATTACGACACTCTAGAGCCAAACAATAAGGAAAATAAATAAATGATGAGAAACTATACCAAATGGACTTTGCTAGTACAAGGCTGGTACAAATTGAACTTTGATGGGGTATTTAAACTTAATCCTAGGGAATCAAGAGTTGTATCCATTATTAGATATAACAAGGAGAAAGTGGTATCTGTTAGCTTCACCTACATCATAATTAATACCAACAACATTGTGGAAGCAAAGGCACTCATTATGGGGTTTAATATCACCTTGGAAATCAAAATCAAGAATATCATTATTGAAGGAGACTCACTTATGATTATAAAATCCATGGATAGTTATAAAAACCAAATCTAGAGAATTTAAAGGATGATCGAAGAAAGCAGAAGGTTACTAAACTTATTCGCAGGAGTGGACGTTAAGCACATACTCAAATAAGGAAACCAAGTTGTTGATTGGCTTGCTAATTATAGAGTCAAGTCTCACTCTAAGAGTAACATAGGAAAGATGATAGAAATCACCTCTAACAAAGAGATGGAAGGTCTGAAAGAAATAGTTAAGAAGGAATTTGTAATTTCTTAATGAGATATTGTGAGTCAATCACAAATATGGAAAGTGGGACTACCCATAAATGACAAGCTCTATTTTGGCAACTTGTCTTTTATTTTTCTCTTCAGCTAAATAGATGTAGGGCCTACAAGGACACCACCAAATCTATTGTAACATTAATATTTGTGGGGTTACCTTAGTGGCCCATATTATTTCATAAAGTAAATAATAAATGATATATTTTTTATTTAAATACAACACAATATTTAAAACTTAGTTGTTTGAATAATAAACTATATTTTAATGTGATTAGTTGAGAAGGTGGATTAGTTAGTTACAATTGTTCACACCACTTATAAAGACATGTTTACCTTTGTAAGATAATCACGTCATGGAATTGTGAATTATTCGAGTGGATGTGTCTCCAAGCATTTTGTGAAGGAGTTGTAAAGAGAAAAAGTTAGTTAAAAAGGATTCTACTAGGTGTAATATGTTTCTCAAATAATGGATATAATTTTTGTGAGTTTTTTACCTTATTAATATTTTTCCACGTTAAAACTATGTAATGTGTTGTGCTATTGATTTATTTAATTTTTTGTATTTTATTTCTTATTTATTTTTAATTAAAACTATTAAATAAATAGTTATTTTTTATATATCTAATCTAATATGGTATTAGAGCCAAGTTTTTTTGTCTAATAATTTTACAAAGACTCAGATTCATCTCAGGTATTGAAAGTTATTGTAGTTACTATAAAATTTGTAGAAAATCATTTTTGGAATTTCTTTTTGGTTTGCTTTTAAAACCTTGCTCTAAAAAAAATTCAACTTATTAAGAGTTAAATAGAATTTACTGTTATTGTGTATAATAAATTACATGAAATGAAGTGTTCTAATTTAAATTCAAACAAAATGACATAAAGTGAAATATTTTATGAGATGCTCATGAAATGTCTACCAGGTAAGATGCACCAAAATAGGGGTATTTTTCAAATTAACCTAAGGCCATCAATTTTTGGAAAATTGGAGTAAGATCTCTAAATATATGCACTTTAACAGAAGAAAAACTATAATTTGACATTAATTTTTGTTAAAGATTTCCAAGAAGATAATGTTACATCTAAAACACATAAAAAATAAATATGCAAATGTATGGGATGCATAATGACCATACACGACATCTATTTTAAATATTTTTCTACATAAATAGACAAGCCATAATATTTATACACAGTCCTTAAAACTCTTTACATGAGTCATAAAGGCCTTTGCTTAGTGTCACTCGGCCAAGGCCTAACCTTAAAAGCCCTGATTTGTTATCGCGGCCATAACATCATCCCTCCTTTTTTTTAAATCATCCTCATTTAGTGTTAAATCTTTGACAAAAGTTACCAAATATTGTCATTTCTGCTTTTCAATTTGCCGAAGATCGAGGTGTGTTTATCTGTTTCTATTACAATCATTTTACCCCTAAATCAGTCTCCATGTTGGTGGATTGTTTGACCTAAATTTTAATTTACTATACTATGTAAAAAGCTTTCATGAGCAATTTTATTTTATTAGCCTTAAAATTATTTATTTATTTATATATATATATATATATATATATCATATATTTCTAGTTTAATTTTATTTTCATTTAAAATATGAAAATGTTATTTTTATTTTCTTTTTTAAAATAAAAAAGACTTAGTAATCAAATTTAATTGACCTTATAATTATAGGTTATTCAAAATTTATTTATATAGTTGATCTTTCAATTTCAACAACCCTCAATGTAAGAGGCCCTTCAAAATTCTATTGAATTCTAATAATTTCAAAAATAAAGGCTATGTATATTCCTTGTGTAAAAATTCCATATCAAAATAATTGTCTTTCATCATTATTTTTTAATTTTTTTTAATCATAGAATTTGACTTGTATTTTTTTATAGGCATAAACATATGTGTTGCCTAGTTCATTTTTATCAAATAGACACAAAAGTGTGTAAAATTATACTTGCATATTTTATTTGAAAAAAATGTGTGAAGTGTTATTTAAAGTTGTAATAAAATGTGATACACTCTCTTGGCATTCTCTTAAGACACTCAACTTACTTGCTTAAGTTAACTCTTTTGTCTCAAAACAAGCCTCTATGACAGTCATATACCATGAACTGAATCAAGATAAGACCATAGGGTTTAAATAGGTGTTAAAATTTTCAAATGACCTTTTCTCCATATTAAAACCAATCTAAAAATTTGTTTTACAAGACAATTTATAAAACAGTATAATACCTCGTTTAGACCTAAAGACTTAATTGGTACTCAAATAGGTCAAATCTCAAATTATGGATTTATAATTACAAACAAAACTTTTAACAGGTCTATGCAAACATTTCAAGCATTATTCAACCTTCACTTGGATTTACAAGACCCAAAACTGAATAAATTGGACAATTTTCTCACTTCATTATCAAGTAAACTCAGAATTATGAGTTTTATGTGCACACAGTTAGCTCATACGACGTTCGTACAACTCCTAGAAACTTAAACCACTTGAATCTCTTTATAAAATCTCTTGTCAATATTTTCACAAAGTTTTAGAATTTTTAAATGGTTAAAATTAATTTTATAACCCTATAACTAGGGTTTTTCTGAACTTATAGAACCCGAGAGCTATCTAATGATAGTTCATGGCGAGTAAGGAATGTTTTTTCAAACTAATGCTCATATGATCCTCTTATCTACCCCATAAAACTTCTCAAATACTCATATTGAGACCATACATAAGTTTTATTGAAAAACAAAAGAATGAGAACATGGCTTTTATTACAAAACAGGGTCTATATTGAAGAAAAGAGGTCTATGTGACCTTATATTCACTTTATTTCTTTGAATGAGCTCTAATAAAATCGAATGAGGATCTCCAAAATATAATATAAACTATTTAATCAAAATACACTCCTTTTTTAAAACAAAGTATGTAAAATATATACTTATACAATCACAAATTGTCATATATGAACCTTCTCAATACTATGTAACAAGTATATGAGAAATTTTGAAACTTTTAAAGCTTTGTCCTTCTTTAGAGACATAATAAAAATCTACTCTCTTTCTTATCCTCTAGTGATTCTTTGTTCTCATCAAGGAATGTGCAACTAAAGTCTAAAAATTACTCTTTGACCTGTCTAAAAAGAGAAGATTCATAAAACAAACAAACTTATTCAAGTTCACATAGTTATTAGTGATGATTATGACCTCTTATATTATATAATAACCCTATACTTTATGGACCAACTTTTATAACCAATAACACTTACAAAAATTTCTAGAAATATTACTTTTACCTATGATTTTACAACTTAAGCAATTTGAAAATTCAAATTTGAAATTGGCAGGAAACCACCAATTGAGTTTTCTAAGCTAATTTATCATCTCCTAAGAACTCCAAATGTATAATAAGGACTAAAATGACTCTTTATTACCTCAAAACACCTATTAAGACACAAGTACAATCCAAAACTAGTTCATATGCATGATGTTCCTACATCAAAATGGCCTCTCAAAGCTTCACTATAGATAAGTCACAAATGTTAAATGGAACTAACTATACCATTTGTAATATTTGTATCAAATGTGAATTCATGGATATAAATTTTAAGAGTACTATTAATAGGACTGAGAAACCTCCAACTGAGAGACATACGACAATTAAAAATAAAAATGCTTATCAATAGAAATCTCAAAAATTTATGTTGAGCATCCTAAAGAGTGTTAAGGATGAACTCATACTCCATGTAAGCAATTAATAATATCCTAGTAAAGCTTGGAAACTTATTGAATCAATGCATGAAGGCAATTGAATTTATAATATTACCAAACTTATTCTTAAACTCGTGATAACTCCCATGAAAGGTGATGTAAAAGTTTCTAATTTTCTTGTTAAAATTAAAAATAGCAAATCACAATTAGATAAATGTAATGGTAATTTAATTCAAGATCACATTATCTATTTTATTATTTAATTATATATCCATGATAATTTTTGAAACTTCATTTTCACTCTTAACTCTCAATATCAAACAAAACAAGACATCCCAGACCTCTTTGTCCTTTCGGCTTTATTCATTAAAGAAGAGCAAGTAATGTCAAATTTTAAATCTAAAGAGAACAACACTCAAGTACTTTTCGCTCAAAACCATGTTCCCAAAAAAAATGAAAAACATAAATTTAAATAAAACTTCAAATCCTCAAGTGTCAATAATAAGGATGGTAATAAGAAAACTGTAAATAGTAAATATAATGTCAAATTTAACGAGAATTGTAATCATTGTGGTAAGTTTAGTCTTAAAAAGGAATATTGTTATAAAAGTAAAGGGACCAAAGTAAAAAAAACCTAAAAATAACATAGGGAAGAAATTTTCTAATCAAAATAGTAATTAGGATCAAAATTCTAATAATATCCCTCTTTATGCTACCTTGTTTGCTTCTAATGATAACTAATATATTTTAGATAGTGATGATTTGCATCACATGACATACATATGTAATATTTTATCTGATGATAAATATGAATATGAAAGGATATGTTTAGGTGATTATTCATTTTTAAAAACAACTAAATGAGGTATTCAAATGATGTTTTTAATGTTCCTAAACTTTTTTTAAAAAAAATTATCATGTTATCATCTTACACATGATAATTTTATTGTAACACTTTTTAAATGGGTTTTTAAATGATGTTTTTAATGTTCCTAAAATTTTTTTATAAAAATTTATCATGTTATCATCTTACACATGATAATTTTATTGTAACACTTTTTAGTTATAAGTGGTGCATTAAATATCAATTTGGTTCTCTGATTGATAAAGGTATTCAAAAGAATGGTCTTTATATTTTTACTAGTTTTTCTTCTCCATCTTGTCTTTCCTCTCAAATTAGAAATAAATCTCAATTATGGCATGAAAGGCTTGGACATATTAATTTTAGAAGTATTTATGATATGTCTTGTCATAATCTCATGGTTGGACTTCCTAGTATCTCTCCTCATCATGAAACTTATGTAGGTTGCTTACACGGTAAGAAACATGCTCAACCTTTTCACAAACATCATGATGCAAACACCTGCTATCCTTTAGAACTTATCCATAGTTAGAATACCACTTGAGATTGCATATCTTAATGAATTTTTGTATGATTTAAATTTTATTGATGATCACACTAGAATGATTTGGATTTATTTTATAAATAAAAAATATGAAGTGTTGTCTAAATTTAAATAATTTAAAGATTTTGTTGAAAATTATTCTGACCTAAAAATTAAGAGATTAAGAACTGATAATGGCAGTGAATACATTAATAAATAATTTAATTAATTTTTTCATTTCATGTGGTATTCAAAGAGAGATAACAACTCCCTATTCTCTTTAGCAAAATAGAATTATGGAGAGAAGAAATAAGACTATCCTAGAAATGGATAGAACTATGTTACATTCAACAAGTGTTCCTAAGATTCCTTGGGCCAAAGTCATGAAAACTATTGTACATATTCTTAATAGAGTTCCTACCAAAACCTTGCATCCTTTTGCTCTTGTATAAAAGTGGTCTAATAAAAAACCAAGTGTTATTTACCTTAGGATATTTGAAAGTCTTGCTTCTATTTTTATTCCTAAATTTATAAGAAAGAAATTTGATCCTACCTTCTATTATCAATCAAATTTGCACCCTTTAGAAGGTAGTTCAAGCCTTCCATATTTTATGTAACATGGAAACACCTCAAGGTTGTGGGTACTCTATTAGAGAGGTGAATCTCTAGGTTAAATGGATATCTCCCCTTGATGAATCACTTAAGCTTAAATACTAATCTATTACTTGTTAGGAAAAGGGAGAGAAAACTACTCTAATGGAGGTGATGCACCAAATATGATTTGACCACTACCAACTAGCTAAAAATGCACTTCAAACAAGAGACTAACCTGCACATGACACTAATCCAAATCTACCTCTATAAATCAATGTTTTTCATGAAGGTTTGTGAATCAAGTTTGATTTTGTATAAAAGGGTCGGTTGTTAAGTCATTAGCTTTGTCAAGCACTTATCTAGCTAACATTTGTCACTCTACTACATCAGCATCAAATTGCATAAGGTGCAAGACTTGTGCACTCACTTAAAACATATTAGATAAAGAACCGAGGCCTACATTGGGCTAGTCATGTCATGGTGCAACTCAATCTTCCAAGGCTTTTGTCATTGCAACAACGATGGTGGTAAGTTCACTGATGCAAGTCATTTTGGGGGAAATCTAACTATTTTTTATGCATAAAGCCTTATTTGGGAACTCTTTCTAGTCATAGGGGTGGAAGCCTATATGATGTGGTTCTATAGCTTTATAGGTGTAAGCCTCTAGCTCCCTTAGCTTAGTGTCATTCAGGCACTTGGAGGGCTCAATGGAATACTTAGATTAAAGACTTAAGCTTAGGCTCATACTTTAGGCACAAATATCATCACATGGTACAAGGGCTTTCCTATACTTAGAGTAGTTCTATATAGAATGTTGACATCATCATAAATTATAGAGATGCCATAAATAGGCTAGATCGAGAGCTTGTTGTAACTTAGTATTCATAATATAAATCAAAACATCACAACTATTGGAAACATTACACAACTAAGCCACATTCAAATAACATAAACATATAAACCATATTAACACTCACTTAAGTGAAACACCATTCTTCATTAAATAAAGTTCAAATAAACAGAGTATATATCAATGAAAATAGATTAAATGCTCATCTTAAAGCTATTAAAGGCCCTAAGGCTCACAAGCAAGATTGGGCACTACAATGGGGAGCCTTAAGGTTATCCATACTAGTCTTAAGTTTCAATGATGCTCACTTTACTATGTCTAGAACCAATTCTATAAATCTTTGCTATCTCAAAGTTGTGTCTCCCACATGCTAGTTCAATCATGGCTTGATAGCACTAAGTAGCATCTTCAAACTAGGGTAGAGTGTGCACATTGGGTGTTGATTTAGAACCTTGGTTGATCATTCTATCGACTCCATCACCTTACACACTTTGCACTCCAATCACCATATGCATCCACTTCTCAATGATGCTCAAGTCAAGATAGATTTCATTAGCCACCAGTTAGCTGGTGTAAGGTTTGTAAAGATTTCTCTAGGTGGTGCACAAAATGCAAAAAAAACAATCATACCAAGTGATTGCCTCGTGCCTATGTGTCTACTACATCAGCATGGATCTATACTTAGATAAAATTGGGGGCCAATAGTACCCCATAAAAAATTCTTAGTCTACCTTGGACTAGTCTTTCAATGCTTTAGGCATATAGAGCTCGGGTGCACTCTCTTTTAGCTCAATTCTGAAGTCTTCAAAGCCCTTGATGGTGAGCTTGATTTCCTCAATGACATAATCCATATCTATCATGGTGGAATTAAGTGCAAGCACGTCAGTTTTATCTAACTCCTTCCTAAAGGCCTCTATCCTTTCTTTTACCTTCATCACCCCTCTGTCTAGGATTATTCCTTGATCGTAGGCCTTCATTTGTAAAGCACATAAGATTTCTTCTAGTTCCTACTCTTAGGTCTTTATTTGGGTGCTCAAGGTATTGACCAATGCCATAATCTATGCACACTCATCCCTGCTAGCAGTGTATACCTTCACCCCCAATTCATCTTTCTGCCCCTTTTCCCTTTTGAGGTGTGCATTTATGATTGACACCTAGTTAGAGAAGTTGCAAAAGATGGCATCAGCCATATTTGTACCCTCTTAAAACTATGTGAAAAGGTCTTCCACCTCTTCAAGATTTGTATCTAGATCTTGTTTTATTTTGGTTCAAGGGTCCTCCTCTTCTTCTAGCATCGACCCTACTTTAAACCTTGGGAGCATCTATAATGAAATTACTTAGATATTCACACAGAATGATTTTATATAGCATATAAGAACAAAATATGAGATATTACACAGTGATAATTGATAATAAAATAGAATACTGGATAATATAACAAGCCACTTCAAGAGGGCAACCTCCAAAATAATGCACTAATAGCAAAATACTTCACATGATGATTAAAGACTAACCACTACCTCATATATATATATATATATATATATATATATATATATATATATATATATATATTCTACTTAGCCAAGGTTATTCCATAGGTTGATCTATCTAAGAACATAGAGAAATGTAACAAGTAAATAAAAGAGGTATGTAAGCCACAAGTCAGCCATACATATCCCGAGACATACCAATGGTTAAGGGAATCACAAGCCCTTCCCCTTCAAAATAACATTGTCCTCAATATTGTGGCAACTCTAGATGTTGTTGCACAAATGCTTCATCCTCCCAAGTGGCATCTTCACATGGTAGATTCTTCCATTTGATCAAGTATTTTGTAATTACTCCATAATGTAGTTGTTTGGTGCATCATTGAAGGATCACCTTAGGATCAAGAATAACTCTACCTTCCTCATCTAATTTTGGTAATTCTATTTGAATGGAAACTCTATGTTTAATGACTTTATTTAGGCATGATACATGAAATATTAGATGTATGCAAGTGGATGAAGGAAAATCTAACTCGTAGGCCACACTGCCAATTTTCTACAAGATCTGATAAGGCCCATAATACTTAAGGGATAGCTTCTTATCTTTTTTTATTGCTTAAATGACATCTATTTATATGGTTGTAACCAAATAAAAACCCAATCACTAGTGTCAAAATGCCTCTCAATTTTATGTTAATCTACTTGTTGCCTCATGTGATTATAGGACATCGCTAAATTTTCATGCAAACTTGCAAGGACCTCCTGTTGATGGTGAATATGTTCTTCAACTGCATGAACCTTAGGATGGACCTTCAAGGTTGAAGTGATGGATGGAGGGTGGTATCTATATAGTGCCACAAAAATAGACATTTTAGAATAACTATGAATAGAAGTATTATACCACCATTCAGCAAGTGGTAGCCAATGAGCCCATTTATCTTGTTTATCAAAAACAAAATAATGAAGATATCCTTTCAGACATTTGCTGACTACCTTAGTTTATCCATCAGATTGAGGATGATGGGATGAACTATGAGCCAATTGGGTGCCTAAACAAGTAAATAAGTTAGTCCAAAAATTACTAATAAAAATGGGATCTCTATCACTGACAATGATCTTAGGGATCCCATGCAGTTTCTAAATATATTGAGAAAAGCAGAAGCTATTGTACTAACAAAAAATGGCTGGGATAATAAACAAAAATGAGCATACTTACTGAGATGATCTACAACAACCATGATAAAATTTTGACCATCAAATCCTGGTAACCCTATAATGAAATCCATAGATACCTCTTCCCAACACTGGCTAGGGATAGATAAAGGATGTAAAAGACCTAGAGTTTTGATGGTTTTGCCTTTGTTTTGTTGGTAGATCATACATTCAATGACATATATTTGGACATCCCACTTGAGACCTTCCAAAAAAAAATCATGCTTGATCCTGTGATAGATTTTCAAAAAATTTGAATGACCCCCAATTGGAGTTATAGGAAGTTCTTGAAGGATTTTTTGTTTAAAAAGAGAATTCTTACATAGGTACAATCTATTTTTGTACCATAATGTTTTACCTTTCCATGTGAATTTTTCAAATCCATCTAGACCTTGCTAAAATTTTTGAATCAAATCATCAGCATTACTATCATGTTTCCATTCTAATCATGCTTCCTCTAGCCAATTTGCCTGAAAAATGGTTATTGCACATAATAATGCCTCAACTAATTCATCTTTCTGGGATAGTGCATCTACCACCACATTGTCCTTGCCTTTTTTTAGACTATTTCAAAATCATAGCCTAGCATCTTAGTTACCCATTTTTGTTATTCTTTATATGACAACCTTTATTCTAAAAAATATTTAAGACTATCATGATCAGTTTTTACTTAAAAGTGACGACCCATCAAATAAGGTCTCCATTATTTGACTGCATACAAAATGGCCATCATTCCTTCTCATAGATGGGTTTCAACTAATTTTTACCCTTGATTTGATGAATTTCAAATGCCAGTGGTCTACCTTCTTGCATGAGTACAACACCAATACCATAACCAGATGTATCACATTCAACCACAAAAGTCTTAGAAAAATTAGGAGTGGCCAATACTAGAGTAGTGCACATAGCCAATTTCAATTGTTAAAATGCCTATGTAGCAACATCAGACCACTAAAAGGAGTCTTTATTTAACAAAGAGGTAAGTGGGGCTATAATACTACAATAATTTTTGACAAATCTATGATAGTAACCAGTAAGCCCCAAAAATCCCCAAAGTTGTTTGTCTTAGGAATTGGCCAGTCCACCATTACTTGGATTTTTTAGGATCCACTTTCACTCCTTCATAAGACAACAAATGACCCAAATATTCAACCTCACCAACCCCAAAAGTACATTTGGAAGGTTTGGCATACAATTGATTTTGCTATAAAATGGAGAGTACCTATTTCACATGTTGTAAATGGTCTGTCCAATTTTTACTATAAATGAGGATATCATCAAAGAATACCATAACAAATTTTCTCAAAAATGGTTTAAAAATAGTATTCATCAAACTCTAAAAATTAGATGGTGCTTTTGTTAGGCCAAAAGGCATAACCAAAAAATCATAATGGCCCTCATGAGTCCTAAAAATGGTTTTGGGTATGTCTTCATCACGGAACCTAATTTGATGATACTTAGAAAGTAGATCTAACTTAGTAAAATAAATAGCACCATTCAATTCATCAAGCAAATCATCAATGACATGAATTGAAAACTTATCTTTGATAGTGCACTCGTTGAGTTCTTTGTAGTCAAGGCACATTCTCCAATTGTTATCTTTCTTTCTCACCATGATAATTGGTAAAGAGTATTCACTTTAGATATGGTGAATGATTTCTGCATCCAACATCTCTTATACCATCTTTTTAATTTCACTTTTTCGGGCATAGGATACCTTTATGCCCTGATGTTGGGTGGTGTACTACCAAGAGTAAGTGTGATAGCATAATCATGCATGCTTCTAGGTGGAAGTCCTTTTGGCATGTCTCCAAAAATAATGGAATGAACATCAATTATTTATTGTAGATCAAGAGGTGGAGATGGCTGAGTTGGTTGTACTTCCATAGAAAACAAGCGAGCTACTAATCCCTTAGCACCCTTATAGAGAATATTTTCCATTTGATGGGAGATAACAAGTTAGGGAGATTTATCCTTTAATCCTCTTAGCTCAAATGTCCTTTCTTTAGAATGAAAATGCATGAATAATTCTTGAAAATTCATCTCAATAGTGCCCAAAGTGGTGAGCCACTAGACTCTCAAAACAATATTAGCTCCACCCATCAGAATAGCAAACATAGGAGAATCCAATAAGTAGTCTCCCATGGCCACTTAATACTATGATATTTTCTTGAACAGCTGACAGTACCACCATCTATAGTCATAACCTAAAATTCTAGAGCTAGATAAATGAAATAATTCAAACGAGTAGCCAACTTACTATGGATGAAGTTGTGTGTGCTCCCAGAATCAATCAAGATAGTGAACTTCTATTTTTTAAGGAAACCCATCACATTAAGAGTTTGGGGAGTACTAATGCCTAACAAGGCATGGCATGCAATAGTAGGTTGAGAGTCTTCAAATTCCTCCTCAGGAACTTGTACCTCTATATCATGTACTGTATTATATTCTTCATCATTGGTACCTTCAATGTAAAATAGCATATTTTTAGCACAATGATGGTCTTTGCTCTATTTGTTGTCACAACCATAAAATTACCCTTTGGCTCACTTCTCTTCAATTTATCATTGTGTTAATCTGGTGGGATGTGGAAATGATGGTGTTGGACAGTTATGATCATGACCAGTAGTGAAAGTTTTCCTTTTGACCATCTCTTTCTCTTTTATCATCTATGCTTTAGGTATAGCTTTTAATACAGATGTTGGGCTCAACATTCAAACCTTGTATTGGATGTTATCTTTGAGGCCACCCAAAAATAGATCCATCAAATTTTTCTCAATGATATTTTCCACCTGTAAAGAGAGATTTTGAAATTACTAAATATAATCCTTTAAAGGTCCTATTTGCCATAGCTTGGCTAATTGGCTGAAATAGTTTTCAAAGACATTATTCTGATAATGAGATGTTAACTCTTTAATAAAAATAGTCCATGTAATAGGAACACCATTCTTTTTATTTTGAGCACATAACCAGTGATACCAAATAAATTGCTCAAGTTCCATAAATAAGGATGCCACCATCACCCTCTGAGAACAAGGGGTTTGATGTAACTCAAATAAATTCTCAAGTTGGTTAATCTAAGTGAGAGGATCCTTACCATTGAACTTACACATGTCCACTTTTGGCAACAATAGTTTCATACCAGCATGGGAGTTGTTGAGAGGAAGATTTGAATGTTGAAGTGGGGGGTTATTAGGCTAAAACTGAGATGTGAGGGCAACCAATTACGTAGTGATATACTGTAATTCAATGTGAACTCCATTAATCTCTTTGTGCATCCCTAAAACATCAGATTGGATTGCAACAAATTCATCATGCCTCACTAAGTTTTTTATGTCCTCTTGAAACTGAGAAATCATTGAATCTGAAGTTATAAATTTCATGTCATCGGTACAAGGAGTTTGACGAGTTTCTGGTGCCCCTTTTCTTCCTTGATTTGAAGGACCTACCATAAACAAACCCTAGGATGGTTTTGCCTTGAAAAAAAAAATTACCAAGAAATGGTACCGTTATGATCACCTTGTCAAGATGAATCCAATGATTACCTTTGTGTACTAGAGTAAAAATTTTGGTACCAAAAAAGTGTACTAATAAAATATACTATTATGATCATCTCATCAAGATGAATCCAATGACTGTAAGTGTGCAAGGGGGAAAAATATTCTAGATTTTTTTTTTTAAATATTTTTTCAAAAAAGTGTTTCGAGCAATACTGCACTGACGAAAAAAATTAATTCTTCTCAAATTGCAAGTTATGTTTTTTGGCTTTCACTACTCCCAAAAGCCATGCCTCACTAGATCTAAAAAAAATGTCGTAGGAAACATGCCTAAATCGAAGCTTTAATACCACTTATAATGAAATTACTTAGATATTCACACAAAATGATTTTATATAGTGCAGAATAACAAAATATGAGAGATTACACAATGATAATTGATAGCAAAATAGAATACTAGATAATATAATAAAGCCACTTCGAGGTGGAAACCTCCACATTAATTCACTAATAGTAGAATACTTCACATGATTATTAAAGACTAACCACTACCTCTTATATATAGTCTACTTAGCCAAGGTTATTCTATAGGTTGATCTATCTAAGAACATAGAGAAATGTAACAAATAAATAAAAGAGGTATGTAAGCCACAAGTCAGCCACACATATCCATAAACACACCAATGGTTAAGGGAATAATAGAATCTGCTCCACTAGCATGTATACCTTGTCAACCTATAAAAGATTCAAAGTGTCAATGCCATCCAAGAGAGATGGCTCGGCTTCCTCGACGTGTTTCACCAATTGTTACAATTTTAACTTCATGGCCTTTACCTCTTCCTCTAATTCTAGTCCAATCTTCTTCCATCTTGAAGCTTCAACATCATTAATGATTTTTTCCATGCTACTTCAGAAGCCATCCAAATGAGTGTGTTGGTTGACCTGACTGGGTTCAATGCATGGGGGTTTATAAGAAAGAATCATGCCCTTCTATTGGTTCCTATGCATCTAGTATGGCCTTGTATGGAACCTCTAAATGAGGCTCATCAACATAACTGTCAAAATTAAATGACAATTTTTGGTGCATCCTTGTTATGGTAGCTCTAAGGGGTATGAATTCAAACATATAGTAATTTTCATCAATCTACCCCTTCTACACATTTTCTCTTATGCTTGGCTTGATGCCCTCTTCTTTTGTGATGGCCAATTCCATCTGCTCTTATTATTCTTCATCGATGTTAGCGCTTCCCTTTGAGCTTCCCACCTCTTGTTCCAATAGGGGTTCTTCCTTGGACTTATCCCCTTGGTATGTTTCTTCTTCTACTTCAACACCAGCTTTGTCCTCCTATTTGTATTGCATTTTTTTAGTGCTCTTTGTTTTCTCTTTCAAGGTGTCATTATCACCTTCCTTGTCCCCAGGTGCCCCTTCACTACTTGGATGTGCCTATGGTGTAGCTTATTTTTTTGTGTTAATGGGGGTGTTAATCACCTTTGCTTCTTTCTCCTTCATTAGTTTTGTGCTTGCGACAACCTTATTTTCTTCCTTTTCTTTCTTGGCCCTTTCCCCCTGGGCCTTCTTTTTCTTTTCCTTCCTCTTCTTGGCTTGTGCTAAGGCCTTTTCTTCTTTGGCCTTTATTTCTTTGACCTCTACTTTCACAATTTACTCTTCGGTCATGCTATCCTCCCTTATTGCTCTTCTCTTTTCCTCTAGCTCCAGTGCCATTCTTATTTCTTCTTTGTTATGGCCCATTTTCCTCCACATGTTTTTCCTCTCCTCCTTAGTTTGAGGAGTCTATGTGGATGGTTATTTTGATGAGGAACTGGACTATTCTTGTGTTTCTTCTTCCTATATGATGTAAACTTTCATCCCTACTTCTTCCTCTTTTTCCTCAATTTATTTACGTGCATTTTGCACTTCTACTTCCTCATGTGCCTCTTGTGTCTCCATCTCTACCAGGGTAATTGTGGGCATTATAATTGGCCCCTTGGACTTATTTTTATTCTTTCTTTGCCTAGGTGAAGAAATCCTTGGTATGATCATGTGTTTCTTCTTTGGTGTAGAGGGAGTGGCTTCTTTATCAGACGTGATCCTCAATCTCATGCACTCCTAAATCTCCTCAAGTGTCTCCCCCTTTTTATTGTGGGGAGATTTATATTGCACTATGGATGCCAGCATTCTTTCATCACTGATCCAGAGGGAGAGGTCATCATCCTTCTCAGGGCATGCACCCTTCTTCCTTAGCTTCATCTCATAGTGTAGTAGGTGGATGTGCTCGAGTATGACTTCCTTTTGGATGGGATGGATGTCAGTGTGATCGAAGTCATTTTCCTTGTCCTTAGTCACTTCCCCCTTAGGTGCATATATTAGTGCCACAACCTACTTTGTTCCAAATCCATAGCCTTGACTAGGATGTCTAATTGTTGTGCATTAGGAATTATTCAAAGTGAATTTTTGAAGTATTTAATTGAAAATTTGTAAGGGATCTTTAACCAACTATATTTTTTGCCATCTATAAATGTAAAGTGCACTACGTATAAGTGTTTCATCACAGTAAAGGTTGTCATTCCAAACATATTCTAAGGGAACTCCTCAATAATGTTCCATTCCTCTCTAAATACTTTGATATATTAGGTGCACCTTCCCATAATGTGGGTCTTGTACATCTAGGAGAAGGTGAGGGGAAGGTGAAACTTTGGTACTTCAACACCAGGGAGTCCTTATGCTCTGAGAAGACCCAAAGTTTATCCTCATCACCATCTAGCACTCTAATCTCTTCCATGACAATTAGGATCAGCATCAACCCCCATCAGCAGGTCTCCTATGTTATATGAGATTCAAGTTCATTCTTCACCATTTCCTTGTCAATGAACTTTATGATATTAAACTTAACTCCCTACACCACATGGTATGTAATGCATAGGTAGGCCTTGTGATGTCAATCTACCAACTGCTAAGACACAATTTTAAACTCATGAAGCACATAGATGTCCTCATTATAGGGTCCTTGATATATTTGATTAGGAATGCAAAACCTCCCTTATAATACCCCAAGAGTTTCATGACCCTTTCTAATTTTGCATCATCTACTATCATCTAGTGGATGTCTATGTTGGAGTCTAGAAGCTTGATGATTTTAAAAATGAGGCTTACTGACAACTACATATACCTCAATACAAAGTATAAGTAGTCCTCATGAATGTGTGAGAGGAAGACTTACATGAGTTTAACCAACTTCCCAAAACATGGTAACTAATAGAGCTAAGTTACATTGGCAGTCGCCAATTTGTCTTAAATAGAGACATCAAACAGTGTCATGCCTTATTCAATATTTACCCCTGTATCCACCACCTAATCTTGTACTAGATCTTACGTATTACTTGAGGGTATTGGTTACATTTATTGAGCCATCAAGGGTGTGTAAAGGATGCCCAACCCTCTCTTATTAAGACCTTCTTAGGAAACTGCATCTCCAAGTATGACATTCTGGCAATCACCTCTGGATCAAATTCAATGATGTTAACTCCTTCTACCGACCATGCCTTCTTCTTTACTATGGTTTATTATTCTATCATTCATGCCTTCTTGGCATCCTTCTATGACTGGGGTGGGATGGAACTCATGTGTTTCTTCCCATCCTGAACTGTCTAGTGTTGAAGCATGGTTTATTTACTTTTCTAAAACTTGTAATTTTGATTGGCATTCCTCATAGTTACAAGATCTATGACTACAACTTCAACTCTCAAGTTTTTCTTTCTATTAATGGTGGCCTCAACATCACTCTTATTTTCTATTGTTTGATTCTTGCACAATTTATGCCTTACACTTCTCTATGCTAATCTCAAAGAGAATGCAATTCCTCTCTCTATTCAATCATTCACTTTCGGTGTCTATGGGTACTCAAAGTCTCACTGTAGTAGCATTTTCTTGCTTCAGCTCTGGTTTTTTGGTTTGGCTCTATTTTTTTATTCTAATTTCAAATTAACTTCAAAGTTTATAACCCTAACTAGTTATCCCTTTATTGTTTTATACCCTAATTCAGCTACCTTCTTAATTATAGGTGATTAATGGCATGATAGTGCCTCAATTTCTTGGAATTCACTAAAACCCATGAAATTCATGAAAATCCTTTGCCATGCACATATTCAATGCATATGTTATGCCTATATCGTCACCTTAATAAATTATCCTAATGGTATTTTGGTGAAGTGATGTGTAGTTCAAATGGTCACTTCCTACCTCACTTTGGGTGGATGTCAACTTATCCTGATGATGTTTCTCTTGAATTTTTGTTCACTTAGCACAAACTTTTGCCTTCCTTATGGTAACATAGGTGTAACACCTCACATGCATGTAATTCAGCCTCCACAGTTTCATTTCTTCTTCCTATTACACTTTAATTTCAAGTGTGCTTTCTTTTCTTGGTCAATTTCTCTATGCTTTCATCTCTTGACTTGGTCTATCCTACCCCATACAAATCCCTTGTGTTGGCCCTCCAGTGCATAACTCTCTAGGTTTCTTATGCACATAGCATCCTCTGTACCTTTATTTCATCTTATGAACATGAGCATTTTGTTCATCTTTATTCATCACTTGGTACTCCTATTTTCAAATTCTACTGAGTTCCATATGCCCAGAGACTTAGGTGTCTAGTTGTAGGTTCTTTAGAAGAAACCTCACTTGACTCACCCAACTGGTATTATGCATGAAAGTGACAAAACAATCCTCCTATAGGACTTAGATCACCTTAATTTTTAAATCTTACGTATGAAGATTTGGTGCACCTTATGTTTGAATCTAGCAAACTTCATACACCTATAACTTAGATGTTTAGCCTTAGGCACTTAGAAAGCATCCATGCTTGACTCAACTAGCTAGAATTACGCATGAAAGTACCAGAATATTTTTATCAATGGGCCTCAAAGTGTCACTTATTTTCTCATCACCACAACAACACAAAACAACTCAAATCATAATGAACTATTTGGCTTGTACCAAACTTTATTCTAGTCCATGTAATATAACTAGCTAAAGATTGGTAAGTTAGTGTCTGAGGGCACAAGTGCCATCCTACTACCTATAAGACTTTAATAAATTACCATTGAAATGCCTAGGGAACATCTCACTTGAAAACATGTGCAACTTACATGCGCCAGTCTCAAATATGTTATGGATGACATATGGACCCATCCACCTTATCTCCAATTTGTTTATGTGCTTGAGGTACTTAGATTCATAGAGCAAGACTAATCCTCCTTTAGCCAATACCTCATGCTTGATATGTTTGTCATGCTAGAGCTTATAGAACACCTTCTCTATCTATTATCTCCACCTTACTTGGGGATGCACTTCATCTAAGCACTCCAAGTCCTCTACCCTTGTACTCAATGATTCTTGGTCATCCAAAAAACCAATTCATGCAATACACAATGATGGCACCAAGAACTCCATTGGTAGAATCACCTCTGTGCCAAACACTAGTTGGAATGATGTAGCCTTGCTTAGGCACTTATAGGTTGTGTGGTATGCCCATAAAACTACTGACACTCAATCATCCCAATCTTTATGACCAATGTCACATATTTTTATAAGGCATGTCCCTAATATCTTATTAAATACTTTGGTTATGTCATTTACTTGGGTATGATATGGGGTGGTCTTGTGGTGCAACACCATGTACTCAGCTAGCAGAATTCTCAAAGTTTCATTAAGGAAGTGTGTTCCTCTATCGCTATTTAAATTGAGTGGGTACCCATAGTAATTTATGATGTTATCCCATATGAATCATGTAGTAGTGGTGGTAGTGTATTTTTTAGTAGGCACTACCTTGGCTCACTTTATGAAATAATCAGTGGGTACCAAAATATATCTTGCGCATATGTGCATTACTATGGGAGTGATCATCCCAATAAAATCAATGGCCCATTTTTCAAATGGTGCATAGGCAAGAATGGGGATGAGAGGCATCTAATATGGTTAGTTTGGCTTCCCTATGCATTGACATATGTCACATGCCTTAGTTTCAATATTTTAAATCTTGGAATAGGCTTGGCCACCACAAGCCTAATTATAGCACTTTGTGTGTCATTGCATCTCCATTGCAATGGCCTCCTATGATCCCTTCATGTGCCTCATGTATAATGGAGTCTATTTCATTTTCTAAAACACATCAGTATAGGACTTCATCTTGACTTAATTTATATAACTCCCCGTTAATGATCTAAAAGGGGGTAGCATGAACAATGAGTTACTTCTTCTTTGTGGTCATCATGGTCTAGGGCACAAACCCAAATGTTATAAATGCAGCTATATTAACAAAATCTTCAATAATGTGTTGCACTCTATAGAGTTATATATCTAGCATGTCATCTTCAATGGGCATTGTTGATCACCATAGTTGATGTGCGACAAATGGTTTGGTCTCGAGTTCTACTCCCAAGTTTTACCACAATTGAGAACTATAATTCTTGAAATAGAACTATCCATCTACAAATGTGACCATGGAGAATGGGCTTATTCATGAGGTACTTAAATACATTTTGGTCTATAAATAAGATGAATGGGGTCACCAACAAGTACAATCTAAATTTTTGTAGGGTATAGACCATGGTGAGTGCCTCACACTTAGTTGTTGTATAATTTTGTTCTACTTGTGTTAACTTTTAGCTTAAAAAGGATATGGGATGATCCATCTTATCTTCATCAAGATACACCAGAATGATGCCAATTGTAGAGCTAGAAGCATCAATATAAATGTGAAATAGGGTCATCTAGTCAAGAAATTGGAGAATAGTTACACTAGCCAAATTAAGCTTTAGATTTTCAAAGGCATCTTCTTGCATTGCACCTCAGTGGAATGGGCCATCCTTGCACAACAACTCCTCTAGTGACATTATGATCCTTGCATAGGTCTTTACAAACTTTATATAATAGTCACAATGGCTAAGAAAGATGTAAATGTCTTTCTACATAAAAGGGGTCTAGATCTATATAATTATTGTGATCTTCATAGGATCGATGAGTATACCATATTTATAGATGATATGCCTAAGCAAGGTTCCAAAGGGTGTTGAAAATATGCACTTCTTTAGGTTCAAATATATTTATAGTCTCTTAAACCATCCAAAAAACAAGTGTAGGATATCATAATGGTCCTTTTAAAACTCATACATAGTCTAGTCATCTAGGTCACTTGGAGGAACTTGTGGATGAAGTCCTTGAATGCAGTGATGACAACTCTAGAGAATACAATTGGCACATTATTGAGTCTAAATGGAATCATGTTGTAGGAAAAACAACTTCATTTAGTTGTAAAGGTTGTTTTGGGCTTATCCTCCTCTTCAATCTAGATTTGATGGTGTCTAGAGAACCCATCATTGAAGGTGTAGATTTCAAAGCATCTGATGCCATCCAAAACTTGATAGATGAATGGAGTCGATAAGGGGTAAGTGATGCAAGTGACATTCATCATTTTATAATCGACACAAATGTGAATGTTCCCATCCTTTTTGATACTAATCACCATGGGACTCACCCATTCTAACTCTTGCATCAGGTAAATTACTCATGTGGATAGCATACAATCAATCTCCATTTTCACATTAGTGTGAAGATTGAGCTTCATTCTATAGGGGTGTTTTTTGATAGGTCTTGTACCATCTACCAAGTTTATACTCATTTTCCTAAGTGATGGGTGGGTGAATTTCATGTCTCGATAATTTTGAGGTAACAAGTCTTGGAACTCTTTGAGGAGATCCATAATTCATGCTTGCTTTACATCAGACCAATATGCACCCAGAGTAGCCACCTTTGGTTCTCCTTCCATGATGATATCAACCTAGATGATATTGAGTGACATGTACTAGGGATTATTTCTCTCTTTATGTGTGTCCTTAACTTGCCTACTCACTTCAGTTGTTTTGATGTGGATATGAGTAGGGTCTTCCTCATCAAGGGCACTGTCATCTACTTGGAAAATGCGCTTCCTCTTTCTTATCAAATATGTCCAATTTCATACCTTCCAGAAATTTGTATCTTCATCACTTGAGTCAATATTGAGTGCCTAATCTTCAAATAAATTTATGAGTGCTAATATTTTTTCCATGAACATATCTTGTAATTGCTTCTCTAAGATTGTAGTGTCCTCAAACACTACCCTTCGAATGACTTGCAATGGCTAGATCAATTCTAGGTTATGTAAGGAAAAAGAGAAGGCATGCACAAACTTCTCCTTCAAGACATCCCAATTGACTATCTCTTGGCACGTTTAATTGACCACATACCAAGCTTGCACCTATGTCTTCAAGTTTTTATAAAAGGAGTGCACCCATAGGTTGCTCAGCTAATTTTCACCAAACTCAATCCAAGTTTCTTCGCACAAGCATATGTGTGTTATTGGGTCTAAATCAATAGAGTATGGAGAAATTATTAGGTCCTCATTACTTTTTTTAAATCTGGTGCAGATGGTTGCTTTTACATCTTACCATGTTGGCAAACTAGGCCTCGGTACTACCCAAAAATGAGTGGTAATGATTTTCAAAGTATATACTAGTGTGCCCATCCTGTCTACTTCCTTTAAGATGTAGGACTCTAGGTAGTAGACATATTATTCAATAAGATTTATCCCCTCGTATCAATGGAGCACTATAATTTTACCTTTTCTCAAGTAAAACACTCTTTCCCTTTTTCCTATTGTAAGGGACCCCTCTTCATGAAGTGAAATCGATCTAGACCCAACAAGTTCTCATAGGTTTTGGCAACTTGGTGCTTACTATATAGCACCTCTGACTAGTGGTTTAATAAGCTTCTACATCCCATCAATCATAAGCTACATTGATAGTGTATGAGGTTGACTATCCATCATCCCAAGAGAGTACTCTTTAGTCATTAGGGTTGATAGTTTCAATGCCTTGCATTGTGATGTTGTAGATATGGTTGATCTCATCCTAAAGATTAATACTTTCTACATAAAGGGGTCCTTGGTCACCTGAGAGGGGGATCATGACCCTTTCCTTGTCATTTTCAAAGGTCATATAGTGCTTCTTGAAGCCCATGTCAACATTATTTGTGCATAACCATGGCCTACCCAGGAGTGCTAGATAATTATCTTGTTCAAATAACTCAATCACTTTGAAGTTAGCATAGAACTCTGCACCCATAATATCTATAATGGTGCCTTTTAAAATTATAATTGGTTGCATATTAGATTTATTAGTCATGAAAATCATATGAGGGGAAGGCCTCAAGGTTGGCCTACCCATCTTCTCCCATGCATTCCTTGTCAAGATAATAACCTTGGTACCTGTGTCCATGAGGACCTCACATATAGACCATCCATCAATGGTGTCATTCACCAAGAGCTCTTGATTGTACTCTACATTCTATTTATGCCTAACCTCTCATGCCCTTTCCATGCATGGTGAAGTAATTTAAACTAGCTTTTATCTTGCATTCTCTAAAAGCAAATTCTTCAATAGGGGAATCATCCTTTCTATCTATAGGAAGCATAGGATCTTTGTTAACTATTGTACCTTAGCCTCTTGGTTATCTTGCTTCTTAAAAGAGGTAGAAACTCATGCCTCTATATATTATGTCAGTTGGAGTTCTCCTTATAGTTTTTGAATGATGCTCATAGCCTATTGCAAAACATCCTTCTAGTGTGTGACTTGATCCCCCATATTCTAGGCATAACTCTGGTATTGGTGTAACTAGGGGTTGAGTGATGAACCCATTACAAGTTGTTTCCTACACCTTGACTTTCTTGATGCTAGTTAGTTGTGCTTTTATATCCCACTTATTCACTTTTGGCTTACATCAGATCATTCTTATGTCTTTGTTTGCTCTGGGCTAGCCTTGGGCTAACTTTTTATACAAGTTGGGGCATTCCTTGACCTTATGTGTTCCTCAAAAACACCCACATGTTAGATGTGTAGGGAAGTCATGTTGATAGTTCTCAATCAAACTACACTTATAACATGATCGTAATGGGAATATTTCTCCATCGCATCCTCCACCTCACCCTCTAATGACTCTTTGCATTCCATAACCTATGTTTTGCTGACCATAGCCTTTATTGCCTTGATTAGTCTACCCTCTAATTGTTGTAGTGGCATACCATGTACCCCTCTTTAAGTTTTCATGCATCTCATCGATTACTTGATAATAAACTATGGTATGAGTGTAGGCATCACACAACCAGTAATAGATGGTTGTGTTAATCTGACTGGCAAATTATAACAAAGGGAAGTTACAAACATCATGTGCCTTATAAAAAACCTCATAGGTAAAAAGTAATGTGTGCACATTATTTTGAGGATAATTATTCCTATTATGGAATTTTATCTTATAGTTAATTTAAAATAATTTGCTTCAATCATCTTATGATGAACTAGCAGTTAGTTTTTGGAGTTGGTTGGCTATCGATGTAATATATGCCTCCATGAATGGGCTAATCCCATGTTGATGTTTCTAACTACCTTGGATCTGAGCACAACCTCAAGCACTTCATGAGGGGATATGAATATCTTCGTGGAAATCACCCTTTCAAACAACACTATCGATCCCCCTATGAACCACTGTACATGCTGAGAGGGGTGAATATCATAAAAAATCTTTGAAAGGAGAGTTTTGAACTTGGCATCGTATAGTCACATGTTCTTTGATAATCCTTGGCTAATTTCCTTAAGCATGGTGATTTTATATTATTTAAACTTATTAATATTGAATTCATTCAATAATTCTTCCTTAAAAATGACATAATCAATCATAACCTAGTTAGGATCAAATTTCCTATACCAGGTATAAGCACAATCAAGCAGAGTTGTCATGAATTATGTTGTCTTGCACTCTAACTAGGTTATACCCTGATCATGCCATTATAGTTCACATTTTAACACATGTTCTATGGAATTTTTCATGTCATGATATTCTATTAAGTGCATTACCATCTTGTAATATATTTTCTATGGGTGGCACTAGTACTGAAGGCACTTACCCCCTGGTACTTGTCCTAGTAGTGGTCCTACAATGCCTTCAATCACTGGATTAGGTATAAACCCCATTATTGTGGTTAGTGTCATTGAATTTGATATCATGATGCTACTCAATTATGGCACTAATTCACTTCATATGGGTTTTTGCTCAGTCTATGCAGCTAAAATTTTGGCTTAACTAGAATGCTTATGCTCACATTCTATACTGTCAAGCTAGCCCACAGGTCTAGAGGTATCCTTATTCAAATATTTGTAAGGGATAACTTGTTAAATCATAAAATTATATTCAAATTCTATAAAATGGTCAAAGTTAATGTGGGAAATAGGGTAAGTTATCACTCTTATTTCTTCTCATGGGAGATCCAGTGCATGTGCTAGTGTCGTAGGTTCAAAGGGGGTAGGTGCTTCTAGGACATATTTAATGGTAAAATTTTTTAGGGACCCAGTGAATTCTTCACTCATTAATAGTTAGGATCTATCTATAGATTCATTATTCCTTTCCTTATGTTGTTGTAATTTAAGAGATCCTTCACCATGCCCTTCCTACTCACTACGGGTTCTCTCAACATTTCTAGGTTCTATATCTTCCATTAGCATGCACCTTCTCTTATTATAAGTTTATCACCTCAGATCTCAAGTGTTAATATTTTCATCCCCTTCCATTTTGCTTCACATACACATCCTCTTATTCCCTATTGCATTGCTCATACATGTAAGGACTTTAGCCTTCTATTATTACAGTTTCAAAGTCAAAATCTACCATCAGTTTCTTGAGTTCTAAGTCCTTTTTCACAAACGTGCCTCTGGGTTTGCACAACAATTGATATTATGCTTCTCTAGGGTAGGAATATGTTGATACAATAAACTCAATCATGTAGCTATTTAGTACTCCTTGCCACCATTTATCTAAAACTCTAGTCTAAATGGCATCAAGGTTCTCAAGCTTTTCTAAGCACTTCTTCATCCACTCAAGGCATTGTTAGTAGATTCATATTCAATGGGTCATTTAAGTATCTAACCATTATTACACATGCTCAGGTACTTCACAAAAAAAGACCTCATATAGATCATCATACAGTATATTTTGGAACCACTTCCTCAACTTTTATTCTTTACAGGATGGATGCTTTGGTGCCAAGTTGTTTTCCATCTATTCTAACCAGTGCTTAATGTTCTAAAGGGAGAGTTGGAGAATTTTTCTTGTGTAATATTACAATAATAAAATTCAACATGGGTGTCGATAATGAAACTAAAATATTTTAGAAAAGGGGTAGTTGTTAAGTTATTCGCTTTGTCAGGCACTTATCTAGCTATTTAAGTCAATTCTAGACTTGCTACAACTAGGTGCAAACCTAAACTAATATTTTAGTATTTAAAATTTATCACTTCACAAAATCAACATCAATTCACATAAGGCACAATCCTCATTCGCTTACCCAAAGTGCAATAGAGAAATAATAAGGGCCCGTATTAGGCTAGTCATGACATAGTGCAACTCAATCTTCCAAGGTTTTTGTCATTATAATAATGGTGATGGTAAGTTCATTGACACAAGCCATTATAGGGGATTCTGACTATCTATCAATCATAAAACCATCTTTGGGAACTCTTTCTGGTCATAGGGGTGCAAACCTATATATTATGGTTTTATAGCTTGATAGGTGCAAGCCTCTGGCTCCCTTGGCTTAGCATTATCCAGGCACTTGGAAAGTTTAATGAAATACTTAGATTGAATATTTAAGCTAAGGCTTGTGCTTTAGGTACAAATATCATCATGTGGCATAGGGTCTTTCCTATACTTAGAATAGTTCTATAGAGAATGATAATATCATCATAAATTACAGAGATGCCATGAATGGGCTAGACTGAGAGCTTGCTAGAACTTAGTATTCATAATGTAAATCTAAGAATCACAAATATTGGAAACATTGTGAAACTAAGCCACATTTAAAAAACATAAACATATAAACCATATTAACACTCACTTAAGTACAACACCATTCTTCATTAAGCAGAGTTCAAATACATAGAGTATATATCAATGAAAATAGACAAAATGCTCATGTTAAAGTTATTAAAGGCCTAGATGCTCATAGGCAAGCTTGGTCACTAAAATGGGGAGCCTTAAGGGCATTCGTGCTAGTCCTAAGTTTCAATGGTAGTCGCTTCACTATGTCTAGAACTAATTCTATAGAGCTTCACTATCTCAAAGTCGTGTCTCCTACATTCGAGCATGGTTTTATATCACTAGGTAGCATATTCAGGCTAGGGTGGAAGGTGCACATCGGGTGTTGAGTTGGAGCCTTGGTTGATCACTCTACTGAATCCATAACCTTTCACCCTTTACACTCCAATCACCATGTGCAACCACTTCTCAATGATGCTCAAGTAATGATAGATTCCATTAGTTTTTGACTAACTAGCACAAGGTTTATGAAGTGTTTTCTAGTTGGTACACAAAATTCCAAAATACAAATCATACCAAGTGATTGCCTTACACCGAGGTGTCTATTTCATTGGCACAGATATATACTTAGATGAAATTAGGACCCGACACTTGAGCTAGAAGGACTAGTCAAGAGGCCATGAAATGAGACTAATGAATATACAACTCAGTAAACCCCTACATAGTCCATTTGGACACTTCAAGAGACCTGTAAAAAGGATTTTAAAATCAACATGAATGTTAAAGGATAATCATGCCAAGGAAGCAAGACTATCACTTAACAAGATCAACTAATAAAGTATGCATATTAAAACTAGTCTATGGAGAAGGTAAAACTAGATTATTCTCATTGATCAAAGGTTAAAAATGGGTAGGGATTTTCCATACCCAAGTGGAGGATACAAACGTAGTTAATTAAGACTCAATATATCGAGAAAGTGAGAGAAGAAGGAGAGAAGAGTGTAGGAGAGAGAGAGAGACAAGTGTCCAAAATGAGTTAAAACAAGAAGGTATGAAACTTCCCCATCAGGTCTTCAAAGACAAGTGTTATTCTTCTAAATATGCTTTTCTACTTCAAGTGGCATGGAAGTTTTAAACTTTGCTTAACACCTTACCTAGCTCTCCAAAACTGCCCTTTGCCTTGGCTTATGGAATGATAAGTGGCATTTTTGATGGTCAGGTCATGTTGAGTTACATATTTACTCTATTCTTAACATATTTCAACTGATATCTAAAGGTTCTTTTTGACACATCACTTCATTCTCTTGTAAGGTGTCAAGAAGTCTCTTTGTCTCACTAGGCCAATTTTGCTTACAAGTGTCAAAACTTGAATTCATCTCCTAAAATTCATTATCTCTCCATTTTTGGCTTATTCACATCATATTAGACCTAAAACAACTCATTTGGAGGTCTCAAACTACACTCAATAATTCATTTTTCACCAAAAGGCCTCATTTGGCCTCATTCCTTGTAGCCTTAAAAATGTGTCAACCTCCTTGTTTAGGAAATTTTACAAAGGGTAATAACATAATAAGTGCATATTTGAGGACCCAATATGTCTTTACAACTATATGCGATGTTTTAGGTCCTAAGAGTGAGTGAAATTGTCTTTTTCTACCTTTCCCTCTCCCAATTAGACCTTAATGAGGCCTCTTTACCTAGAAGCCTATTTTTTTGATCTATATCTATCCCCAACATGTTAAACTACCCAAAATCATGTTATTAACTTTTTCTATCCTATAAAAAACCTCCATGTCAAATTTTAAGCCTTGGAACCCTGTGGAAGTGTGAGAACCATGAAATGGCCTTGAAACCTAGTCTCATTTTAAGCCTATTTGAGACTAACTTGAAAAATGGAGTTTGTTTGATCACTTCCAAGATTTCCTATGCATATTTTTATGATTTAATGTGGAACACATTCCAAATGACCTATCCCAATATTTTTCAAGTTCTCAATTGCTCAAAACCTTTCAAAACACCCAAAACATTGAAAAGCAAACCATTTATTATAGTATATACAACTTTA